>NW_026847549.1:5023808-5058808 GCF_025583915.1 Anolis sagrei ordinatus | reverse complement strand
TATATGCTAAATGTTTTAATTATATTTTATAATTGGTTTTTTTATCATTGTTGAGGCATCGAATTGTTGCCGACTGTGAACTGCCTTGAGTCGCCTCTGGGCTGAGAAAGGTGGTATACAAATGTGGTAAATAAATATATAAAATAAATAAATTTACAGGGAACTGTGACCCTTACAAACACAAGAGAGAAGAACGTAGGGTGCATCTACATTGCAGAATTAATACAGTTGGACATCACTTTAACTCTCAAGGCTCCATGTCATCGAATCAGTGGAGTTGGGACAGTATTTGGCCAGGGAGGGAATCATGATTCCATTGCATTGAGCCAGGTGTCAAACCCAACATTCATTCTACAGTGAAGATGCACCCTTTGATTTGTTCATGTTATGGAAATGGAAAAAAGAATTGATTGAAAAGCCTCTCTGCTTGCAAGCTGCTGCCGGCCTTCTTCCAAAGGGGTTTATGTAGAAATAAGGAGTTCATGTGTTAATTGTTTGTTTAGCTGCTGCTATCCCACAATAGCAGAGAGGATAACAAAGCACGCCAACTTGCATCCACAGGAAACAGCCATCTCATATTGTGCAGATGCAAAACGGCATGGAAATCATTAAAGCGGCAATTTGTAGGGAGGTTTGCGTACCCAAATTTCCCCCTGTGTTCCCAATGATGGGAGCCTGAGCTACGCCACCCCATCCCTCCTGTTTCCTTCAATAGGAAAGGAATTCCTAGCCAGGGAGGTTAAGCCAAGCCTACCATGGAGCAGTAGAGGGGTGTTTGTTTATATAGAGCATCATTCATTTTACAAACCACCTGCAGGAGAGGCCTTTCATCTGCCACACAAGGCTATACATGTTAAAAAGCTGGACAAGGTGCTGGTGCTGTATTCTGGAGGGTCTCAGACTGGGTGCATTAGCCATGACTGGAGACCCCCAGAAAGACATCCCCAGTTCCCTTGAGTCACTCTTCCTACCACAGACACCATGTACCTGAACTCTACCCACTGCCCTCTTGTATCTTTCCCAGTTATATACAATTATAATAAGCAGAAGTTCAACATACAATTAATATTGTAGTAGGCCCTCCACTTTCACAAGGACTAGGAGAGAAGACTCTCTGCACACACAGAGAAAAATTTAACACCACCATCACCACCTTTCTAGGAATCTCTAGGTCTTCAGGCATGATTCTATAGTCAACTTCTGATGGATGTTGACCAATGTGTGTGCAGAGGCTCCTTCTTTGAAGGTTTTTAAACAGAGGCTGGATGGCCATCTGTCAGGGGTGCTTTGAATGTAATTTTCCTGCTTCTTGGCAGGGGGTTGGACTGGATGGTCCATGAGGTCTCTTCCAACTCTAGGATTTCATGATTCTAATGGAAGACAAAGAAATTCCTGGATTAGTGTTTCTCAAGAACCCAGAGGGGGTTGCGAGGGGGTGTGAGAGGGATCGCCAAAGACCATCGAAAACGCAGTATTTTCTGTTGGAAATGTGTGTTCTGTGTGGGAAGTTCGACCCAATTCTACTATTGGTGCCAACTTTGATCCAGATCCATAATAATAATAATAATAATAATAATAACAACAACAACAACACTTTATTTGTACCCCGCTACCATCTCCCCAAGGGACTCGGTGCGGCTTACATGAGGCCGAGGCCGAATACAACAATAGAAGCAAAACAACAACAGTACAAGCTTGAGTCCGCAGTGTTCTCTGGATGTAGCTGAACTACAACTCCCAAACTCAAGGTCAATGCCCACCAAACCCTCCCAATATTTTCTGCTGGTCATGGGAGTTCTATGTGCCAAGTTTGACTCAATTCCATCATTGGTGGAGTTCAGAATGCTCTTTCAGCAACTCCCACACCCCACCAGTATTCAAATTTGGGCATATTGGGTATTTGTGCCAAATTTGGTCCAGTGAATGAAAATACACATCAGATACTTACATTATAATTCATAACAGTAGCAAAATTACAGTTATGTAGTAGCAACACACGTAATTTTATGGTTGGGGGTCATCACAACATGAGGAACTGAGTTAAGGGGTTGTGGCACTAGGAAGGTAGACAACCACTGTCCTAGATCAAATCCGTAAAAGTTAAATCTGCATTATGTGGGAGGCCAATTATACTTTGTTACTGCAACTCTGAATTATGGTAAACTGATAGAATAATAGAGTTGGAAGAGACCACATAAGCCATCTAGTCCAGGCAGGAAAAGCACAATCAAAACACTGCCAACAGATGGCCATCCAGCCTTTGTTTAAAAAGCTTCCAAGGAAGGAGCTTCCACCACTTTTCCCTAAGTTTCTTCAGAAAAGGTTTGCTATTGCTTTCCTCTGAGTCTGAGGGAGTGGGACATCTCTAAGGTGATCCAGAGGTTCTCCATAGCTGAGCACAGATTCGAACCCTGCTCTTCCAAAGTCTGCATACAACACCATTTTCTTATTCTAAGTGACTCCAGTAACTCTCCTTATTTCTACATAAACCCAACTGAGCCTGAGAAAGCATCCTTATATCTCCCTTGATGACGGCCTCCAAACAATTCCTGACACCCTGCTATCACTCATTCATATTCCTTTGCATCTCAATCAACAGATAAAAGTGGGACAATATCAACAACAACAACAACAACACTTCCTATAAATAACTCTCAGGCTCATTTTGAGTTTCACATGCATTCTCTCCAAGGAGAACATTTTTTGTCATCTCCTGACTGATGAAATCGAAAACAAGGGGAACTTTTAAAAAACGCATTTAATCATGCAATTAGACTATTAAGAGGATGTATGCTGCATGAACAAAAGGACGGTGGCACAAAGCCCTGGGACTGGAGACCTGCGTAAAGGCGCTGCTGGAATTCTTCTGCCGATGCTGAGCAAGACTCAGTAAGACATTGCAACAGCAACGGAGGAGAATGTGCCTGTTTGGCTGAGGGTTGCATCAGCGTCTCCCTGGAGGGAGGATCCCTCGGCGGAAACGGCTTAACTTTGCTCTTTGCTTAACTTTGCTCTTCTAAGCTCAGCGGTAGCTTGTTTATTTCCAACCAATTTGTGAGCACCAATCATCGCAAAAACTCTGAGGGTCAAGTCAAGAAACTATGGTACCTTCAAGAATCATAGAATCAAAGAGTTGGAAGAGACCTCATGAGCCATCCAGTCCAACCCCATTCTGCCAAGAAGCAGGAATATTGCATTCAAATCACCCCTGACAGATGGCCATCCAGCCTCTGTTTAAAAGCTTCCAAAGAAGGAGCCTCCACCACACTCAGGGGCAGAGAGTTCCACTGCTGAACAGCTCTCACAGTCAGGAAGTTCTTCCTCATGTTCAGATGGAATCTCCTTCTTGTAGTTTGAAGCCATTGTTCCGCGTCCTAGTCTCCAAGGAAGCAGAAAACAAGCTTGCTCCCTCCTCCTCCCTGTGGCTTCCTCTCACATATTTATACATGGCTATCATATCTCCGCTCAGCCTTCTCTTCTTCAGGCTAAACATCCCCAGCTCCTTAAGCCGCTCCTCATAGGGCTTGTCCTCCAGACCCTTGATCATTTTAGTCGCCCTCCTCTGGACACATTCCAGCTTGTCAATATCTCTCTTGAATTTATTTATTTTATTTATTTACTTTGCTTCTATACCGCTGTTCTCAGCCCGAAGGCGACTCACAGCGGTTCACAACAATAAGAGACAGCAGAAATTCAATGTACAATATAAAAACAGTTAGCAGTCTAATCCATTACACAATTAATAACAATAAACAATTAGCGATTACTGCAGTAGCCAATCACTATCATCTCATCATCAAAAACATGATCCAAATTCGTCATCCGTTGATCCATTCCAGTGTTCATTAACCAATCATTGCACTAATTGTTCGAACACCTGTTCAAATAGCCAGGTCTTCACTTTTTTGCGGAATACTATTAGAGATGGTGCCAGTCTAATGTTGGTAGGAAGGGCGTTCCACAGGTCACCCATGTTGATGCAGGCCAAAATCCCATTGGCTTTTTTTGTCGCCATTTCACATTGTTGGCTCATGTTTAACTTGTTGTCCACGAGGACCAAGCCAGGCATCCCCCAGTCTATATCTTTGCATCTCAGTTGATTACTCAAGCCAAGCAAGGCCTGGCCTGTCACATACTTGGGCATTAGCGATAGAACAATACCACGGATCTCTGGGGAGGGCAAGAAAAGCACTCTCTGATGCCATAATCCTTGAGCAGCATCAAGGGCAATTATTCTCAAGTCAGAGAGAGCAAGATTTTGCCAGCACTTGAGCTGGAGAAGCCAACAGAGCAGGCATGGGCAAACGTTGGCCCTCCCCACAGGTGTTTTGGACTTCCAACTGTTAGGAATTGTGGGAGTTGAAGTCCTAAACACCTCGGGGAGGGCCAATGTTTGCCCATGCCTGCTCTAGGCCTACACTTGGTACATACTAGTCTTGTGCATTTGTATAGAATTGCTATCCATTTCGGTTTGTTTCATTTGTTTCATTTGTATGGCTTTGTTTCAGTTTTTGAGCACTGCTCCCGAAAATGGGGGGCCTTTCAGAATGAGCTGTTTTGTTGTTTCGTCCGAATGAATACAATTTTTGAACCATTGGCCAACATGGGCGACCTTCCCAGGCTCCCCTTCCCCTCGGTTTTAGGACTAGAGGGGTTAAAAACACCACTCACCAAGGACACATCGATCACTCTTAGTCCACCAAGTTTTCTAACAATGTTCCCTATTTCCTTTCCACTCAATCTGCAGAGGAGACTTGAGATTGACAAGCTGGAATGTGTCAAGAGGAGGGCGACTCAAATGATCAAGGGTCTGGAGAACAAGCCCTATGAGGAGCAGCTTAAGGAGCTGGGCATGTTTAGCCTGAAGAAGAGAAGGCTGAGAGGGGATATGATAGCCATGTATAAATATGTGAGAGGAAGCCACAGGGAGTAGGGAGCAAGCCTGTTTCCTGCTTCCTTGGAGACTAGGACGCGGAACAATGGCTTCAAACTACAAGAGAGGAGATTCCATCTGAACATGAGGAAGAGCTTCCTGACTGTGAGAGCCATTCAGCAGTGGAACTCTCTGCCCCGGAGTGTGGTGGAGGCTCCTTCTTTGGAAGCTTTTAAACAGGGGCTGGATGGCCATCTGTCAGGGGTGATTTGAATGCAATATTCCTGCTTCTTGGCAGAATGGGGTTGGACTGGATGGCCCATGAGGTCTCTTCCAACTCTTTGATTCTATGATTCTATGAGGTTAATGGACTGTATGAAACAAATACCCGAATGAAACTAATGGAACAAATACTGTGCCTACCTCTAGTACACACCCTATCATTTGTAATTAACAAAGAAAATCTCTGGTAATACATGAAAACAAAGACAGCAGCAGAGAATGATGGTTTGGAAAAATCCAAGAGTTTAAGGCAGGGGTCCTCAAACTAAGGCCCGGGGGCCAGATACAGCCCTCCAAGGTCATTTACCCGGCCCTTGCTCAGGGTCAACCTAAGTCTGAAATTACTTAAAAGCAGACAACAACAACAACAACAACAATCTTATTTCATCAGCCAAAATCAGGCCCACACTTCCCATTTAAATACTAATAAGTTTATATTTGGTAAAACTGTTCTTCATTTTAATCACTGTATTGTTTTTAAGTGGTTTTTTGCACTACAAATATGTTCAGTGTGCATAGGAATTCATTCATGGTTTTTTCAAATTATAATCCGGCCCTCCAACAGTTTGAGGAACTGTGACCTGGCCTTCTGTTTAAAAAGTTTGATGACTCCTGGTTTAAGGCAACATTTTGCATCATAGGCTCTTACCGTAACAACCGGGTCTGCTGCCTCTTGCGGATGGAAGGGTTGGACTCGAAGACGTGAGGACGTTTCCTTTTTTTACCCGTTGCCACTGCTGCAGCTGCAGCCATCCCCACTGGGCCTAAGGACAAAAGGGGGTGTTGAATATTCTCACATCATCAGGGAAAGATGAAGGCAACTTCCTTCAACCTGGTGTTCTTGAGCTGTGCTAGAACTCCCATTATTTATTATTATTATTTATTTATTTGCCTTATTTCTATACCGCATTTTTCAGCCCTTAACAGGCGACTCAAAGCGGTTTACATGGTACAATTATCAAACAGTGTCAGTGCAATTAAAACATAACAATGCAACAAACAGGATCAACAGCATCAATCCACAACAGTTAACAATCAACAAGACAGATCAACAAAACAGACATAACATAACGCCTCAGTTGAAATCAGATCCGTTCTCATAATCCTTGTGCCATTCCTATGTTCCATTTACCGTCTTCCTATGATTGGTTGCACTGCTTAACCAAACGCTTGTTCATAAAGCCAGGTCTTAACCATTCTCCGAAACGTCAGCAGCGAAGGTGCCTGTCTGATGTCTGCCGGTAGGGCATTCCATAGCCGAGGGGCCACCACTGAGAAGGCCCTGTCTCTCGTCCCCGCCAAGCGCGCCTGTGACGCAGGCGGGATCGAGAGCAGGGCCTCCCCAGACGATCTTAATGTTCTGGTCGGTTCATAGGTGGAGATGTGTTCGGAGAGGTAAGCAGGGCCAGAACCGTTTAGGGCTTTATAGGCTAAAGCCAGCACCTTGAATTGTGCCCGGTATCCTGTTAGTGACATACATTGGGATAAATTAATCTAATTTCAAACAGACAAAGAGTTCTTTCTCCCACCCTGGACATTGCAAAGATAGATAGATAGATAGATAGATAGATAGATAGATAGATAGATAGATAGATAGATAGATACCCCACTTGTCTCATTTCCAACAGACCTCTGAACAAACCTCTGAGGATGCTTACCATAGTTGAAGGTGAAACGTCAGGAAAGAATGCTAATAATAATAATAATAATAATAATACACTTTATTTAAAACCCGCCACCATCTCCCCAAAGGGGACTCAGGGCGGCTAACATGAGGCCAAGCCCAAAATAATACAACATAATAAACACACTATAACAAAATACATCATAACAAAATATGAAATAACAAAATCAACAATATAAAACAGGCTGTTAGGAATTGTGGGAGTCGAAGTCCAATTGTGGGAGTTGAAGTCCAAAACACCTGGAGGGCCCAAGTTGGCCCACACCTGGTTTAGAGACATCAGGTAGGTAAGACAGGGAAAGAAACCTATTGCCATACTGCCCTCTGCTGGCCACTGTTTTGCACTAAACATTTCTGGTTTGAAGAAGTGGTGAGAAAGGCTGAGGTTCAAAAGATAATCTGGGTTGTTGTAGGCTTTTCAGGCTGTATGGTCATGTTCTAGAAGCATTATCTCCTGACATTTTGCCTGCATCTATGACAAGCATCCTCTGAGGATGGCTGCCGTAGATGCAGGTGAAACGTCAGGAGAGAATGCTTCTAGAACATGGCCATACAGCCTGAAAATCCTACAACAACCCAGTGATTCCAGCTATGAAAGCCTTCGACAAAAGATAATCTGCTTTTCAGGCCTATCATTCCACAGCCAGGTTGTGTCCCACCTGCTTCAGCTCATGTTTTGCAATGACCGAGATGCTATGGAGCAAGCGTACCTGCGGCGGCCAGGTGGGCAGTCACCTCATCGGTGGCTGTGGAGTTGAGGATGTCGGAGTCATCGTAAGAGGTGTCTTCGGGGGAAGAGGGGGAGTCTTCATCAGCGCTGAGCATGCTGTGCTCGGTGTAGGTGGCCACGTGGACCTGCTGGACCTGCTGGGCCACCGCGTGGGCCTCGATGGTGGCCATGTGCTCCGTCTGGGTCACCGTGTGCTCCTCCATGAAGCGCTCCTGCTGCAGGAAAGGGGAGAGGGGAAGAATCAGAGGAAAGGACATTATATGTTATACACAACAGAAATACTATAAATAATAAGATATCGGTGTCATCCGGATCCACAGCAATGGGGACAGCCAAATATTTATTTATTTATTTGCGGCATTTATTTCCTGCCCTTCTCACCTCGAAGGGGACTCAGGGCGGCTTACATAATTGGCATTATTCCATGCCCAAACAACAATAATATAAGAATAAAACTTTATTTATACCCCGCCACCAACTCCCCAAGGGGACTCGGAGCAGCTTACATGAGGCCACACCCATCAATACAATATACACAATATAACACAAAATCATTTACACAAATGACCAGCCACTGCCAGAAGGGACAGAGAGCTTCATCTATGCTGATGATCGTGCCATCACCGCTCAAGCAGGGAGCTTTGAGATGGTTGAACAGAAGCTCTCCGAAGCTCTAGGTGCTCTTACTGCCTATTACAGGGAAATCCAGCTGATCCCTAATCCATCTAAAACACAGACATGTGCCTTTCATCTCAAGAACAGACAAGCATCCCGAGCTCTGAGGATACCTGGGAAGGAATCCCACTGGAGCATTGCAGCGCACCCAAATACCTGGGAGTCACTCTGGACCGTGCTCTTACCTACAAGAAGCACTGCCTGAACATCAAGCAAAAAGTGGGTGCTAGAAACAATATCATACGAAAGCTGACTGGCACAACCTGGGGATCACAACCAGACACAGTGAAGACATCTGCCCTTGCGCTATGCTACTCTGCTGCTGAGTATGCATGCCCAGCGTGGAACACATCTCACCATACTAAAACAGTGGATGTGGCTCTTAATGAGACATGCCGCATTATCAGGGTGTCTGCGCCCTACACCACTGGAGAAATTACACTGCTTAGCCGGTATTGCACCACCTGACATCCGCCGGGAAGTAGCAGCCAATAGTGAAAGGACCAAGGCAGAGACATCTCCAGCTCATCCCTTGTTTGAGTATCAGCCAGCACGTCAATGACTTAAATCAAGAAATAGTTTTCTAAGATCTACAGAGACACTCGCTGGAACACCCCAGCAAGCGAGAGTCCAAAAGTGGCAGGCTCAAACCCAGAACTTCAATCAATGGCTGATACCAAATGAGAGACTCCCCCCTGGGCACACGGAAAACTGGGTGACTTGGAAGGCTCTGAACAGACTGTGATCTGGCACCACGAGATGCAGAGCCAACCTTGAGAAATGGAGCTACAAAGTGGAATCCACGACATGCGAGTGTGGAGAAGAGCAAACCACAGACCACCTGCTGCAATGCAACCAGAGCCCTGCCACATGCACCAGGGAGGACCTCCTTGCGGCAACACCAGAGGCACTCCAAGTGCCCAGCTACTGGTCAAAGGACACTACCCAGCTTGCAAACTTTGTGTTTTGTTTGTTTGTTTTGTTAAACATGTAATACAACTGTCTGGTTGCTCCTGACACGATAAATAAATAAACAAAAAAACACAACAGAAAATAATATATATATATATAACCTAAAATACAAAACTAATGTATATAAGCGACACAACAATATAAAATCAAAACATTACGACATTAAAAATTATCATCATGGGCAGGGCCAAATTTAAGGATTAAAAGTTAAAAACACTGGGAGATAGGGCAATGTAAAACATCAGGGAGGAGCTCTGGGGGATGAGGTAGGATTTAATTGCACAACAAGAAAATAAAGTGTTTCTGAGGGCATTTTATGCAGAATTTGGTCAGAGACAATTATTAAACAATAATAATTAAAAGCAATTAAACAACAATTTAAACAACATATGTAAATATTACATGACTATTGTGCATGGATCCAAAGCCAGATAGACAAATATATCCCTTCAACCAAGCACTGGAAAATTCAACATACGAATTTGAACCCCGGAGTCTCCCTTATTTACTCCAATATAATGCTCACCCCTTTTAAAAGCTAAATTACCTTACCAAAATTAGGGTGCACATGAGATCTGCGTCATACAGTTATCTTAGTGCTGAGCCCAACCAAGCAAAAGGAGCACCTGGAACTTCTATCTGAGGGACATCATGTCTAAATTAATGGCCATGGCTTTCTTTCCTTTTCTTTTCTTTTTTCTTGCTATCCTATTTTTGAAATTTTTAAAAGTATTTTTAACAGTGTATATAAAAATGCTAATAAAGATTATTAAAAAAAATAAATTAATGGCCATGGCTCAATGCTATGCGATCCTGGGATTTGTAGTTTGGTGAGGTATCAACATTCTTCAGCATAAAAGGCTTGGGGCTTTGCAAAACTACAGCTCCCATGACTTCATACCATTGAGCTGGGGCAATTCAAGTGGATTCATTCTGCAGCATAGACACACCCCAAAGTTTCCTTTTCCGTTGCTAAAGGCTTTGGTACGAAGGTTTGTCTATTTTCCTGTCTCTCTCCGAGTTCTCCCTTACAATTAGTTCTGCCCCCTTATCTCACCCGGTGTTTTTAAATCATTTTATGTACATGCAGCATGCTCTCTGTCATTATGTTTGGTTTCTATGTTCTCTGCATATTATTTTATATGTTTTGATGTTTTATACTTTAATGTTATGTTGTTTATTTCACTGAAATTTGTATTTTTATATTGTAACTAGCTGTCCCCTGCCACGCGTTGCTGTGGCCCAGTCTGTTGATCTGGAAAATAAAGGGAATGAGAAAGTGTTGGTTTCTAATACATGTAATTTCTTTATGCTTGTGGGTAAAGAGTATTTCTTGCTGTTTCTTTGTCAGTGTTGTGGTTTGCCCACCCTGAAACATGCAATATATCACTGTCCTTCTTTAAGAGTCCCTTTCAAATCTATGATACTATATCTGTGTGAATCATATCTATCTATTAGGCCTGGGTAACAACGGAAAAATTTGTTTCTAAAATCGATTTGTATTTGGGTTTTTTTTTTGTTTCGATATTTAAAATAATTACAAAATTTTCCTTTTAAAAAGTTCGATATTTACGAAATTTCGTAAATGGTAAAAAATTAACGAATCGATTTCCGAAACAATAACGAATCGATTCATTAATGGCGGACGCGACCGCGAAATACGCTAAAAAACCTCCAAAACCTTCTGAAGCTTCCCTCTCCCTCTGTTGTTGACTGTTGGTGTGATATTATAATTTTTCACTAATTAAACCATAAAACTGGCCCAGACATGCGGAAATAATAACGAAACGACCTCAAAACAATAACGAAACGAATACAATATCGAAATACGAAGCATTTACAAAAATTTGAAAATTCGTTTTTTTTTAATAATTGCTCCAGAATGGTTCGTTATCGTTTTGTAATTGAAAAAATTAACGAATTATTAACGAATTACGAATTAACGAAACGAAACCGCCCAGCCCTACTATCTATCTATCTATCTATCTATCCATCCATCTATCTATCTCTATGGCTGGATGGCTCTTTGTCAGGAGGACTTTGTTTACGTTTTCTTGCCCTGATGAAGGGAGTTGGATTGGATGGCCTTAAGTATTTTCTGATGGTCATGGGGGTTCTGTGTGGGAAGTTTGCCCCAATTCTGTCGTTCGTGCGGTTCAAAATGCCCTTTGATTGTAGGTGAACTGTGAATCCCAGTGACTACAACTCCCAAATGTCAAGGTCTATTTCCCCCAAACTACATCTGTGTTCATATTTGGGCGTATTGAGTGCTTGTGCCACGTTTGGTCCAGATCCATCATTGTTTGAGTCCACAGTGCTCTCTGGATGTAGGTGAACTACAACTCCCAAACTCAAGGTCAACCCCCACCAAACCCTTCCAATATTTTCTGTTGGTCATGGAAGTCCTGTGTACTATGTTTGGTTCAATTCCATCGTTGATGGAGTTCAGAATGCTCTTTGATTGTAGGTGAACTATAAATCCCAGCATCTACAACTCCCAAGTGACAAAATCATAATGTTTTGAGTGATGGTCACTACTTGTGGTGTGAGACATTTTGTTGCCAAATTTGGTGCGATTTCGTTCATAGGTTCTTTTGTTTTTAAGGAACTCATTATGCACAGAGCATTTATATATATATAGATTTGTTGTTCGGGCTTGGCCCCATGTAAGTCACTCCGAGTCTCTGCTGGGAAGATATTGGCGGGGTATAAATAAAGATGATGATGATGATGATGATTATTATTATTATTGGTGTTCTAACACTTGTTTCTTAAAGAAGGAAGGAATTCTAAGCAGGCAGCAGCAACTCTAATGGCCAAAGTACAGAGAGCTCTTCTGGTCACTTTTTGTGCATTACATTCAGCAGCAAATGTTTTGGATTTGTTTTGTTTTGTTTTGTTTGGAGGGGGAATTTGAAAATTGAGGTGCACATTAGATTCGATGGCACATTAGAATTCAGGAAATAAAGTACTATGACACAGAAACTTAAACCTACATTGTTACTGGACTGGTAAAGCTGAAAATTAAGATAGCAAAGAATGAGAAGTTTTGCACCCCTCTCATATGTTTTGCTTTTCTCAATAGAACAATGGTTCTCAACCTTTTGGACTTCAACTTCCAGAAATCCTAACAGCTGGTAAACTGGTTGGGATTTCTGGGAGTTATAATCCAAAACAGGTTGAGAACCACTGCAATAGAATTTGTTCAAAAGTTTGGAAGCCATGAGTCCCTTGGAGGAGCAGCTTAAGGAGCTAGGCCCATTTAGCTTTGAGAAGACAAGGCTGAGAGAAGGGCACAGAAGAGCCATGTTTAACTCCTGAAAAAGATCCTACTCTATTTTTATCGTACTATTTGAACAGCTTTTTATTTCCTTTTATGATCAAGTAGTGACAGCAAGAACAGACCATGGAACAACAGACTGGTTCAAGATTGGAAAAGGCATACAACAGGGTTGCATACTCTTACATAACCTATTTCAACTTGTATGCAGAACACTTCCTGACTGTGAGAGCCGTTCAGCAGTGGAACTCTCTGCCCCAGACTGTGGTGGAGGCTCCTTCTTTGGAGGTTTTTAAACAGAGGCAAGATGGTCATCTGTCAGGGGTGCTTTGAATGCAATATTCCTGCTTCTTGGCAGGGGGTTGGACTAGATGGCCCATGAGGTCTCTTCTAACTATGATTCTATGATGTGCAGGGCTTGACGAATGCAAGGCTAGGGTAAAAATTGCTGGAAGAAACATTAACAACCTTAGATATGCAGATGATACCACTTTGATGACCAAAAGCAAGGAGGAGCTGAGGAGCCTTCTAACCAAGGGGAAAGAAGAACGCGCAAAAGCTGGGTTGCAGTTCAACATCAATATTATAAATAACATATAAGCAGTAACACATGAGATTTAAAAACACTGTGGGCAGCGCCAGATGTAATAAATTAAAAAAATTTAAAACACTGGGCGTGTATGTCTAAACAAGGGGTTTTTAGAAGGTAATGATGGGAGATCAATCCAACGGGTAGATAAAGTGCTTCAGAGGACATATCCCGGAAAATTGGTCAGATCTGGGCATTGTTTCCTTTATTCAGGGAAGGCACACTGGAACGGCCACGGTTTCAAGCTCTTCCTAAAGACTGCCAATGTGGGAGTTCCAGAGTCAGGGGAGCCACCATAGAGAAGGCCCTCTCCCTCATCCCCACCAGTCGTGCCTGTGAAGGGGGCGGGAGTGAGAGCATAGATGATTGAAGAGATCGCATGGGTTCATAAACAGAAATGTGGTCACGCAGATAGGCAGGTCCCAAACCATTCAGGGCTTTGTAGGTGAGAACCTGCACCTTGAATTGGGACCAGAAAATGAACAGCAGCCAATGGAGTTCTTTAAATCTGAAAACCTGGTTATTCCAATGTGCCTTCAAGGACTAAAAGTAAGATACTCCCTGACCAAACTTCGCAAAAAATGACCTCAGAAGCACTTTATTTTATGGTTTGTGCAATTAAATCCTTCCTCATCCCCGGATCCTCCTCCCCAATAATTTACATTGTCCTATCTCCCAGTTTTAAAATTTGGCCTGCCCAGTGTAATCTTTTGTGTTTTAATGTTTGATTTTATATTGCTGTGTCGCTTTTGCATTTTATGTATTTTATTTTCTGGTTTTGTTATGCTTTTGTGTTATATTGTGTGCACTGTACTGTACATGTAAGCCACAACGAGTCCCCCTGGGGGAGATGGAGCGGGGTATAAATAAAGTTATTATTATTATTATTATTATTATTATTATTATTATTATTATTAAACAGGGGGGTTGACTGCTCCAAACGTTTCCCGTCTTTCCTTCTCTGTTTGCCTCCGAAAGAGAAGAGGAAGGGGAAGAAAGGGCAGGGAGGGGGCTTGGGGAGGACCCCCTCCTTCCCAGCCTGTCCACCCTACTCTGGCCTGCCATGCGGCCCCCGAGTTAGAAAGTTTGCCCATGCCTGCTCTATACCTATGTTATGGGGTTAGATGCAGAACACCTTAAGACACAAATGGTGACCTAAGACTCCATTCAGGAAATGGGCTAGATTACAAATTAATTTTTTTATGAAAATATACAGAAGTGGAAGAGAGAAATAAAAGTTATTTTGAGGGCAACAGACTGTTTTGTTGTGTGCAGATTGCAGGAAAAGAGTCCGCCGGAATGTTAGGAAGAGCTTAATGGGACTAAGACCAGCTGTTCAACAATGGAATTATGTGGCTGCCTGGGAATCTGATGGTCTCCTTCTCTGGGGATTTTGAAGCAGAGATTGGATGGCCATCTATGGGGAGAGCCTGAATTGTGCAAGTAAAACACAATTTTATTACTAGAATGTGCTCACTCTGACCATCATTTGGCTAAATATTCACACAGAGAAATATACAAATTGGATCCAACTTGTGGACAAGCCTTCAAAAACTCTGCTCTCCCGCAAGTCAATTTGCAGATTTTAAAGCAGAAGAAAGTTAAGGAAATGAGAAGAATCCACAAAAGGCATAGGCCAAATAAAAGACTTTTTGTTGTTTCAGTTTGTCAAGCTTTGGAAAACAGCACTCTGGGTTGTAGAGCTCAGGGGAAGGTGATGAATTCGCAACCAACACAAAATAAATAGCAAGTGGAAATGCCCATGATACCAAATCTGCCCACTATTTGAGTAAACACTTCAAAGAGATCCAAACAAACTGTTGCAATACTTTATTTTGGGACACTAGCTTTTTTCCCTCTATCATACTTCCTTTATTTGCAGTACTTTATTCATAGTACTGCTTAGCCGGTATTGCACCACCTGACATCCGCCGGGAAGTAGCAGCCAATAGTGAAAGGACCAAGGCAGAGACATCTCCAGCTCATCCCCTGTTTGGGTATCAGCCAGCACGTCAATGACTTAAATCAAGACATCGTTTTCTTAGATCTACAGAGACACTCGCTGGAACACCCCAGCAAGCGAGAGTCCAAAAGTGGCAGGCTCAAACCCAGAACCTCAACCAATGGCTGATACCAAATGAGAGACTCCCCCCTGGGCACACAGAAAACTGGGCGACTTGGAAGGCGCTGAACAGACTGCGCTCTGGCACCACGAGATGCAGAGCCAACCTAAAGAAATGGGGCTACAAAGTGGAATCCACGACATGCGAGTGTGGCGAAGAGCAAACCACAGACGACCTTCTGCAATAAAACCTGAGTCCTGCCACATGCACAAGGGAGGACCTCCTTGCAGCAACACCAAAAACACTCCAAGTGGCCAGATACTGCTCAAAGGACATTTAATCAACTACCAAACTTGCAAATGTTGTGTTTTGTCTGTTTGTTTTGTTCTGTTAGAAATGAAATACAATTGACTGGTTGCCCTGACACGACAAATAAATAAATAAATTCATAGTACATTATTTATTTGTGGTGCTTTATTTATTTATAGCAATTAGTTTATTTTTCACCCAGTAATTTATTTTTGTCCAATAGTTTCTTTATAAACTATTTTTTTTCAACAGACATAAGGCATGCTTCAATTCTAAACTGAATGCTAACTGGCCCGAATAGGTTAGTTAACCTGTTCATTAGTTATTCACTAGTGGGGCCATATGCACACTGAATGAAACCCCGAGCCCTTACTAGGCCCAGCAGGAATGAACCAGCTTCTCTTCTGTGAATACTGAATGCAAACGGCTTCTACACAATACCTTGAATGGCAGGACTGGCATTTTAAAGGCACACGTTCTACTAATAGCTTGTTTTAAAGGCAAGAGATTCTTGAAGGAAAAAGGGCCAGAGCTGCTGCTGCAAAGGACAACGGAATACAAAGTAGTCCTTTGTTCGACAGGAAAGAGGTATGGAGAAATAGGGAGGAAAACCATGACTGACTTGGTTTATTGCACCTTCATTTGTTGCATGTATGCGTTTCTTTAGGGGTTCGCCATATGGTTCAAGTATGAAGCAAATGGATGGATTCTACATAATGCAAATTGTGGATTTGGCATCCTCACATAATTCCCCAGCCAGCCTCTAATGTCAATGCTGATGCCACAGTGGGAACTGAGAGTGCTTTGTGGGAGAATGACACTCTGGGTGCATCCACACTGTAGAATTAATGCGGTCCAACGCCACTTTAATTGCCATGGCTCAATGCTATGGAATCCTGAGAGCTGTAGTTTGGTGAGGCATCAGCATTTTGACATGAGCAGGAGAAAGATCTTATAGAACTAACTCCCAGGATACCCACAACCTTGAGCCAAGGAAAGTGGTGCCACTGTGTTAATTCTAGAGTGCAGATGCACCTTCTGACTCTGGAGAGTGCACGACCAGAAACAAGATGTGGGTGGTTGTCAGGTTGTTTGCAGGAAAATGTCTGTTGAAGTACAGCACAAGCTATAACCACAAAGGAGACAGGAATAAGATACAGTAGATTCCAGTAAGCTGTACTGTATTGGCCAAGAGGAGGAGGAGGAGAAGGAAAACATTAAGAAATCACTCTTATTTTCTGCAACAGGACCACACAGCACTTTCAGTATCAGGAACAAACAATTGTTTTCCGTTAGAGCCAGCAGTTTTCCTGCAAGGAGTAAATGGCAACGCATACTGTTCTCCTTCCCATTTGGGACAGGCTCAGAGATCTTCTCAAGCGTGTGACTTTGAGCCCAGGTCCCCGAGTCCTAATCTATTGCCCCATGTAGTCTGATTTTTACACACCTTTCCACTTCTCTTTTTCTCCACACAAGCAAATAACAGGCAATAAGAATGAGAAGTCTTTTTCCCTCTCACCAAAACCCTTATTTAATGCAGTATTAGAAGGCTTCTCTCTGCCAAACAGAATAGTTGTTCTTCTTTCCACGTAAAGATGACCCAAATGTGTAATAATGGCGGCTAGGATGCCCTCCAGCTTTGAACTATAATTCCCTTCATCCCTCATCTTGTATCATCCACCATAATGAGGAAAGCTAAAGAGAGGTGGAAAACCAACACCTGGATAGCCAAAAATTCCCTAGGTTCCACTGTAGGCAGCTATTATTATTATAGAGCATTCGATCTCTGTTAATTTTTAATTTCTGTATGTATGTATTTTATCTTTTACAATTTAGCTATAAATTGCCTAGAGCATTCTCGGATGGAGGGCGATTAATAAGTAATTAAATATGATGATGATGATTATTATTATTATTTATTTACTTCATTTATATACCGCTTTTCTCAGCCCTTGGGCGACTCAAAGCAGTTAACAGTAGCAAATCTGACTTGTCCTAGAACAGTTCGAGGATCTGAATCTATGCATTTCTTTTCAGTAATTCCTACTCTTTAATACAGGAGTGGGAAACCGATGATCCTTAAGATATAAATAGGTTCCAATTTCCAAGTTTCAAATAGGAAGTTGGCTTGTACTGACTCAGATGATTCTCTATGCCATGGGTCCTCAAACTAAGGCCTAGGGGCCGGATACGGCCCTCCAAGGTCATTTACCTGGCCCTCGCTGAGGGTCAACCTACATCGGAAACTACTTGAAAGCACAAACCAACAAACTTATCTCATCAGGCAAAAGCAGGCCCACACTTCCCACTGAAATATTAATAAGTTTATATTTGTTAAAATTGTTCTTCATTTTAATTACTGTATTTTTAAGTGTTTTTGCACTACAAATAAAATATGCGCAGTGTGCATAGGAAGTCATTTTTTTCCAAATTATAATCTGGCCCTCCAATAGTTTGAGGAACTATGACCTGGCCCTCTGTTTAAAAAGTTTGAGGATCCCTGCTCTATGGTTTCAGGCAGATTTTTTTCTAGTTGTCCCTGAAAATCCCCAGGATTATTTCCTGCTTGTCTTCCATTCAAGTAGAAATCAAGAATGACCATTTAACTTCCAAAACTAGCCAACATTGGGGACATTCAAGATATTATGGTAGCCTCTTTGTACCTCCTTTATGGAGAGAAAAAGCAGGATATAAATAAACATAATAATTTGCCATATTGTAAGTACATGTAGCATGGCAAATTGTCAGGGAAAATGCAATGTGCAACATCTGGAAGGTTCAGTTTTCCTCCCCCTGTTGAAACTCTCCAGCACACTCTTCTCTCTATGGCAGTGGTTCTCAACCTGTGGGTCCCCAGATGTTTTGGCCTTCAACTCCCAGAAATCTTAACAGCTGGTAAACTGGCTGGGATTTCTGGGAGTTGTAGGCCAAAACACCTGGGGACCCACAGGTTGAGAACCACTGCTCTACGGAAACAGCATTAAAATCAAGAGCAAATAATATTTGCTTGAAATTATGCGGAGAGGTAGCTGACACCAGTAATTTCCTTTTTTTGAAAAATTCTTTGGATGCTTACGAGGAAGAAGGGAAGTAAAGATTCATTGGCGAGTTGCTCCGTGACAGCACGGAGCTGGCGTGGAACCACAGAAGTGTGTGCAGCAAAGAGATAATTTCTTATGTTTTAAAAATGGCTTGCAACTTAAATTTTCTGTGTGGTGATTATGAATGGGGATGACATACAGCTTCAGCCCACAAAAAAAGCCTAGGACAGGGAGTTGCAACAGCTCCACTAGCTGCTGGTCTTTTTCAAAGTGTGGGTTTTGAGCTATAACACCTTACACTGCCTGGGTCCTGGTTGCCTTAAAGACCGTCTCTTGCTTTATGAACCCTTTAGAGCCGTAAGATCCTCAAGAGAAACTTTTTTTTCTGTCCCATTACCTCTGCAGTCCTTTTTTGTGGGAACTTGTGAGAGGCTTTTTCAGTGGCTGCTCCCAGACTTTGGGACCAATGCTATAAGGCAGTCCCCAACTTACAAACATCTGACTTACAAACCACCCCTAGCTAAGAATGTGTTGGAGATAACAAGTGAGAGAAATCTACCTCTCAGAAGGGAAATTCACTCCTGAAAGAGTTATTATCATGGGGAAAATGGGTCTCCACTGAAGCTTTATTTCCAATCTTTGTTTCAACAATAATCCAAATTTTTCAAAATCTAATTATCACAGAGACAGAAAGTGCAGTGAAATCTCCTAAACAGGGGCAGAGGCAGCAAATGAAACATCACAGGGGTTTCTCCTTTCCCTATACCGGGATTGCGGCGCAGCTGGCTGAGTGTCAGCTGCATTATTTATTTATTATTTATTTATTTACTTTGCTTATATACCGCTGTATCTCAAGCCCGAAGGCGACTCACAGCGGTTCACAAACAGTAAAAACAGTAGAAACAGCAGTGGTTCCATACAACATATAACAATTGACTTAACACATTATCCATAAATTACCAATAAGCAATTACAATGCACAATTATTATGAAAAACAACTGTACCCAATCTTCTCATCATCCAAGCGCATTAAGATCATTCTGACCAAAAGGTCATGAGTTCGAAGCCAGCCAGGTTGGAGTGGGTTTCCAACCAATTGTGTGTAGCCTGTTGTCAACCTTTGCAACCCAAAAAACAGTTGCATCTGTCAAGTAGGAAAATTAGGTACCACCTTAAAGTGTGGGGAGGCTAAATTAACTGATTTATGAGGCCATAAATAAGACTCCAGCAAAGCATTCCAGCGGGGAAGCATATGGGGAATGCGGAAGTACTTCATCAGTGTCATAGATGGACGATGAAAGCGACAGCTCCCCTGGCGGCCAGAAAAAGTTAAATAGCCTCTGTGTATGTCTGTATATGTTAGTATGTCAAAAATTGGCATTGAATGTTTGCCATATATGTGTACACTGTAATCCGCCCTGAGTCCCCTGCGGGGTGAGAAGGGCGGAATATAAAAGCTGTAACTAATTAACTAACTAAATAAATAAATATGCTATCCAATGCTAAAAGATACATATTTTTGACTGGTGTTACACTTAAAAATGTACCTGTTCTGACTTACATACACATTCAACTTACAAACAAATCTATAAAACTTCTCTTGTTTGTAACTTGGGGACTGCCTGCACTGTCAGGCTGTGAGAAACCAATGAAGATAGGCTCTTCATAGTGCGCAATGATTATCTGCGGCTTGCCTATGGTCTTCTGGGAGGGACTCTGATGTAGTGGTCTGAGTGCTGGACTACAAATCGGGAGGCCGCTGAGTGAAAGAATCCACTGAATGACCAGAAGCAAGTCACAGCCTCAGAGGAAGATAATGGGAAAACCCCTCTGAAAAAATCTTGCCAAACACCAAAAAATTGCCACAAATTCTAAGTGATTTAAAGACACAAAACAGCAATATGAATGTTTTATTTAATGATACATTGTTTAAACTGTCTTATAAGTAACTTTTATATTTATAGTTGATATATTTGCACTTTTATTTTCTTTGTATTGATTCTATTAAAGTATATCGTTTCAAACTATTGTTTTCAGCATGTTGCAAGCCCCCTTGAGATCTATTATTTGAAGAAAAGTGGGATACACATGAAGACAATTAAAATGTAAGTAAACTCTGTGAGAATCACTTTCGAGTAAACACAGAAGCCTCCACAATCACGTCCACTGAAAAAATGCAGAGCAGACCTAAAGATGTTGAGACACCATGCACAAGCTCCCGAGATCTGAGGATTATTACCTGGGAAGGAATCCCACTGGAGCATTGCAGCGCACCCAAATCCCTGGGAGTCACTCTGGACCGTGCTCTGACCTACAAGAAGCACTGCTTGAATATCAAGCAAAAAGTGGGCGCTAGAAACAATATCATACGAAAGCTGACTGGCACAACCTGGGGATCACAACCAGACAGTGAAGACATCTGCCCTTGCGCTATGCTACTCTGCTGCTGAGTATGCATGCCCAGTGTGGAACACATCTCACCACGCTAAAGCAGTGGATGTGGCTCTTAATGAGACATGCCGCATTATCACGGGGTGTCTGCCCTACACCACTGGAGAAATTACACTTCTTAGCCGGTATTGCACCACCTGACATCCGCCGGGAAGTAGCAGCCAATAGTGAAAGGACCAAGGCAGAGGACATCTCCAGCTCATCCCTTGTTTGGGTATCAGCCAGCACGTCAACGACTTAAATCAAGAAATAGTTTTCTAAGATCTACAGAGACACTCGCTGGAACACCTCAGCAAGCGAGAGTCCAAAAGTGGCAGACTCAAACCCAGAACCTCAATCAATGGCTGATACCAAATGAGAGACTCCCTCCTGGGCACACAGAAGACTGGGCGACTTGGAAGGCGCTGAACAGACTGCGCTCTGGCACCACGAGATGCAGAGCCAACCTTCAGAAATGGGGCTACAAAGTGGAATCCACGACATGCGAGTGTGGAGAAGAGCAAACCACTGACCACCAGCTGCAGTGCAACCTGAGCCCTGCCACATGCACAATGGTGAACCTCCTTGCGGCAACACCAGAGGCACTCCGAAGGGCCAGATACTGGTCAAAGGACATTTAATCAACTACCAAGCTTGCAAACTTTTGTGTTTTGTCTGTTTGTTTGTTTTGTTTAAAATGTAATACGTCTGGTTGCTCCTGACCCCATAGATAGATAGATAGATAGATAGATAGATAGATAGATAGATAGATAGTCATGCACAAAAGCAACTTCCCTTTCCCCAGCAAAAGCTTTGGAAGTACTGTACACTTCCAATTTTTTCAACAAAGGAATAGAATGAAACACTCATATTGTACACAATAAGCTCAGGTAGAAATTTTCCTTCAGTAAATTTAAAAGATGACGTATCCTAGACCACGAGAACATTGTCTAAAAGAACTGCTGCTGCATACCAAGGGAATCCATTTCAAAACCAGTTTTACTGCCATTGTTTCCATCTAGGAAACACAGGCGCAGACTGGAAGGATTTTATATTGGGGATCATCCTTCAAACGAATTCTACTGCATCTACCCCTTTAGGGGTTTTTTTTTGCAAGAGATTGTCTATTTCAAACCCACCTCCTTGCGGCAACACCAGAGGCACTCCAAGTGGCCAGCTACTGGTCAAAGGACATTTAATCAACTACCAAGCTTGCAAAATTTGTGTTTTGTCTGTTTGTTTGTTTTGTTAAAAATGTAATACAACTGTCTGGTTGCTCCTGACCCAATAGATAAATAAATAAATAAATTTCAAACCCATAATACAACTCTGTGGCACTTTAAACAGTCAATGTATTACGGCCTGGGCTCCTGTGGAAGAGCCTGGGCTTGAAATGGCCAGGGGACCCAGAATGACTTTGAGGAACCCACACTCTCAGTGAAAGGCAAAGCCAAACTCCCACCCCCAATATATTATTAACCACGGTTTTCCCGACAATGTTTACTCAGCAGGATTTTGCCTTTGTCTTCATCTGAGGTTTGCTTTAGGAGAGCCATAAGCAAACATGACTAGAAGGCACACAAAACGCTTTTGTGGACACGGACTACTTCAAGCTTATGCCAGAACACATTTCTTAATACTTAAGTTCTCCCAAAACTATACTGCTTTTTTGCCACAGCTTCCTCTTATGGAAACGTTTCCCACTCAGTGATCTTGCATGGCCTGTATCTGTGCAAATTCCTAGATCTTTCACTCAACTATCCATGAAAAAGAGGTCTTCAGAGATTTTGCTGAACTGGTGTGTCCTATAATTGATATCCAATGAACTAAGTTCTACCCAAATTGAATGACTGGGCAGGGAAAACACCACTTTCTCTCTTCAAATGGGCAAAGTCTTCTGCTTTTCCAGACAGACCAGATTAAATCCACCCGCCCCAGCCTGCCTCTCTTGATCTGCAGAGGCCAACTCCCTTGACAAGCCGGTCCCACTCCTGCGAGGCCCAATCCTGGAGGATTCCTGCAGAGTTGTGTCTGAAGAGGAGGGGCAGCAAAGAGATCCACACCTCTTCCTCCCGTTGCACACCCATGAAACACATGATGC
This sequence comes from Anolis sagrei ordinatus, assembly GCF_025583915.1. Lineage (NCBI taxonomy): Eukaryota > Metazoa > Chordata > Lepidosauria > Squamata > Anolidae > Anolis > Anolis sagrei. The sequence goes on along the minus strand of NW_026847549.1, from coordinate 5,035,778 downwards.
AGAGAGGGCAAGCAACATCTAGAACAGCCTTACACAACCAGGCACTTTGCAGAAATTCTGGATTGCAATTTCCATCATGTATGCATGGTTTGAAAGTTTTTAAACAGAGGCCAGATGACTATCTGTTGGGAATGCTTTGACCCTCAGGGTCCTTCCAACTCTAGAATTGCATGGAAGCTGTAGCTGAAAACATGTGGAAATATAAGGTTAATCTATAGAAACCAGATGCAGCACTCAATCACTGGGGCTAGCTCAGGAGATTCTGGAGAGGGGGGAACCCAGGGAAGGATCCCATCTTCTCATAAACAAAAGGGGCGGAAGAAGGAAGCTGACTGCATTTCGACACTGCCGTGCATGCACGCATTATGTATGTGTGTAAAGCCAAAAGAAATCATGCAAAAGACATGTGCGCTCTCTAAAAAGCTCTTCCTTCTCCCATCGCTTCTTGACGTGTCTAGGTTGGAAAGGGTGGGAATAGGAAGAGGAGAAAATAGGATTTTCCCTTGGAAAATGAAATGGAAAGACAGCAGCCCCCTCACCAGATAAAGTCAGCAATAACTCATATGCCAGCTATGAATTCTTTCCCCAATATTTTCGGTATTTTAATGGATTGGGTGAATGTTGGATTTCACTAACACAATGACAGTGTGCTACCACAGTCCTTTCACAAATTTCATCATCCGCCAAGATACATTACTTTGCCCATCTCACCCAGTGTTTTAAACTTTTTAATCTTTGCAACTGTACCTGCTCATTGTGTTTAATTATTTTGAATTTATATTGCATTGTGTGTTTACCTTGTATTGTTTTTTTGTATTATTATTTTCATTATTTTTATTGCTGTATTTTTATGTTGTACTAGCCATCCCCTGCCACGCATTGCTGTGGCCCAGTCTGTGTATATATGCTTTGTGTGTGTATATGTGTATATATGTGTGGTTTTGCGCATGCATTGTAATGTATGTTTTATGTTTTTGCTTTTTAAGTCCCTTTCGCTATGTTTTATAAGTGAAGGACACTCACTGGCCTGATAGGTGTATTGTGTCCGAATTTGACGGCAATTTGTCCAGTGGTTTTTGAGTTATTTTAATATCACAAACAAACATTACATTTTTATTTATATAGATATTTGCTTGTTGTAATAGTTGGGCTTGGCTTCATGTAAACCGCCCCGAGTCCTCTTGGGGAGATGGTGGCAGGGTATAAATAAAGTATTAGTATTATTATTATTATCAACTGCATTCAGGTACATCTTGCAACACAGAAATGTGAAACCAAATTGGGGAGGGGGGGAGTGGACATGGTAATGCTACAATAATAACAATAATTTAATGTATTTTAATCAATTAAAATATAATTTTCCAGGCCAATGAAATACAATGGGACCCCCATTACTGCCCTTTGAACAATCATGAAACCCCCCTGATAATTCAGTATTCAGTAATAATATTAATAATCAACAAACAATATTACTTTAATCCATTAAAACTCATTGAAACAATGGGACTCCCCCTTTAGTGTCCCCTGAATCCTGAGATCCCCCGATGCCTGTCATATTATTAATCGTGTTTTCATATCTTAATGTGACAACCATATTAATAATAGTACTTTATTAATAATAATACAAATAAACAAAGTATTGATCATAAACAAATTATTATTAATTTGTTGGCCATGTCCCAGAAGCATTCTCTCCTGATGTTTCACAGACACAGATCTTAGAGGTTGTGAGGTCAGTTGGAAACTAGACAAGTGGGGTTTATACATCTGTGGAATGTCCAGAGTGGGAGAAAGAACTCTTGTCTGTTGGAGGCAAGAGGGAATGTTGCAAGTGGCCACCTTGATTAGCACTGAATCACCTTGCCTCAGACTTTGGACCTCACAACCTCTGAGGATGCCTGGCATAGATGCAGGCAAAACGTCAGGAGATAATGCTTCTGGAACATGGTCATACAGCCCATATTAATACTACAATAATAATAATAATAACTAATAATCTAATCCACTGAAATAATAAATACTGTAATCCGCTAAAACATTTCCAGTCTCTTGACGTCATTGACTCCCTTTAGCATGAGGAATATTCCTTCAGACAACCACCATATTATTATTATTATTAATAATAATATATTGTAATCAAGTAAAATAACAATAATATTGCAATCCACTAAAAACATTTATTATTATTACTATTCCCTTCTCTTCCAACTCAATGATTCTATGAATGAGGAATCTCCTGATGACCGCCTTATTGTTATTATTATTATTACTAATAATAATAATATTAATATATCGTAATCCATTCAAGTAATAATAATAATATTGCAATCCGCTGAAACATTTCCAGGGCCTTGATGTCACTGCATTCCCTTCTCTTCCAAATCAATGATTCTATGAATAAAGATCATATCTCCTGACGACCACCTTATGATGATGATGATGATGATGATGATGATTATTATTATTATTTGAAACACAGTAAGATTAGTATACAGCAAGCAAGATCACTGTGCTGGCTGTTGTATTGGATCCCACACTGAATACCTCCCAAGTGTGCTGTATCGGCGAATAATATGTGCAGATCCTATTAGGGTGTCCTTTTGCAGCTGACAGATGGTAATTTTGTCAGTGCCAATTGTGTTTAAGTGCAGGCCAAGGTCTTTAGGCACTGCACCTATTATTATTATTATTATTATTATTATTATTATTATTATTATTATATTGTAAACCATTAAAGTAATAATAATAATAATAATATATTTCAATCCACTAAAACATTTCCAGGCCCTTGATGTCATTGGATTAAAGTAATAATAACAAGACAGTCATCAGGAGAAATATTCCTGATGACCACCTATTATTATTACTTTAACAAATAACAATATAATAAGTCTTCCAATCTGCTAAAATATTTCCATTTCATGTCATTGGATTCCCTTCTCTTCCAACTCAATTATTCTAAGATTCTATGAATGAGGAATATTTATTTATTTATTTTACTTTGCTTATATACCGCTGTTCTCAGCCCAGGGGCGACTCACAGCGGTGTACAACATAGGAACAACAAAATTCAAGACATAGTATAAAAACAATTCGGGCCCCAGAGTGGCCGTTGGTGCTGGGGGAGGGGCGCTGATATATAGTAATATAGTAATATATAATACTGATATTGTGCTATGCTAATAGTAAAATATATTGTACGTATAATACAATATTATAATTACACATTTTATATTAATAATATTACAATAATATTATATTAATAATAATAATAATTTTACAATAATAAAATATATACTATTACAATATAATGGTATAATATAACATAGTAATATATCATGCTAATAATAAAATGTATTGTATGTATGATACTATATTATAATTATATATTTTATATTACTAATAATATTGTAATATAATGGTATAGTACAATGTAGTAACATATAATACTGATACTGTGCTATAATAATATTACAATATAATGGTATAGTACAATATAATATATAATACTGATACTGTGTTATGCTAATAAAATACATTGTAAGGGTAATACAATATTATAATTACACGTTTTATATTAATATTAAAATAATATTATAATATTACAATAATAAAATATACTGTATGTATGATACAATATTATAATTATAGATGTTGTATTACTAATAATATTGAAATATAATGATATATTTATTTATTATTTATTTACTTCATTTGTATACCACTCTTCTCAGCACTTAGGCGACTCATACAGTACAATATACTAATATATAATGCTAATAATAAAATATATTGTATGTATAATACTATTATAATTACACATTTTATATTAATATTACAATAATAATAATAATACAATAATAAAATATATGGTGTGTATGATACAATATAACTATATATTTTATGTATTGTCAAAGACAATACAATTTATATTACTAATATATTTTTATATTACTAATAATGTTGCAATATAATGGTATAGTACAATATACTAATATATGCTAATAATAAAACATATTGTATGTATGATACAATATAATTACATATTTTATATTACTAATATTATAATAGAATGGTATAGTACAATATAGTAATATATAATACTGATATTGTGCTATGCCAATAATAAAATACATTGTATGCACAATATTATAATTACACATTTTATATTAATAATATTGTAATATTATATTAATATTCTTATAATAATCTTACAATAATAAAATATATTGTATGTATGATGAAATATTATAATTATATATATTTATATTACTAATCATATTACAATATAATGGTGTAGTACAATATAGTAATATATAATGCTAATAAAAAATATTACAATAATAAAATATATTGTATGTATGATACAATATTATTATAGATGTTATATTACTAATAATATTGCAATATCATGGTATAGTACAATATACTAATATTGTATGTGTGTGTGTATATATATATTAAAATATATTGTATGATACAATATTATTATAGAGGTTATATTACTAATAATATTGCAAAATAATGGTATAGTACAATATAGTAATATATAATTCTAATAATAAAATATATATTGTGTGTGTGTGTATATATATATATATATATAACTAATAATACAATATTATAATTATAGATTTTATATTACTAATAATATTGCAAAATAATGATATAGTACAATATACTAATATATAATACTATTAATAAAAATATTACAATAATAAAATATATTGTATGTATGATACAATATTATTATAGAGGTTATATTACTAATAATATTGCAAAATAATGGTATAGTACAATATAGTAATATATAATACTACTAATAAAAATATTACAATAATAAAATATATTGTATGTATGATACAATATTATTATAGATGTTATATTACTAATAATATTGCAATATAACGGTATAGTACAATATAGTAATATATAATACTACTAATAAAAATATTACAAAAATAAAATATATTGTATGTATAATACAATATTATTATAGATGTTATATTACTAATAATATTGCAAAATAATGATATAGTACAATATGTTGTTGTTCATTCGTTCAGTCGTTTCCGACTCTTCGTGACCTCATGGACCAGCCCACGCCAGAGCTCCCTGTCGGCCGTCACCACCCCCAGCTCCTATAATGGTATAGTACAATATACTAATATATAATACTATTAATAAAATATTACAATAATAAAATATATTGTATGTATGATACAATATTATTATAGAGGTTATATTACTAATAATATTGCAAAATAATGGTATAGTACAATATAGTAATATATAATACTACTAATAAAAATATTACAATAATAAAATATATTGTATGTATGATACAATATTATTATAGAGGTTATATTACTAATAATATTGCAAAATAATGGGATAGTACAATATAATAATATATAATACTATTAATAAAAATATTACAATAATAAAATATATTGTATGTATGATACAATATTATTATAGAGGTTATATTACTAATAATATTGCAAAATAATGATATAGTACAATATACTAATATATAATACTATTAATAAAAATATTACAATAATAAAATATATTGTATGTATGATACAATATTATTATAGAGGTTATATTACTAATAATATTGCAAAATAATGATATAGTACAATATACTAATATATAATACTATTAATAAAAATATTACAATAATAAAATATATTGTATGTATGATACAATATTATTATAGAGGTTATATTACTAATAATATTGCAAAATAATGGTATAGTACAATATAATAATATATAATACTACTAATAAAAATATTACAATAATAAAATATATTGTATGTATAATACAATATTATTATAGATGTTATATTACTAATAATATTGCAATATAACGGTATAGTACAATATAGTAATATATATATATATATATATATATATATATATATATATAATATGCCTATCTGAGTCCCCTTTGGGGTGAGAAGGGCGGCATATAAATGTAAACACACAAATAAATATTGTAGTCTATTAAAAGAATATTAAAATAATAAAATATATATTGTGTGTGTGTGTGTGTGTGTGTGTGTGTGTGTGTGTAGATAGATAGATAGATAGATAGATAGATAGATAGTATGCCTATCTGAGTCCCCTTTGGGTTGAGAAGGGCGGCTTATAAATGTAAACAAACAAACAAACAAATATTGCCATCTATTAAAATAACAATACAATAATAAAATATATTACATGTAGAAAATAACGATAAACATGGGGATGGGCTGAGACCCTCCCAGGCGCGGGATGTCATTGGATTGTCTTTAGAATGAGGAGTAATGAGGAGCGAGAATGAGGGCCTTCCCGGCTGACGGCCGCCATGTTCTGGCGCTGAAGGAGAGCAAGAGCTGAGGCTGGTGATGGCGGCCTGGCCCTGCCTGACTGCCTTCCCTCTTTCCCTCCTTCCCGGGCTGGGTTCCATCGCGGCCTAGCGGGGCCGAGGAGGCGCCGGCGTGTCGTGTGTGCGGCGGCGGGGTGCGCGGGAGGGGAAGTGGGGGAGGGGGCAGGGAGCCCGGCGTCGTTGCTGCGGCTGCGTGAGGCGAGCCTGCGAGGAGGCGGTTGCGCGGTAGGGCACTCACCTCAGAGCGGCTGCGCTGCCGCGGGCCTGCGCCGTGGAGGCCAGGCAGGGACACAGCCAGGAAGGCAGGCCGGGACCGCGCAGACTCCCTTCGGCCTCTCCGCTACGCGAGCCCCGCGAGGCCCGCTCCTCCGCCCGGAAAGCGGCCAGAAAAGACAGCAGGCCTCAATTTGGGCCTACTCTTCTCCATACACTACTACTACCACAGGCAAACACGGGCCTGGCTTTCTGAGGCGGGAGGCAAAGCCAGTCGCGGCAGTAGGCGGGGGGGGGGAGGGAGGGAGCACGCACGGCGTCACGGGATGCGTCGAGTCGCCATCTTGAGAAGGACCGGTCCCAATTTTTTCCCTCATTTTCCCTCTCTTTTATTCACTTTAAAATATACAAATATAAACTAACAGAAACAGGATTCGCTCCTTAACGACACTGAATTGCAAATAGAATGATTAAAATTATATTTAGGTGATAAATGAGATTAACTCAGGTGCCATGTTGGGAAGGTCGCAAAGGATACTTCTTTTACCTCGGCTATAAACGAGGAGGCGCCATGTTGGGAAGGAGCACGCACGGCGTGACTGGACCCGCCAAGGCGCCATCTTGGGAAGGACCAGTCCCAACTTTTTCCTTCAATTTCCCTCTCTTTTAATCACTTTAAAATATACACATATAAATAAATAGAAACAGGGTTCGTTCCTTAACGACACTGAAGGGGAAATAGAATGATTAAAATTATATTTAGGTGATAAATGGGATTAACTCAGGCGCCATCTTGGGAAGGTCCCAAAGGGTATTTCTTTTACCTCGGCGACATGTTGGGAAGGATTGGATACAAACGAGGAGGCGCCATGTTGGGAAGGAGCACGCACTGCGTGACGGGACCCGCCGCGGCGCCATCTTGGGAAGGGCCAGACCCACTATTTCCCTTTATTCACTTTAAAGTTTCAAAACATCAATAAATAGAAAGGAGATTCGTTCATTAACGAAATAAGGATTAAGGAGGCGAAAGGAGAAATAGGAAAATAAGTTCTTTAATGGGTTAATGAGGGGGAGGTTGGGCGCCATGTTGGGAAGGTCAGTAGGGAGTCTGGTTTTAGATAAGCGGGAGGTCGGGCGCCATGTTGGGAAGGTCAATAGGGATTGTATTGTTTGAAATGGGCGAGAGATTGGGCGCCATGTTGGTAAGGGCAATAAGGATTCTATTAAGGTTTGAAATAGGCAGGATATTGCGCATTCAGAAGAAGACCTACAACATCTGTTATAGACCTCCCATATGCTGATGATAATGTAGTCTGTGCGCATCCAGAAGACCTACAATATCTGTTCTAGAACTCCCATATACTGATGACAATGTCGTCTCTGCGCATTCAGAAGAAAACCTACAACATCTGTTATAGAACTCCCATATGCTGATGATAACGTAGTCTGTGCACATCCGGAAGAAGACCTACAACATCTGTTATAGAACTCCCATATGCTGATGACAATGTCATCTGTGCACATTCAGAAGACCTACAGCATCTGTTATAGAACTCCCATATGCTGATGACAATGTCATCTGTGCACATTCAGAAGACCTACAGCATCTGTTATAGAACTCCCATATGCTGATGACAATGTCATCTGTGCACATTCAGAAGACCTACAGCATCTGTTATAGAACTCCCATATGCTGATGACAATGTCGTCTGTGCACATTCAGAAGACCAACATCTGTGATAGAACTCCCATATGCTGATGATAACGTAGTCTGTGCGCATCCAGAAGACCTACATCTGTTATAGAACTCCCATATGCTGATGACAATGTCGTCTGTGCGCATTCAAAAGAAAAGCTACAACATCTATTATAGACCTCCCATATGCTGATGATAACATAGTCTGTGCGCATCCAGAAGAAGACCTACAACATCTGTTATAGAACTCCCATATGCTGATGACAATGTTGTCTGTGTGCATTCAGAAGAGTTATAACATCTGCTATAGAACTCCCATATGCTGATGACAATGTCGTCTGTGCGCATTCAGAAGAAGAGCTACAACATGTTATAGAACTCCCATATGCTGATGACAATGTCATCTGTGCACATTCAGAAGAAGACCTACAGCATCTGTTATAGAACTCCCATATGCTGATGATAGCGTAGTCTGTGCGCATCCAGAAGACCTATAACATCTGTTATAGAACTCCCATAGGCTGATGATAACGTAGTCTGTGCGCATCCAAGACCTACAACATCTGTTATAGAACTCCCATATGCTGATGACAATGTTGTCTGTGCGCATTCAGAGGAAGAGCTACAACATCTGTTATAGAACTCCCATATGCTGATGATAACGTAGTTTGTGCGCATCCAGAATAAGACCTATAACAGGTTATAGAACTCCCATATGCCGATGATAACGTAGTCTGTGTGCATCCAGAAGAAGACCTACAAGCCACTCTAAACACCTTTGCAGAAGCATACGAGAAGCTTGGCCTGTCATTGAACATCGAGAAAACCAAAGTGCTCTTCCAGCAGTCACCAGCCACCCCCTCCCCAATGCCAGCAATACAGCTTAATGGTGTCACATTAGAAAATGTTGACCATTTCCGCTGCCTTGGCAGCCACCTCTCCACCAAAGTAAAAATAAATAAATACATCTATATAAATAGAAATGTAATGTTCGTTTGTGGGATGAACAGAACTCAAAAACCACTGGACGAATTGACACCAAATTTGGACACAAGACACCTGACAACTCAATGTATGTCCTTCACTCAAAAAAAAATTTTTTTCATTTGGAGTTGTAGTTGCTGGGATTTATAGTTCACCTACAATCAAAGAGCATTCTGAACTCCACAACAATGGAATTGAACCAAACTTGCACACAGTTCTCCCATGACCAACAGAAAATACTGGAAGGGTTTGGTGGGCAGTGTCCTTTGGTTTTGGAGTTGTAGTTCACCTACATCCAGAGATCACTGTGGACTCAAACAATGATGGATCTGGACCAAACTCTACATGAATACTCAATATGCCCAAATGTGAACACTGGTGGAGTTTGGGGAAAATAGAATCTTGACATTTGGGAGTTGTAGTTGCTGGGATTTATAGTTCACCTACAATCACAGAGCATTCTGAACCCCACCAACGATAGAATTGGGCCAAACTTCCCACACAGAATCCCCATGTGGGCCACAGCAACGTCATGGCAGGGACGGCTAGTAAAATAATAAAAATAATATAATACAGGCTGTTAGGAATTGTGGAAGTCCAAAACACCTGGAGGGAGGGCAATATAAGTGGGCCCTTGTCTGGTGTAGATGCACCCTAAACAGAATCACAGAATTGGAAGAGATCTGGTGGGTCATCCTGTCTAACCCCATTTTGCCAAGAAGCTGGAATATCACATTCAAAGCACCCCTGACAGATGGCCATCCAGCAAAACAACACCATCAATTAATGTAACGCAAGGATGGAATTATAAGAATTACTTCTAAGAGAAACACGAAGTCAGGCAAGAAGCCTTTCCCTCAGATGCAAACCTTTACTTCCTCGACAACACTATCTTCTCCCCCTCGTTGATTTTTGGCAAAGTGAGAAACCCGAAGTTGTTTGTATTTGTTTGTTTGTTTGTTTACCCCCCGAAAGTCTTCTTCCTCCTCCTCGTCCTGCCCGTTACTTGCGCTTCTTGCCCTTCTTCCTTTTGGGTGAGTCCGGCCAGGGGAAGCCGCGGAATTCGAGGCCGGCGGCTGCGTTGTGGGCGATGTAGTAGAGGTTGAGCATGGCGGCCGGACTCAGGATGTCCACCTCGGCTGCGGCCTTCTTGCCCTTCTTGCCCTTCTTGCCTTTCCGCTTGCCCTTGCCCTTCCCTTTGCCTCCGCCTCCCTGCAACAGAATAAGACGTTAAGAGACATTGGCCCGAGATCTTTCCAAAGACACGCTTTGCAGATATGCATCCTTTCCGCAACATGGCAATTCAGTTTTACTTGTCATTGATAAATATGATGTGTGCTTGGAATGGAATTGTATGAAAGGAATATGGTTGGGACCTATAGAGGCATGAGGGACCTATAGAGGCGTTAGGAAAAAAATAAAATAATAATCATAATTTAGAATAAAAATAAGATTTTGTTCCTACCTGAATTCTGAAAAGAGCAGCGTGAGAGAGTTAAATTTTCAAGCATGCAAAGACCTGCAGATGAGATATTGATTGACCTGGACTTTGGGTCAAGCCATGTTTGTTTTAGCCAATGTTGACAATAGATATGAAGCAACAAGAGAATTTGGCAGGACACAGAAATCAATATATCGATCCAAGACTTGGAACATCTAAGGTCATATGGTGAGAGAGCGCCATCCTCTGACCACTTAATGTAAATAGCAGGCAATTTCAGAAGCACTTTTATTTTAAGCAAATTCCTTTGGTCTTCATATTAAGACATAAGTTGTAATAGAATAATTAAGGCTGGATTGTTTAGGACATTGCCTTGATCAAATCTTATGTTATGAGCATATAAAAGTTATAATTCAAGTTAAAGGAATTAAAGCAATTGAACGTGTCATCTTAGGATAATGGGTGAAAGTTGAGATAAGTTATATAACCGAGCAGATGTTTGGGGTCATAACGTGCTTGCCAAAGACAGATGTCCTTGGCAACTATATATGAAAATTCCTGTTAATGATTGTATTGTGTAAATGTCAGATTTGTTCTGCACATGTGTAAAACTAGCAATTTCATGCTATAAAAACTGGACAATTGCGACTTCAGGTTGTGTAAGCCCCTGGTTTTGCTGAACACCCTATACTCCGGAGATAGAAATAAACGCCTGGAAATCGGCCAAGCTGTTTCTCCATCTTCTTCCTTCTCCAAAGGTACTCTCATGATCCCAGGTAACGTATATTCTGCAACAAGATGCCATACTAAGAAATGAGGAAAACTACAAAAGAAAAGAATTCATGAACTCTAATTAAAAGTTGCTGAACTGCTGACCAGAGACAAATGATTAACTATGTGGTAGAAAGCACATTAAGAACAACCCTACAGAATTTTGTATGTGTCCTGATCAAATATCATTGTGTTGATGTTTCCCCCTGAAAAGCAAATCTGGGGAAACTCGGCTCCTTCCTACAAAACAGATTGGTGGGTTTTGCATTTATTTACCATAATGTTGTCCTTTTCACTGAACAGAAATGGCCATTGTGTTCAGCTCAGCTTCCTCCCGTTGTCAAAAAACTCCAAAAGCAAGGCCTGGAATACATGTAGTAATTGAAATAAATAAATAAATAATTGAAATAAATCTCTCTATTGTTAACTATATATATATATATATATTGACAATAATCATGAGTAAAATAATAAATTTAATAAAAGA
>NW_026847549.1:4981308-5021308 GCF_025583915.1 Anolis sagrei ordinatus | reverse complement strand
ATTTCTAGGCGCAAAGATGAGTGCAGATGCAGACTGTGGCCAGGAAATCAGAAGACGCTTCCTTCTTGGGAGGAGAGCAATGTCCAGTCTCGATAAAATAGTGAAGAGTAGAGACATCAGACTGGCAACCAAGATCCGCCTAGTCCAAGGACCGCACCAAAAAGGGTCCTGGGTACCTTGGCGAGATTTTTCCGGAAGCCAATCCAAGAGCGCTAAAAGTTATTAAAATCAAATAATCTCACCAGGCGAAAGGAGTCCAGCGACCGAGGCGTTTATTTGCGATTCAGCTGAATGGATGCAATACAGGGATCATTCCACTGCAGAGCATGCAGCACAAGAGTTTACAGGCACTTTTATACAGTGAAGAACAAAGAAAAGCAGTTTGAAAATCCCGCCCGCCCCCCTGTCAGCCGGCTTCATGCTGATTGGCTGAGGCTGGAACAGCTGGGAGGAGGTAATCCCGCCCTCCTCCGTCAGGAGCCAATGGGAGCGATTCTCCGCCTCGGGAGGGCCAATGGGCGCCCTCCGCTCGCTTCCTGGGTCCTGGCCAATCAGGAGCCAGGAGGCGGGACAGCCACTGACAATGGGGGAAAGATGATGGGATTTGGGATTTCCTGCCCGCTGGAATGCGGGCCATTGTCCCAGGTGATGTTTGTCAAACAAAGGCTTTCCTGTCCTTAATGGGTCTGGCAAGTGATATGAATAGCTGGGTCGAAATCGGACCGCCCGGAGGATCAACAATTCCTGAGTGAATCAATCAGTCTTTTATTCCGAGGCTCTGCTGACCCTGTCCTCCTTCGTTGGCCTTGCTCCGAAGACGAAATTGGGGGGCCAGCAGCATTGTCCATGCAAAATGAGTCAATCAAGGGTGATTTAGGGGAAAAAGGCTTGGGCTTTTCCCCCAGGCAGTTCCTGGTCACGCTGGTCTTCTTTGTGGGGCAAGGGGACAAAGAGGAAAAGGTACAGTGGAGTCCATAGGGGTACATATTTCATATTCATAAAGTACAGGCATCATTAATATACAGGCATTTCATACACCACAACCCACCACCCATCCCAATCCCCATCCATAGGAAAGTATTTTATTTTATTTCATTTCATAAAAAGGTAAAGAAAGTCTAGAAATCCCAAAAGCCTAGACGGAGGGTTTTCTGGAGGCAGGGGCCAGCCTATGGCTTAGGCTGGCCATCAGAAGATCAGTTCATTATTGAAACAGGAGCTGGAGCTAAGGGGGAGCTATGTTCCGCTGTCCTGCCCTTGGTGGAACTAGCGCTCCCAACCGGGGATCGGGCCTTCCCTGCCCGGTCCCCACTTCCAAGGCTTCTCCTGGGGCAATCGTGGCGGATCGCAGGCGGCGGGAACCATGCTGGTGACTCGGCCGAATTTAATGATTAAACAAAAACAATTATTTCACGAGTGCAGGAGTCCAAAATGAGAAAACCAGGATAGCAGTTAGAAAAGTTGCAGCCAGGAAAAGGACACAAAGTATCAAGCGGAAAGGATTCAAAGTTTCAAAACTTAAGTGTTTTATTGGGGGATTGGTTACAAAGAGAGGGAGAGGGGAAAGTGAAAGAAAGCTTCATGCAGTCCTTTGCTTTGAGCTGCTGGCTGGGGCACATCTCATCCGTTTTCTCCCTTGGTGACCACTGGGAACTGCGGAACTCCCTGCCGCAGTGCAGACCAATTACATGGCGGGGGCTCTCGCCATCAGAGACATCAGACTGGCAACAAAGATCCGCATAGTTAAAGCCATGGTATTCCCTGTAGTAACCTACGATGTGAGAGCTGGACCTTAGGGAAGGCTGAGCGAAGGAAGATAGATGCTTTTGAACTGTGGTGTTGGAGGAAAGTGCTGAGAGTGCCTTGGACTGCGAGAAGATCCAACCAGTCCATACTTCAGGAAAGAAAGCCCAAGTGCTAATTGGAGGGAAGGAGACTAGAGACAAAGCTGAAGTACTTTGGCCACATCATGAGGAGACAGCAAAGCCTAGAGAAGACAATTATGATGCTGGGAAAGTGGAAGGCAAAAGGAAGAGGGGCCGACCAAGGGCAAGATGGATGGATGGCATCCTTGAAGTGACTGGACTGACCTTGAAGGAGACCCTGGGGGTGGTGACAGCCGACAGGGTGTCACCAGATAGGTGTATTGTGTCCAAATTTGGTGTCAATTTGTCCAGTGGTTTTTGAGTTATGTTAATCCCACAAACGAACATTACATTTTTATTTATATAAATACTAGCTATCCCCTGCCACGTGTTGCTGTGGCCCAGTCTGTGTATACGTGCTTTGTGTGTGTATATTGTGCATGGGTTGCAATGCATTTTTAATTATTATTTTTTTTGGCTTTTAAAGTCCCTTCCTCTGTGTTTTCAGTGTTTTTATGAGTGATGGTCACTCCTTGCCCTGAGAGGTGTCTTGTGCCTAAATTTTGTGTCAATTCATCCAGTGGTTTTTGAGTTATGTTAATCCCACAAATGAACATTACATTTTTATTTATATAGATGTGTGATCACCTATATATTTAAGGATTGTTTCAGCAATATATTTATTCTATATCTTTTCTTCTGGAACCTTTACCATCCAATTTTCAATATTTTTAATAAGCCTGTGTTCACTGAACTTTCAGAAAAATGCAAATGTTAATTATGGAGTTATTTTTTTATGGTTTTGGAGTTCTGGTTGTGGTTGTGGCTGAGATGTTTTCTGATGATGAGGATGATGGGATTCAGATTCCTGGCTCTTTTTCTGTGCCTCAGATCGCTGGGCCTACTTCTAGGTCTTTTTCTGAGGCTCCCACAGACAGTGTAGAGTCAACACAGCAGTTCTCAGAAGAAAGGAATCTTAACGAAGTAGATAGCGAACAGGTGGAGGCCTTTGCCTTCCCACGCTGATAGTGAAAGTGCAGAAAGCCTTGATAGTAACCTGACCCGGCAAGCCTGTCTTCATGTGCGGGTCAGGCAGAGTTCTCGCCTGGCCGGCAGACATGAAGCCAGCTCGGGGAAAGGTCATCGCAATGCTTTCATGTTGGTGAGAGCATAATGTTTTCATGTTAGAAAGGTATTTAGGCTTCTTGCAAACGAAGAGAAAGTGTCAGTTCAACGTAGCTTGTTAGCCTGAAAGCTTCATGGAATAAACTTAGCTGGAAAGCAGCACGCTTGGGATTTCTTGCATTGTGATTCTTGGGGCAATTGTTACATTGCTTGTACCATGGACTCTGTTTTGAACTTTGCCTATAAGATTGTGCCTCTTGTTTTTACCTTAAGATCTTTGGAACTATATTCTGCATTTAACCTAAATCTTTGGAACTTTGCAATGCTTATTCTTTATTTTGACTTAAGACTTTTTCCTCAATAAACTATAAAACTATAGCTCTTGTGTAGTGGTGTTCGGAAGCAAGGCGAAGCTTACTCTGAGTTGCAACAGATGTTCTCTTGCCCATTAATAATGCTCAAAAAGCAGGCTTGCCAAGTGTCGAAATCTTGTTGTCTTCACCCAATGCAAACTGGCACTCCTCTTGAGCAAACATAATAATAATAACACTGAATTAAATATATGAAATATATTCATCTATTTAAGAAGTTCTTATAGGAGCATAAAAATTCCCCATTCTGTCTGCATAAAAGAGGAATTCTTAGCACATAGTGGGTAACAGATAAGACCCAGAAGGCATGGTCCACATGAATTAATGGTCCACTCTGTGCTGAATTAGGATTTTATTTCCGACACAAATAATTCAATGCACAAGAGTCATAATTACGCTTTAAAAGTAACTTTTATTCTTGGTTATAAAGCTGTGCTTTAGAAGTGGGTTAATATGGCCATTTCCTAGAAGGAGGATTTATCAATACAACTCACGTTGGGGGGGAAACAAAACATTCTTACGTATTTTTGTGCGTATCCTTTTATAAACAGGCGCAAACTGATGCGCAGTATTGGTCGTACAACATGCTGCTACAATAAAATAATAATAAGTATTTGTAATAAAACCCCCCTCCAAAAAAACATGAGCCATCTCCCCAGAAAAGATAAGGAACTTGTATTTCCATGTTCAGCAAAAAGGCTTACATATGTCTCACATTTGCAACTTCAAAGATACCAGGTTAATTTGTGTGCCTTTGGAAGAATGCATATGTTTATTAGGGGTGATTGCATGCATATGTTTTAATTTAATGTATTTTATTATGTATTATGATAAATGGTAGCTGTGCCCTGCCCCAAGCTATGAGGCAGGCATGGGCAAACTTGGGCCTTCCAGGTGTTTTGGACTTCAACTCCCACAATTCCTAACTGTGTTGGAAATAGCAACCTTTTTCAAGCCTCCACTAGTAATTTGTTTGTATATTATTCTGTTTCCAGATCTAAGCAGACAAGAGACAGTCTTTTAACAGTCTGAGAGTCTAAAGGAGTCTGAGCTCTGAGCAGTCCCAGATCTGTCGAAGGCTTTCATGGCCGGAATCACTGGGTTGTTGTAGGGTTTTTCGGGCTATATGGCCATGGTCTAGAGGCATTCTCTCCAAAACATCTGGGGACCCCAGGTTGAGAACCACTGCTCTAGACAATGGCCATATAGCCCGAAAAACCCTACAACAACCCAGTCCCAGATCTAATCCTGTGGTCTACAGCCCCTCCCACAACCTCAAGAAACATCGAGTAAAGGGAAAGCTGCATACCAAA
The DNA here is from genome assembly GCF_025583915.1 of Anolis sagrei ordinatus. Classification (NCBI taxonomy): domain Eukaryota; kingdom Metazoa; phylum Chordata; class Lepidosauria; order Squamata; family Anolidae; genus Anolis; species Anolis sagrei. The sequence goes on along the minus strand of NW_026847549.1, from coordinate 5,016,634 downwards.
ACATACATATACAAAACACACATAACATCGAGTAAAGGGAAAGCTGCATACCAAAACATACATATACAAAACAGTATATTTTGGTATGCAGCTTTCCCCTTTACTCTATGTTTCTTGAGGTTGCGGGAGAGGCTGTAGACCACAGATCTGTGACTGCTCAGAGCTCAGACTCCATTAGACTCTTACCTGCTTAGACTTGGGATTGTTAAGAACAAACTCATGTTGCTGTTGCCTGTAAGAAGATGCCCTGTGATACCTGCAGAGAAACTACTTCAAAACATATCTGTAACTGGACTGACAAGTTATCCACCTGTATGCAGAGTACATGAAGGTTGTTGAGTAAACCAAATATTTATCCTTTTAATGAAGTCTACATTATTTTTGTCTCTTGAGACCTTGATACAGAAACAGGATTTTTTATGGGAAAGTAGAAACATTTCTGAAGAACTGCTGTATTTTGTGCATTGGCATAATCGCTGTTCCTAAAAGATAACCAGCTTATCAGTCTAAGAATTGAAAGCCAAAACTTCCTTGCAGAAGTACATGTGGTTGTTTACCACTGAAGAGAAGATTTTACTCAATCAGGAATTTTACTCAAACAGTATATTTTGGTATGCAGCTTTCCCTTTACTCTACATTTCTTAAGGTTGCGGGAGGGGCTGTAGACCACAGATCTGTGACTGCTCAGAGCTTAGACTCCATTAGACTCTCAGACTGTTAAGGATTGTCTCTTACCTGCTTAGACTTTGGAGTGTTGAGAGCAAACTAGTTGGGAGTCCAAAACACCCGGAGGACCCAAGTTTGGCCATGCCTGCTCTGAGAGGAGATTAGTATTGTTATCGCTGTCTCCCATGGAACAATTTTTGGCATAAAAAGTCCACACATCTGGCTGGTGTGTGTGTGTGTGTGTGTATATATATATATATACACACACTGTCTTTATATAAATAGCTGGTATGTTACCTCAACATTTTGTGCCTTTTAAAGAGGTAGAACGGATGGAAGGGAGAAGGGAAAGAATAGCCGGATCTTAAATGGAAAGCGTCTTACTGTTATTTACATTTCGTATCAGAGAAGGCCTTGTAGTGTTGCACATTTTCGCCAGTGCAAATGTCTCTCGTACATAACACACACATTCATTCACACATTAGATTTCTGCTTAGGCATGTTAGAACAGGGTTTAGTTTCCTTTTGGGCCACTGAACTTGAATTTTTGGCCCGTTCTCCATCATAGAAATGCAGCCTTAAAAGAAGGGAAGAATACCGTTTGGAGACAGGTTTCGTAAAGTACAAAAATCTCACTGAGATGATGGGTAAACAAACAAACAAAGCAGACCTCACCTCTGAGGAAGCTTGCCATAGATGCAGGCGAAACGTCAGGAGAAATGCTTCTAGAACATGGCCATATAGCCCGAAAAAACCCACAAGAACTGAGAAACAAAGCAATTCTTCTAATATGCAAAAGTGGAGAATGAATCAAGAAAAATTACTCAAAATTGATAACAGTGGATGCAGGAATTCATCAAATATAGTAGTAGTAGTAGTAGTAATAATAATAATAATAATAATAATAATAAACAAAACTTGAAAGTATTTTGTTTCTGGGTTGTAGGTTTTTTTGGGCTACATGGCCATGGTCTAGAGGCATTCTCTCCTGACGTTTCGCCTGCATCTATGGCAAGCATCCTCAGAGGTAGTGAGGTCTGTTGGAACTAGGAAAGGGGGTTTATATATCTGTGGAATGACCAGGGTGGGACAAAGGACTCTTGTCTGCTGGAGCTAGGTGTGAATGTGTCAACTGACCACCTTGATTAGCATACAATGGCCTGACTGTGCCTGGGGCAAACTTTTGTTGAGAGGTAATTAGATATCCTTGTTGGTTTCCTCTCTGTTGTTGTGCTGTTGCAATTTTAGAGTTTTTTAATACTATTTTTAATACTATTTAATACTAATATTTTGTCTCTCTTTGCAAAATCCCACACAGGAAACTATTATAATCTACAGATGCATGGAGTCTTTTGATACCTGCAAACTGATTCCTATAAAACCGCAGAGCTTTTAGAATTGGAAATCCCTGCAAAATCAATTAATACTTTATTAAGAGTCCAAAGGACCCTTTTGCTCAGCAATAAAAGGTGCATATCTGTAAATAATAATAAATCAGATTTGAGAATATGCTGTTCTGCTCAGGGACTCAATATTTGGAGGAAAATATGGCACACGCCATGACGACAAAGGCTAATATGCAAAAGTGGAGAAAAATTGCCAAAAATTGCTTATAGTGGAGGGAGGCATTCACTCTCTTTCTTGCACACTTGTTCAAACACAGTTATAATAGAAACAAATAAAAGTATTTTCTCTCTCTCTCTGCAGAATTTCTTCCATAAAATGAGATAACCTACAGGTGCATGAAGTCTCTAATACTTGCAAACTTTGTATGAACCTGGCAAAATCCATAAGAATGGAAAAAGCGCTCGGGATCCAGGTATAAAACTCAGTATTTGGGGAAAATGTGGCAAATACCGTGACAACGAAGGCAACCATAGAAGGAAATGTAAATATTTTAGAAAGTATACTGTTCCAAAACGACAAAGCATAGTTTACAGTAGATCAAAGGGACTGGGAAAGACGGGCGTCGGGAAGGCATTGCATTGAAGTTGGCTAACATTTCCACTTTTGGTCGACCTTTCAGATAGGGAAGGACCCCCTTTTCCACCCCAACACCCCAAAGAGATACAGCACCAATGGTTTGGGAAGACTTGGGGCGGCATTCAGTTGCAAATGCGCCCCGCCATGCATGCTCGCTCACTACCCCTGGTAGCAGAGCAGCTCTTCCCAGCGGATGGGCTGCGAGAAGACCTCCCTCTCCAGCCAGAGTTCGTAGGAGTAGTGGAAGTCCTCCGGGAGGTCCAGCGGCTGGCCCAGGACGCTCTGCAGGCAGTTGTCCACCGGGGAGAACTCAGAGTCCCGCGGCCGGTCGTAGCGCCGGGCGTTGAAGGCCTCGATATTGGCGCGCAAGGTGCACTCCTCCGCCTGGAAGTCCCACGGCCGGGCGTCAATGTCTGCAAAATGGGGCAGAGGAGGAGGACACCAAGTAAGGTCCTTTTCCAAAATGCCTGCATTTATTGTAATCTAAATGCTCACTCTTCTTGACTCTGGAATGCCCTCCCCAAGGAGACTAGACAAGCACCCACCCTCATAGCTTTCAGGAAGGAGTTGAAAACCTGGCTATTTCAGCAGGATTTTGATAATGGCTAAGACTATCAACCACCTTATTGGACAGAACTTTAAATGTATTGTCGAAGGCTTTCATGGCCAGAATCACTGGGTTGTTGTGGGTTTTTCCGGGCTATATGGCCATGTTCTGGAGGCAATTTTTCTCCTGACGTTTCGCCTGCATCTATGGCAAGCATCCTCAGAGGTAGTGAGGTCTGTTGGAAGTAGGAAAAATGGGTTTATATATCTGTGGAATGACTATAGTGGCAATTCCTTCCAATGACCTCACTACCTCTGAGGATGCTTGCCATAGATGCAGGCGAAACGTCAGGAGAAAAATTGCCTCCAGAACATGGCCATATAGCCCGGAAAAACCCACAACAACCCAGAACTTTAAATGGTTATTAGAACTAGAATTTATAATACTGGATACCCTGATCATATGAATTGAGTGTTTTCAAACGGCATGTGCACACACACACATACACACATAAAGAGTTAAATAGTCTAAATCATAGAATCCTAGAGTTGGAAGAGACCTCATGGGTCATCCAGTCCAACTCCATTCTGCCAAGCAGGAAAATTGCATTCAAAGCATCCCCGACAGATGGTCATCCAGCCTCTTTTTAAAAGCTTCCAAAGGAGGAGCCTCAACCACACTCCGGGGCAGAGAGTTCCACTGCTGAATGGCTCTCACAGTCAGGAAGTTCTTCCTAATGATCAGATGGAAGCTCCTTTCCTCTCACATATTTATACATGGCTATCATATCTCCCTCTTCCAGAAAATTAGAAACATTGGAGTGGAAGGCAAAAGGAAGAGGGGCCGACCAAGGGCAAGATGGATGGATGGCATCCTTGAAGTGACTGGACTGACCTTGAAGGAGCTGGGGGTGGTGACGGCCGACAGGGAGCTCTGGCGTGGGCTGGTCCACGAGGTCACGAAGAGTCGGAGACAACTGAACGAATGAACAACATCATATCTCCTCTTAGCCTTCTCTTCTTCAGGCTAAACATGCCCAGCTCTTTAAGCCACTCCTCATAGGGCTTGTTCTCCAGATCCTTGATCATTTTAGTCCCCCTCCTCTGGACACTTTCCAGCTTACCAATATCTCTCTTCAATTGTGGTGCCCAGAATTGGACACGATATTCCAAGTGTTTATGTTGTGTGTCAGCCTGTGATTGTGTCTGGTGTTCATGTTGATGTTCATGATGGACCTGGGGATGTGGGTTTGCTTGGGTCTGAGTTAAGTCCAGAAGAGAGTTCTGAGCTGTTTCAGGAAGATTCGCAAGGCCACATTCTTGAGAGAGGCCCTTTGCAGCTTTTCTCAGAACAAGTGTCTGAACACAATTTGTCAAGAGTTAATGAGGGATAATGAAAGCTTGGACAGAAAGCAGTTTTAGTAAACAGGGGCAACGTCTTCAGAGGGCGAGATGATAATTACAGCTACAGCAAAAGAGAGATAAACTGTTATCTGGTGGGAAGGTCAAGAAAAAATGCTTTCCTTTCAGTTTTGGGATTTGAAAAAGCTTTATAATGATTCATGGGATAGAGTTGCCTCAGTCAGGTCAACGTTGTAATTTTATCACGGTCTTGCTTTCCAAGTTGATGTTCATGATGGGAATGGGGATGATGTTCATGATGATGGGCCTGGGGATGAGGGTCTGCTTGGGTCTGAGTTAAGTTTCTATTTATTTGGATTATCTATAACCTGCTCTTCAGTCACAAAGATTCTCAGAGTGGCTTACAAATTATTAATTTGCCCTCTGGCTTACAGTGAGAGGTAATCAATGAGACATGATGGATCTGTGTCTTGCTATCTGTCTGTTACTCAGTGGCCAGAGGAAGATAGTAATAATAATATTTATTTGACCAGTCATATGACCATTTTAAAATAGAACACGAGTAAAAAACAAGGCAAAAAGGTGAGGACAGCAGCTGACCTTCTATTTATAGTCAGAATCTTATTTTCCTGGTTCTTCTTCCAGGAAATCTGCTCTTTTCTTAATAGCTTTCAGAATAAAAAGGCTTACTCTGATTATGCTGGATCTTTCCTGCCCTTGCAAGAGGGATGTCAGAATATCATTTCTGTTGGGGGACCTGCAGTTGGATAATATTGGATGTAAATATCTGTCTCGCAGTTCAGTATATGCTGGACAGTCAATTAAGAAATGATCCATATCTTCCACTGTTTGTTCTCCCCAAATGTAGAATCTCTCACTTCTTGGGATGTTATAGTAGCGCCCGGTTTGCATCACAATACCGAGTTGTTCAAACCTAGCCCTGAGTTAAGTTCAGAAGAGAGGTCTGAGCTGTTTCAGGAAGATTCACAAGGCCACATTCTTGAGAGAGGCCCTTTACCGCTTTGAACACGATTTGTCAGGAGTTAATGAGGGATAATGAAAGCTTGGACAGAAAGCAAAGTTTTAGTAAACAGGGGAAAAGTCTTCAGAGGGTGAGAGGATCAGTTCAGCTACAGCAAAAGAGAGATAACAAACCGTTATTTTGACCGTGGATTTTTGACTGTGGAAAGGTCAAAAATCAGTGTCGCAGATAGACGATGAAAGCGACAGCTGCCCTGGCGGCCAGAAAAAGTTAAGTAGCCTCTGTCTATGTCTGTCTATGTTGTATGTCAAAATTGGCATTGAATGTTTGCCATATATGTGTACACTGTAATCCGCCCTGAGTCCCCTGCGGGGTGAGAAGGGCGGAATATAAAAGCTGCAAATAAATAAATAATAATAATGCTTTCATTTTAGTTTTGGGATTTGAAAAAGCTTTATAATGACTCATGGGAAAGAGTTGCCTCAGTCGGGTCAACACTGTTATTTTATCATGGTCTTGCTTTCAAGTGCACAGAGTTTTATGTACCAAGTTTTTGCCAAGCTCAAGATTTGTCTATGAGATTTTCCTGCTGTCTTGTTTCATGGATTCAAGTGCCTAGTTTCATTGATGTTTGATGTACTCTTGGATCTTGTTTTCCTCTGAAGCTCATGGACTATTGTTGAAGGCTTTCATGGCTGGAGTCACTGAGTTGTTGTAGGTTATTGGTCTGTATGGCCATGTTCTAGAAGCATTCTCTAGAACATGTTCCCAGAATAATGCCTTCCCAGAATAATGATTCCATAGCACTTTGTCCTCCAAAGCACTTTACATTTCTTAGGTCTGCTTGTATGTTTTCCACAAACGCCTCATCAGTTTTTCGCCCATGTTCCAGCATTATTTTCAATTTTAACTTTACATTTGGCCTTCCCACAGTTTTAATCGTGTGGTCTCATTGTTAATGTTGCATTATTATATTGTCCATGTTTTTATTTTTAATTGCTTGTTTTGTTGTTGTTATTGCTTGTATTGTTGTGCTTGGGCTCGGCCTCACGTAAGCCGCACCGAGTCCCTTGGGGAGATGGTAGCGGGGTATAAATAAAGTGTTGTTATTATTATTATTATTATTATTATTATTATTATTATTATTATTCTCTCCTGACATTTCACCTGCATTTATGGCAGGCATCCTCAAAGGTTGTGAGGAAATCTGAGTATGCCTGCCATAAATGCAGGTGAAACGTCAGGAGAGAATGCTTCTAGAACATGGCCATACAGCTTGAAAAACCTGTAACGCATGGACTATTTCTTATATGGGATCTTTACTGGTTTTGCTATTTTTTTACTGCTTTGCCTACATATTTTTTTCAATAAACTGCTTGCTGATTTTACCAAGCTGGTCTGGTGTTTAAGGTCAGAGGTGTTCCTCCTCTGGTATTATGACAATTTATGATTGCACTATTGTGCTATTTATTTATTCATTTATTTATTATTCGAACGTATATGCCGCCACTTCCCTGGGGCTCGGAGCGGCTTACAAGAATGGCCAAAAACTAACAAAATTTAAAAGCAATTTAAAACAATTTAAAAACAGCAATATCAAACATTAAAAGCCTGTCAAAACAGGTATGTCTCACATGCCCTGCGGAAAGTTGATAAGTCCCGCAAGGCACGGACTTCAGGTGGCAGAGTATTCCAGAGCGATGGTGCCACTGCTGTGAAGGCTGGTTGCTGTTAGATGCAAGGTCTTGACACTGGGAATTTCCAATAGATCTTGGTCCTCAGAACGGAGGGATCTCTGGGGTTGGTAGGGGGTGAGGCGGTCCCTCAGGTACATCGGCCCCAGACCATGCAAGGCCTTCAAGGTGAGTACCATCCCTTTGAAAGTGATCCGGTGCTCAATTGGTAACCAATGCAGCTGCAATCAGATTGGGGTTATGTGGCATCTCAGGAAGAGACAGTTATTGATACATGAGTATTGTCTGTGTTGTATCATTTACTATATTCATTTGTCTTGCTGTAATTAATGATCAGATAGATATTCACGGAAAAACTGGAGTCGAATGTGAGATGCAATTGGGATAATAATAACAATGATGGATGATGATGATAGTGCAGCATTTTCTTAGGAACTTTTCTTTTAGAGAGCAAAAAGGCACCCACCGTTGCCATAGGCCCAGTCGTCATTCATGCGGTGGCGCACTTTCTGGTAGATGGCGGACATGGTCTTCATGTTGCTCTTCCTCCATTGGCGGCCCAGGTACTTGGTCTGGATCTTGAGCAGCTTCAGGACGTAGAGCTGCAGCATGGCCTGCTTCACCTTCAGCGCACGCTTCAGGATCGGGGCCGACTTGAACACCACCAGCATCTGCCCAAAAAGCACAAAAAGGAAGCAACGGTAAGGCGGAATCATTTCAACAAAACCCAACCCAGGTAAGTTCGAAACAACAGTTATTCTTTGGAGGATTGGAAACACAGGTTAGGGAACTTATCCCTCCAGGTGTTTTGGACTCCCAACTCCCCCAAATCCTAACATCCAGTAGGTCCTGACTGTGAAAGTAGTTGCTCTACTCCAGAAAATTTATGTGTCACAAATGATGCTGAATGGGTTGAGACTCGATAATGCAAAACTATTGCAAAACTATTGCAAAATTTATTTATTTGCAGCATTTATATTCCACCCTTCTCTTCCCAAAAAAGATTCAGGGCAGATTACAGGACACACACGTGGCAAACATCCAATGCTGTTAAGCAGATAGAGGTATTATGTCGGCATTTCTTTCCAACTTCGGCATCCTGGAGGTTATGCTCGATTCCGGCCACAGGGGGTGCTGTCATTCCATCCTCTGTGACAAAAGCCCTTGATCATAGACTCTTCCTCCTTCCTTTGATCACTAGCATTTGATCACTAGGGATTGTGGCACAGCTGGCTGAGTGTCAGCTCCATTAAGATCACTCTGACCAAAAGGTCATGAGTCCCGGGTTGGAGTGGGTTTCCAACCAATTGTGTGTAGCCTGTTGTCGACCTTTGCAACCCGAAAGACAGTTGCATCTGCCAAGTAGGAAAATAAGGTACCGCCTTAAAGTGTGGGGAGGCTAAATTAACTGATTTATGAGGCCATAAAAGAAGACTCCAGCAAAGCATTCCAGTGGGGAAGCATGCGGGGAATGCGGAAGTGCTTCATCAGCGTTGCAGATGGACGATTAAAGCGACAGCTCCCCTGGCGGCCAGAAAAAGTTAAATAGCCTCTGTGTATGTCTGTATATGTTATATGTCAGAATTGGCATTGAATGTTTGCCATATATGTGTACCCTGTAATCCGCCCTGACTCCCCTGCGGGGTGAGAAGGGCGGAATATAAATACTGTAAATAAATAAATAAATAAATAAGGGCAGATCACAGAACACACACACGGCCAACATCCAATGCTGTTAAGAAGAGTTATTATGTTGGCATTTTTCCCAACTTCAGCATCATGGAGGTTGTGCTTGATTCTGGCCACAGGGGGTGCTGTCATTCCATCCTCTGTGACAAAAAGCCCTTGATCATAGACTCTTCTTACTTCCTTTGATCGCCAGCATTTTTCTGGCATTTCTATTTTATGGTGCCACAAAATACCTCCTCGCTTAAGCGGGGCCCAATTTCTCTATTCACAGCTCACAGCTGTTTTTGAACTGCTTAGGTGGAAAGTGAGCGGGATGAAGGTCAAGTGCTCACTCCGACCCAGGCTTCAAACTGGCAACCTTTTGATTGGTAGGATCTATTGCTGCTGGTGATTAACCAGCTGTGCTAAAGTGCGGCTGTAACACAATGTACCTCAGAGTAGATTCACCTTGGCAACAAAACGTCTCACAATACAAGGAGTGACCATCACTCAAAAAATTATGATTTTGTCATTTGGGAGTTGTAGTTGCTGGGATTTATAGTTCACCTACAATCAAAGAGCATTCTGAACCCCACCAACGATGGAATTGAACCAAACTTGGCACACAGGACTCCCTTGGTCAACAGAAAATACTGGAAGGGTTTGGTGGGCATTGACCTTGAGTTTCGGAGTTGTAGTTCACCTACATCCAGAGAGCACTGTAGACTCAAACAATGATGGATCTGGACCAAACTTGGCACAAGTAATCAATACACCCAAATATGAACACTGGTGGAGTTTGGGGGAAATAGACCTTGACATTTGGGAGTTGTAGTCACTGGGATTTGCAGTTCACCTACAATCAAAGAGCATTCTGAACCCCACGAACGACAGAATCGGGGCAAACTTCCCATACAGAACCCCCATGAGCAACAGAAAATACTTAAGGCCATCCAGTCCAACTCCCTTCACCAGGGCAAGAAAACGTAATCAAAGTCCTCCTGATAAAGAGCTATTCAGCCATAGATATAGATACTAGATATGAGTCACACACAGAGATATATAGTGTCATAGATTTGAAAGGGACCCCTGAAGAAAGGCAATGATATGTTGCATATTTCAGAGTAGGCAAACCAGACAATCTCCACATCAACACTGACAAATAAACAGCAAGAAATACTGTTTACCCACAAGCAGAAAGAAATTACATGTGTTAGAAACCAACACTTCCTCATTACTTTATTTTCCAGATCACCAGACTGGGCCACAGCAACGCATGGCAGGGGACGGCTAGTTAAATATAAAAGGTAAAAAGTTCTTAAAAGCAAAGGCAATGTTCCAAAAGATCAATATAAAATTAGCACTTTGAAGATTAATCCAAAAACGCATCAGTAAAGCAAAAACCCAAGAGAACATGACAAAGTCCTGAAACCATGAACACAAGAAGTGCAAGATAATCCAGACAGGCAAAGGCAAGCTTCTTGGTTAAACAAAAAGTTGTTTTGACAAAGGTTTGGTCTCAAACCCACAGTTTAATACCCTTTGCAAAACATGAAGGCGTTTCTTTGGCCTCTGGCCTCCTTCTTGTTAGCTATTCTCACACTCCTTCGAACTTTGAATTCCAAACGGTCAGCCCGATCTAAGGTTCCCATTTCGTCAAGGTCAGCCTGTTCGTTAGTGTCAGCCTGTTTTCCTCTTTGCTCATTATCAGGCTAAGAACTGTCCTCCTCCTCTGAGTCAAACTGCACCTGGCTATTTTCAGTATCAACACTCTCATTCCTTGCTGTGGGAAACTGCGCTTCTTTACTATCTATAACAGGGACATTTTGAACCAGACTGTGAATCTGAGTCCCATCATCCTCATCAGAGACACTATGTGGTTCCAGTTGAGTCACAACAGTCCCTTCCATGAAAACAAAGTTTGTGCACTTCAGTAAAAGTTCCCCATGTGTTTATGATAGAACCAATTAAGATATGACATTGATAACAAGAATCCTCACCATTGTCCTGGAATGCTTCCACTTGGTCAGTTTGTTCAGGATCCTCAGCAGGTTAATGCAAGAGAACAGGTTCCTCCAACAGAACTGGTTGTTCTCCCCAGATTCCTGCAAGGAAGAGAAGGAAGGAATATATATATATATATATATATATATATATATATATATATATATATAAATATAAATATAAATATAAATATAAATATAAATGTAATGCTCGTTTGTGGGATTAACAGAACTCAAAAACCACTGGACGAATTGACACCAAATTTGGACACAAGACACCTAACAACCCAATGTATGTCCTTCACTCAAAAAAAAAATGATTTTGTCATTTGGGAGTTGTAGTTGCTGGGATTTATAGTTCACCTACAATCAAAGAGCATTCTGAACTCCACCAATGATGGAATTGAACCAAACTTGGCATACAGTTCTCCCATGACCAACAGAAACTATTGGAAGGGTTCAGTGGGCATTGACCTTAAGTTTTGGAGTTGTAGTTCACCTCCTTCCGGAGATCACTGTGGACTCAAACAATGATGGATCTGGACCAAACTCTACACGAATACTCAATATGCCCAAATGTGGACACTGGTGGAGTTTGGGGGAAAATAGAATCTTGACATTTGGGAGTTGTAGTTGCTGGGATTGATAGTTCACCTAGAATCACAGAGCATTCTGACCCCACCAATGATAGAATTGGGCCAAACCTCCCACACAGACCCCCCCCCCCCATGTGGGCCTCAGCAACACATGGCAGGGGACGGCTAGTGTGTGTGTATATAATATTTTAAAACGACCATCAACCATGTGCTACAATTCCCTATGGAGAAATACAAGACTTTGGTAATACTGTTTGCATTCTCTACAGTAACATACTTAATTCTAAGTGCGCATCTATACTGGACAATCAATGCAACTCGATCGTGGGAGTTGTAGTTTCGCAAGGTCTTTGACTTTCTCTACCAAAGAGGGCAGGGTCCACTATATTATTATTATTATTATTATTATTATTATTATTATTGGTATTGTTATTATTACCCCCCCCCCATCTCCCCAAAGGGAACACTCTAACTCCCATGACTTCTGACAGCACTGAAAGCAGTGCCAAATACCATTAGTTCTGCACTACAGAGCTGGCTTCCATTTTATTGTTAGTCCCATCCAATTTATGGGATTCACCTATGTGTTGACCATAACTTGTCAAATAGGGCGAATATTATAATAACAACAAACACTGCCCAAAAAGGTTCAGTAACAACAAGAACAACTACAACTACAACTACAACTGGCTGATTAGGTCTAATAATAATACTAAACGCAACTTGAATAGGTCTAATAATAATACTAAACGCAACTTGAATAGGTCTAATAATAATACTAAACGCAACTGGTCAAAAAGGTCTGATAATAATAATCCCAACCGGTCAAATAGGCCAGTTCTGCTGGGAGTTGTAGTCCAAAACAAGGAACCTTCCACAAATCCCAGGTGAACTTTGGACCATATTTTTGAGGATTCTTTGCTTAAAGAAAGGCTTTCCACAAGCCGACCTCACAGCCCTTTGTTGCCAGCAGTATCAAGTCCATTTTACAGATGGGAAACTGAGGCAGGGATGCCAAAATATGCCATCCACCCTTGCTCTTCTTACCAGGCTTTCTGCGTTGAGTTCCGGCAACTCATGGACGGTGCAGAAAGGATAGTCCAGGACGGAAATGCTGAAGAGAGAAAAAAAGCATCAGTTTTATACAATTACAAACAGAATTTGAAGGGATCCCTAGAGGTCATCCAGCCTTGTTGTTTCTGCTTTTTGGAGGGGGAAACAAGTCACGCTGTACCTGTTTTTGGCCGTGATGTACGACATGATGTTCTGGTTGAAGAACTTCAGGATCAGCGGGATGCAGTTGGCGAAGACTAAATGCTGGGAGACGTACTCAAACTGCAAGGAGAAGGAAAGAGTAGCTGGAAAGATTAGAAAGAAGGTCTGAAAACAGAGCATATAAGCACAGGACAACTTCAGCCCTCCCTCTGGATGTTTTGGACTCCAACTCCCACAATTCCTAACAGCTGGTAGGTGTTGGAAATAGCAACCTTTGAGCCTCCACTAGTAATTTGTTTGTATATGATTCTGTTTGCATTTCTAAGCAGATAAGAGACAGTATTTAACAGTCTGAGAGTCTAATGGAGTCTGAGCTCTGAGCAGTCACAGATTCCTGTAGTCTTCAGCCCCTCCCACAACCTCAAGAAACATAGATTAAAGGAAAAGCTGCATACCAAAACATGCATATACAAAACATTATATTTTGGTATGCAGTTTTCCCTTTATTTGTTTATTTAAAACATTTATATTCCACCCTTCTCATACAATACATAAACATTAAAAAACACTTATCAAAACATTAAAATACAGCATTTAAAGCCATCCTAGTCATCCGCATCAAATCTAATTGGCCTGGTCATCTTTCCTATTGCCGTTTTATTGCCCTGTCCCAAAAGCTTGGTCCCACAACCAAATTTTTACCATCCTTCTGAAGGACAGGAGGGAGGGGGCTGACCTGAACTCACCAGGAAGGGAGTTCCATAGCCGGGGAGCCATCACCAAGAAGGCCTTGTCTCTTGTCCCCATGACAATGGCAGGATGGAAAGCAGGGCCTCCCCGGAGGATCTTAATCTCCGCGATGGTACATAGGAGGAGATGTTTCTTGAGGTTGCGGGAGGGTCAGATCTGTGACTGCTCAGAGCTCAGACTCCATTAGACTCTCAGATTGTTAAAGACTGTCTCTTACCTGCTTAGACTTTGGACTGTTAAGAGCAAACTCATGTTGCTGTTGATTGTAAGAAGACGCCCTGTGTTACCTGCAGAGAAACTACTTCAAAACCTATCTGTAACTGGATAGACAAGTAATCCGCCTGTATGCAGAGTACATGAAGGTTGTTGAGTAAACCAAATATTTAAGCTTTTAATGAAGTCTACTTTATTTTTGTCTCTTGAGAGCATGATTCAGAAACGGGATGTTTTATGGGAAAGTAGAAACATTTCTGAAGAACTGCTGTATTTTGTGCACTCGCATAATTGCTGTTCCTAACAGCTACTACTACTACTACTACTACTACTAATAATAATAATAATAACAACAACAACACTTTATTTGTACCTCACTACCATCTCCCCAAGGGGCTCGGTGCGGCTCACATGAGGCCAAGCCCGCAATACATCAATAAGCAGAACATCAATAAAATAAAACATCAATAAACGATCAATGCAATATCCAAGATCTGAAAGCCAAAATTGCCTTGCATAAGTACATGTGGTTGTTTACCACTGAAGAGAAGATTCTACTCAATCTGGAAGATGATGCTTTTCCAAAAGGTTAGGATCTTCAAATGGTTATGAATGCCATTTTACTCCAAAAGGTTATGGAGATTCTGGTTTTCCAAAACCAGAATCCTCTCCCATTTGCTGACCTGATATACGTGGTTGAGCTTGAAGTGTTTCAGGAGCAGGAGCAGCAGAGCGGAGATGCCCTTGACCACGATCTCTTTGTGCCGGTTCACGTCCACACCCAGCTTCATGCTCTGCAGCACTGTGATGCTGGAAAGACAGAAAATGGAGGCCTCAAAGGGCGTGTCTACACCAAACATAGGCAAACTTGGGCCCTCAAGGTGTTTTGGACTACAACTCCCACAATTCCTAACAGCCGGTGGACTAGATGACCTTTTATTATTAATTGATTAGTTAAAGGTAAAGGTTTTCCCCTGAGTCGTGTCCGACTCTGGAGGTTGGTGCTCATCTCTATTTCTAAGCGGAAGAGCTGGCGTTCTCCATAGACACCTCCAAAGTCATGTGGTCAGCATGACTTCATGGACCGCCGTTATCTTCCCACCAGAGCAGTCCCTATTGATCTACTCACATATGCATGCTTTCGAACTGCTAGGTTGGCAGAAGCTGGGGCTAGCAGTGGGAGCTCACCCAGCACCCAGGATTCGAACCTGCAACCTTTCAGTCAGCAAGTTCAGCAGCTCAGCGGTGTAACCCACTGCGCCACCGAGGGCTCAACTGAATTATTATAGTATATTATGTATTTACTAGAACAAGCAGTGTGGCCGGCATGACTGCATGGAGAACTGTTACATTTCCGCTGGAGTGATACCTATTGATCTACTCACATTTGCATGCTTTCGAACTGCTAGGTTGGCAGAAGTTGGGGCTAGCAGTGGGAGCTCACCCCACTCCCTGGATTCGAACCTGCGACCTTTCGGTCAGCAAGTTCAGCAGCTCAGTGGTTTAACTCACCGGGGGCTCCATTGATTTATTATATTGTAGAACAAGCAGTGGACTAAATGACTTTTGCTGATATTAGTTCTTATCCTCATCAGTCAGGGCCAGATAAGTAGATGGCGGAAACAGAAGAACGGCCTGCCTCAGGGGAGCGTGCTTGCTCCATTCATGTTCAACATCTACACAAATGACCAGCCACTGCCAGAAGGGACGGAGAGTTTCATCTATGCTTATGATCGTGCCATTGCCGCTCAAGCAGGGAGCTTTGAGATGGTAGAACAGAAGCTTTCTGAAGCTCTAGGTGCTCTTACTGCCTATTACAGGGAAAACCAGCTGATCCCTAATCCATCTAAAACATAGATATGTTCTTTTCACCTTAAGAACACACAAGCATCCCGAGCTCTGAGGATGACCTGGAAAGGAATCCCACTGGAGCATTGCAGCGCACCCAAATGCCTGGGAGTCACTCTGGACCGTGCTCTGACCTACATGAAGCACTGCCTGAATATCAAGCAAAAAGTGGGTGCTAGAAAAAATATCGTACAAAAGCTGACTGGCACAACCTGGGGATCACAATCAGATACAGTGAAGACATCTGCCCTTGCGCTATGCTACTCTGCTGCTGAGTATGCATGCCTAGTGTGGAACATATCTCACCACGCTAAAACAGTGGATGTGTCTCTTAATGAGACATGCCGCATTATCACAGGGTGTCTGCGCCCTACACCACTGGAGAAATTACACTGCTTAGCCGGTATTGCACCACCTGACATCCGCCGGGAAGTGGCAGCCAATAGTGAAAGGACCAAGGCAGAGACACATCCAGCTCATCCCTTGTTTGGGTATCAGCCAGCACATCAACGACTTAAATCTAGAAATAGTTTTCTAAGATCTATAAAGACACTCGCTGGAACACCTCAGCAAGCGAGAGTCCAAAAGTGGCAGGCTCAAACCCAGAACCTCAACCAATGGCTGATACCAAATGAGAGACTCCCCCCTGGGCACACAGAGGACTGGGCAACTTGGAAGGCGTTGAACAGACTGCGCTCTGGCACCACGAGATGCAGAGCTAACCTTCAGAAATGGGGCTACAGGGTGGAATCCTCGGCATGTGAGTGCGGATTAGAACAAACCACAGACCACCTGCTGCAATGCACCCTGAGCCCTGCCACATGCACAAGGGAGGACCTTCTTGCGGCAACACCAGAGGCACTCCAAGTGGCTAGATACTGGTCAAAGGACATTTAATCAACTACCAAACCCACAAATTTTGTATTCTGTCTGCTTGTTTGCTTTGTTCTGTTAGAAATGTAATATAATTGACTGGTTGCCCTGACACGACAAATAAATATTACACATCTATGACTTACGGCATTTCCTCCGGCAAGACGTCGGCCAGGATGTTGATGGAGTCGGTCTTGGCTTTGGAGGTCGGCGCTGCAGCCAAGAGGATCTTCAGCAAGGCGATCTGCAGAAACAAGAGGCAAGGCGCATACAATGTGAGGATAGTACTGGCATCCCATTCCCCTCTTCCTACATTTTCATGGAATCCTACCATTGGAAGGGGACCCTCAAAGGCCATCAAGTCCAACCTCCTTCTGCCATAATAGATAGATGAGATAGATGACATAGATAAGATAGACTCCTAGAGGTGGAAGGGATCCCTAAAGGCCATCCAGTCTGCGAAGGCGCTCGGGCCCCAAATTCGGTAAGGGAGGTCTCAGGAGAGAGAAGTTACGATTTATTATTTATTATCCTTAATGGTGCCACCAATTTGGTGATGTGAGGTAATTTTGGGAGATTGGGCACACTAAACGCAGAATTAATGGAGATGAGGCAGTTTTACAATCAAAGAGAACAAGTTTATTTTGAAACAAAGCGTATGGTTGCAGTTTGGTGATAAACTTGGAAAATACTTGGAGAACGTTACATATAACTTGGTTGCGATACAGTTCAGTCTTCTGATGTTACAACTTATAAATAACCTTTGCTGTGGTGAAGCACTTTATTAAACAATGGTTCCTGAGGTGAATAGTCTTCCTGTTTGACCCTTCCGTGATCAAACCTCAGATCTCTAGTTCACTTTTAACTAGTGATCTAAACGAGCTTCTATTAGTCTTCTCTAACTAATAAAACTAATAAGGTTTCCCCTTCAGCCTTCCCGAACTGAAGAAACCTCTGACTATTCACAAACACTGCTTCTCTACTTCCCACTCTCTCTCTCTCTCAACTCTTCACTTCCCTGAGCCTAAACCTAACTCTTCATTCCTCTGAGCCTCAACCCTGACTCTTCATGACTGTGCACTCTTCTGAGCCTAAACCCTAACTCTTCATGACTCTTCACTCCTCTGAGCATAAAACCTAACTCTTCATTCCTCTGAGCATAAAACCTAACTAACTTTTAACTGTCGCTTTTCAAAACTCCCCTCTCTAAGCTCCTCCCACTTCTCTACAGCATTGTTTCCATGGTAACACACTCCTCACAGCTAGGCCGCTCCAGCATTAGCATCGTTTCCATGGTAACACACTCCTCACAGTTAGGCCGCTCCAGCATTAGGGCAACCAGTGTAAACACAAATACAGTTATAATAATATCATTTACAATCAATACAGTTTATAATCATATCATTTACAATCAACTTCTGTACACAGTCCAACCCTCTTCTGCCATAATAGATTGATAAGATACATGGCTACATAGATAAGATAGATTACTTAGAGTAGACAGATAGACTAGCTGTAAGGGACCCCTAAAGACCATCCAGTTCAACCCCCTTCTGCCAGGCAAGAAGACACAATCAAAGCATTTCCTACAGGTAGCCATCCAGCCTCTGTTAAGATAATACTCTGTAACGCAATCTGTTCCTGAGTTATCAATATCATTTCATAATTGGTTCTATCATAAAAACATGGAAATAGTTTATTATACTATACTGCAAAAACTTTGTGAAATAGCACATTTTGCTCTAGTTTTTCCATAAATATCTCATCATAGAGTCTCAACCTATTCAACATAGTTTGTGCCACAAAAAACCCCAACATTTCTGGAGTAGAACAACTCCTCCTAAAGGAAGGACCGCACAATTAAATAGGAAATAACACTTTCAAACCAGGAACAGAACATTTTTACAAATGTTGTTACATACTGTAATAGCATCACTGCTTTTGTGGGTTTTGCAGCAATTTGTTGTGTTTTGGATGTTTTGGATGTCGTGCAGTGAAGGCTGTTGCTCTAATAGCCATCATGCTTTGTGTTTCACTGATATAGTAGACAACTCTCATCCAGGAGATAGATATTATATACACACACACACACACACATATATATACATGTACATAAAATCCTAGAATCCTAGAGTTGGAAGAGACCTTGGGGGCCATCCAGTCCAACCCCATTCTGCCAAGAAGCAGGAATATTGCATTCAAATCACCCCTGACAGATGGACATCCAGCCTCTGTTTCAAAGCTTCCAAAGAAGGAGCCTCCACCACATACCTACATGTTACACACACACACATACACATTTTTTGGCTGGAGTTACACTTGAAAAATGTACCTGTTCCGACTTACATACAGATTCAATTTAAGTACAAACCTGCAGAACCTCTCGTTTGTAACTTAGGGACAGCTTGTATTAGCTTAAATACCCAATGACGCCTGGGTTAGGTCTTTTATAAGGCTAAATATCAGAGGTAATAATGGATTTATGAATGCAGAACAACATGGGTGAACTACAACTCCCATCATTCTGGATCAAGTCCCCCCGAACTCCACCCGTATTCAAAGTTGGTCCTGTTGGGTCTGCATGTCAAGTTCGGTCCAAATCTATCATTGGATGAGTTTGCTATGTGTTCTTTGATTGCAAGTGAACTACAACTCCCAGCATCCAAGGTCCACCTCCCTCCCAAAAACCCTCCAGTATTTTCCTGTTGGTCAAGGGGGACCTGTGTACAAACACAGATACACAGAAACATGTTTTCAACTCAAGAATAAACAAGTCCTCCATGTAATGCAATGCCATCCAAAGCAATGCAATGCTCACCATGTATTGAGGCAGGTTGTAGAGCATCATCCGGTAGAGCGTCTCGCATGGCGTCTCCTGCACATCTTCTTCCCCCTGATAGAAAGAAATAGAAATTTCCATTATTCTCGTACAGGCAGGAGGCAGAACAAAAACCAAGCGTTTTACTCCCCAGGCTCACAAAAGTAACATCAAAACTCCGTTACAATATTCAAGAATGGATGTTATTTATTTATTTATTTACTTTGCTTATATACCGCTGTATCTCAAGCCCGAAGGCGACTCACAGCGGTTCACAAACAGTAGAAACAGTAGAAACAGCAGTGGTTCCATACAACATATAACAATTGACTTAACACATTATCCATAAATTACCAATAAGCAATTACAATGCACAATTATTACAAAAAACAACCGTACCCAATCTTCTCATCATCCAAGCGTAGTCCAGATTCGTCGTCCATTGTTCCATTCCTATGTTCCATTACCAGATTGTACTAAATTACTCAAACGCCTGCACAAACATCCAGGTCTTCACCTTTTTGCGGTATACCATTAGAGATGGTGCTAGTCTAATGTCCGTAGGAAGGGCGTTCCACAGCCGAGGAGCCACCACCGAGAAGGCCCTATCTCTCGTCCCCGCCAGCCGAGCTTGAGAAGCAGGCGGGATCGAGAGCAGGGTCTCCCCGGAAGATCTCAAACTCCTGGTGGGTTCATAGGCAGAGATGCGGTCAGATAGGTAGCTTGGGCCGGAACCGTTTAGGGCTTTAAAGACCAACGCCAGCACTTTGAATTCAGCCCGGTAGCAGATCGGTAGCCAGTGGAGTTGGCGCAACAGGGGGGTTGTATGCTCCCTGCGCTCCGCTCCTGTTAAAATCATGGCTGCCGAGCGTTGGACTAGTTGGAGCTTCCGAGCTGTCTTCAAAGGCAACCCCACGTAGAGAGCGTTGCAGTAGTCTAACGGGATGTAACCAGAGCGTGGACTACCGTGGCCAAGTCAGACTTCCCAAGGTACGGGCGCAGCTGGCGCACAAGCTTTAGCTGTGCAAATGCTCCCCTGGTCACGCCGAAACCTGGGGTTCCAGGCTCAGCGATGAGTCCAGGGTCACACCCAAGCTGCGAACCTGCGTCTTCAGGGGGAGTGCGGCCCCATCCAACACAGGCTGTGACCCTATGCCCTGTTCGGCCTTGCGACTGACCAGGAGTACCTCTGTCTTGTCTGGATTCAATTTCAATTTGTTCGCCCTCATCCAGACCGTTACAGCGGCCAAGCACCGGTTCAGGACCTGGACAGCCTCCTTAGTAGCAGGTGGAAAGGAGTGACAGAGTTGGACATCATCCGCGTATAGATGACACCGTACCCCGAAACTCCGGATGATCTCCCCCAGCGGCTTCATGTAGAAGTCCCGTCCTGCTCCTGCTGTATTTTAAGCGCCGTTTTGTGTATTTTGAGATCTGTATTTTATAGTACTTTATCTATTTTACTGAATATTTTATGATGATGTGGTTTTAACTATGTTGTGTCCCACCTTGAGCAGAACTGGGTGAGAAGTTATTATTATTTTGGCAGAACCCGTATCTATAAATTTCACATGACTGTACTTGAAGAATGAGGAACACAATTATTATTATTATTATTATTATTATTATTATTATTATTATTATTATTAACTGCAGACCCATATGCATCATTTCACTTGGCTGTACTTGAAGAATGAGAAATGCTATTATTATTATTATTATTATTATTATTATTATTATTATTTACTGCAGAACCCACCTCCATAGTTTCACTGAAGGATGAAAAATAAAATTACTATTATTACTATTACTATTATTATTTATTGCAGAACACATATCCACAGTTGCACTTGGCTGTACCTGAAGAACGATAACAATAACAACAGAACCCATATTCATAGCTTCACTTCGCTGTATTTGAAGAATGAGAAATGCAATTATTATTATTATTATTATTATTATTATTATTATTTACTGCAGAACCCACCTCCATAGTTTCATTCTTCAAGTACAGCGAAGTGAAGCTATGAATATGGGTTCTGTTGTTGTTGTTATTATTATTGTTGTTGTTGTTGTTCAGGTCCAGTCAAGTGCAATTGAGGATATGTGTTCAGCAATAAATAATAATAATAATAATAATAATAATAATAATAATAATAATAATAATAGCA
Organism: Anolis sagrei ordinatus; assembly: GCF_025583915.1. Taxonomy (NCBI): domain Eukaryota; kingdom Metazoa; phylum Chordata; class Lepidosauria; order Squamata; family Anolidae; genus Anolis; species Anolis sagrei. The sequence goes on along the minus strand of NW_026847549.1, from coordinate 4,995,246 downwards.
TTTCTCATTCTTCGAGTACAACCAAGTGAAGCTATGAATATGGGTTCTGTTATTATTATTATTGTTGTTCTTCAGGTCCAGCCAAATGCAACTGTGGATATGTGTTCAGCAATAAATAATAATAATAATAATAATAATAATAATAATAATAATAATGATAATAATAGTAATTTTATTTCTCATTCCCCAGTGAAACTATGGATGTGGGTTCTGCAGTAAATAATAATAATAATAATAATAATAATAATAATAATAGCATTTCTCATTCTTCGAGTACAGCCAAGTGAAGCTATGAATATGGGTTCTGTTATTATTATTATTGTTGTTCTTCAGGTCCAGCCAAATGCAACTGTGGATATGTGTTCAGCAATAAATAATAATAATAATAATAATAATAATAATAATAATAATAATAATAATAATAGTAATTTTATTTCTCATTCCCCAGTGAAACTATGGAGGTGGGTTCTGCAGTAAATAATAATAATAATAATAATAATAGCATTTCTCATTCTTCGAGTACAACCAAGTGAAGCTATGAATATGGGTTCTGTTATTATTATTATTGTTGTTCTTCAGGTCCAGCCAAATGCAACTGTGGATATGTGTTCAGCAATAAATAATAATAATAATAATAATAATAATAATAATAATAGTAATTTTATTTCTCATTCCCCAGTGAAACTATGGAGGTGGGTTCTGCAGTAAATAATAATAATAATAATAATAATAATAATAATAATAATAATTATTATTATTATTATTATTATAGCATTTCTCATTCATCTAGTACAGTGAAGTGAAGCTATGAATATGGGTTCTGTTGTTGTTATCGTTTTTCAGGCACAGCCAAGTGCAACTGGATATGTGTTCAGCAATAAATAATAATAATAATAATAGTAAATAACATTATTATTATTACTATTACTACTTACTGCAGAACCCATATCCATAGTTGCACTTGGTTGTCCTTGAAAAATGAGAAATAATAATAAAAACAATAACAACAATCTCCAGAATCCGTATCCATCATTTCATTTGGCTGTACTTGAGGTTGAGAAGTAACAATAATAATGTCTTACTGCCAAACCCACATCCATACTTTTAAGAACGAGGAATGCAATCATCATCATGATCGTAACCACCTACAGAACCCATATCCAGAGTTGCACCTGGCTGCACTTGAGGATGAGATGTATCATTATCATTATCATTATTATTATTATTATCATCATCATCATCTGCAGAACCCCTATCCGCACCTCCACGCTGTATCAATTAACCCCTCCCTTCCTGTTCCAGTTTGCAAAAATAAAGGACTCCAAGTCCCATCTGCCGAAGGGATGCTCACCAGCGACATGGGGCATTTCTCCATCTCCTCTTCGCTCTTGATCTGCACTTCCGCGATGGAGACGTACTTGTGCTGAGGACGGAAAACACAAACAAGAAGTAAGGAACTCTTCCCCAAATAAATTTCCTTTTGGGAATGATGCAAAATCCGTATCAAGGACCCTCATGGGCTTAAAAGGTAAACAAAGGAATCCCAGGATTTGTAGTAGAGGTTTTCCTATACAGTCTAGATCAAGGTTCCTCAAACTTTGTAAACAGAGGGCCAGGTCACAGTCCCTCAAACTGTGGGAGGGCCGGATTATAATTTGAAAAATACATGAATGAATTCCTGTGCACACTGCACATATCTTATTTGTAGTGCAAAACACTTAAAAACAATACAATAATTATAATGAAGAACAATTTTAACAAATATAAATTTATTAGTATTTCAATGGGAAGTGTGGGCCTGCTTTTGGCTAATGAGAAAGGATTGTTGTTGTTATGTGTTTTCGAGTCATTACAGACTTAGAAATAGTTTTCTAAGATCTACAGAGACACTCGCTGGAACACCCCAGCAAGCGAGAGTCCAAAAGTGGCAGGCTGAAACCCAGAACCTCAATCAATGGCTGAGACCAAATGAGAGACTCCCTGGGCACACAGAAAAGTGAGTGACGTGGAGGGCGCTGAACAGACTGCGCTCTGGCACCACGAGATGCAGAGCCAACCTTATGAAATGGGGCCACAAAGTGGAGTCCACGACATGCGAGTGTGGAGAAGAGCAAACCACTGACCACCTGCTGCAATGCAACCTGAGCCCTGCCACATGCACGATGGAGGGCCTTCTTGCAGCAACGCCAGAGGCACTCCAAGGGGCCAGATACTGGTCAAAGGACATTTAATACAATGCCAAGTTTGCAAACTTTGTGTTTTGTTTGTTTGTTAAAAATGCAATACAACTGTTTGGCTTGTTCCTGACACGATAAATAAATAAATTACAGACATAGGTTGACCCTGAGCGAGGCCCCCGAGCCTTAGTTTGAGGACCCCTGGTCTAGATGGCCATTTGTTGGGAAGGCTTTGATTGTGTCTTCCTTTATAGAAGTAAAGGGTTGGGCTGGATGATCCTTGGGGGTCTCTTTCAAGTCTATGCAGCTTAACTTCTACTTTTGCAGGTTTAATTTTCCAGGATGATTATTACTATTATTATTGTTGTTGTTGACCTGCCATCAATAATTACGTGGGAATTTTGGGGAGTGTTTCGATGCCTATTGCAGGGAATCGTGGATGACAAGCACAATAAAAGTTTAGGAAGTCATAACAAACTTTAATTAGTTTAATAAACTTTTCCCATGCTTTTAGTTAGGAAACGATATTGATAACCCAGGAACATAAGTGTTATGATAGGGGGAAACTCTAAGTCATTACACCCCAGGAAAGGAAATCGTAACCATCGCCAACGAGAGCCGCTTCACCTGTTTCAGGGTCTTCACGCTTTCGTGGATGGGACGTGGCAAACCCACTAAAGTGTCCGTGTCCCTGGATGAAAAAGAGGAGGAGAAAAGAGTCATAAGTAATGCCCTTGTGTTTCTAGTATTTATTATGACTATTATTATGATCCAAAGCACTTCTTTCCAAAGGCAAAGCAAGGGCAGCCCCAGACTCACTGTCCAAGCGTGAAGCCGATGAATTTGTTCCGGCTCATTTCCAGGAAATGCTCGATGTCCTTCTGTCTGGAAGAGAAGCAGAGCGTTAAGAGGAGAAAGCAGCACAGCAGGCATCTATTGGGAGGGATCAGATCGTGCTTCGCCTGCATTGCAGAAGGTGGTCAGATTGGATGGCTTTGGGGATCCCTTGCAATTCTATGAGGCTGGGTGGTCATCTGTTGGGAAATATTGGATTGTGCTTCTCCTGCATTGCAAAAGGTCAGACTGGATGGCCTTTGCGGTCCCTTGCAAGTCTATGAGGCTGGGTGGCCATCTGTCGGGAGTGGTCGGACTGTGCTGCATTGCAGAAGGGGGTTGGACTACATGGCCTTTGGGGGTCTCTTTAAATTCTATGAGACTGGGTGGCCATCTGTTGGGAGGGATCAGATTGTGCTTCTCCTGCTTTGCAGAAGTGGGTCAGACTGGATAGCCCTTGAGGGTCCTTTGCTATTCTATGAGGCTGGATGGTTATCTGTCAGGAGGGATTGGATTCTGCCTCTCATGCATTGCAGAAGCGGGTCAGATTGAATAGCCCTTGAAGGTCCCTTCCAATTCTATGAGGCTGGGTGGCTATCTCTCGGGAGGGATCGGGTCATGCTTCTCCTGTATTGCAGAAATGGGTCAGACTGGATAGCCTTTGGGGGTCCGTTGCAATTCTATGAGACTGGATAGCTATCTCTCGGGAGGGATCGGGTCATGCTTCTCCTGCATTGCAGAAATGGGTCAGACTGGATAGCCTTTGCGAGTCCTTTGCAATTCTATGAGGCTGGGTGGCCATCTGTCGGGAGGGATCGGATCGTGCTTCTCCTGCATTGCAGAAGTGGGTCAGACTGGATAGCCTTTGAGGGTCCGTTGCAATTCTATGAGACTGGATAGCTATCTGTCGGGAGGGATCGGATCATGCTTCTCCTGCATTGCAGAAGTGGGTCAGACTGGATAGCCTTTGAGGGTCCTTTGCAATTCTATGAGACTGGATAGCTATCTGTCGGGAGGGATCGGATCATGCTTCTCCTGCATTGCAGAAGTGGGTCAGACTGGATAGCCTTTGGGGGTCCGTTGCAATTCTACGAAGCTGGGTGGCCATCTGTCGGGAGGGATCGAAGTGTGCTTTTCCTGCATTGCAGAAGCAGGTCAGGCTGTATGTGTATGTTTGTGTGTATGTATATGTATGTATGATATATATAGTACAATATAATAATACTAATAACATATAAGACTTCCTGTTGCCTCAGCCTCATTCTAAACTGGGAGTTGTTTGCAAACTGAATGTTTGTAACTCGTGGACTGCCTGTATATAATAATAATCATAATAATCAATAACAATAATAATAATCAATAATCACACAGTCCTAGACACTTGGGAATATCTCATTTGCTGTGACATACTATGTTTTTGTGTCAGTAAAATAATAATAATAATAATAATAATAATAATAATAATAATAATAATAATATAATACAACATACTACTACTACTACTACTACTACTAATATATAGCATTCCTCTCACTTCCTGTTATCTCAGCTCCGGTCTTAACTGTGAGTCATTTGCAAGTCGGATGTTTGTAACTTGGGGATGGCCTGTATCCCCATGCAAGTCCAATCCAATCCAATCCATCAATCAATCAATCAATGGATCAATGAATGAGAGGCGCTACCTGACTTTGGGGGCCCAGGGGAGCCCTCGGGGGAAGGCGACCCTCTCGAGGGGGGTCCGTGGCGGCTGTGGTGGGGGGGCCGGGGCGAGAGGGGGCTCCCCCTCCATGGGGTCCAGCCCCCCCTCCACGAGGCCCAGAGCCCCGCCCTCCAGATCTTCGGGCTCCGCCTCCTCCTCAGGCTCCTCCTCCTCCAACGCCGTCTTGAAGGGGTCCCTCTCGTTGTACAGGTCGAGGCTGTCCTGCTTCACCAGCGGCTGCGTTCGGAAGAAGGGAGAAAGATAGGCATTGATTCCCCAACTACAAAACTTGTTACAGAAACTTAAGCTTTTGTGGCGGAAACTATGTCGAATCGGTCAAGACTCTACGAGATATTCATTGGAAAAATGTCCTGTTCCTGGTTCAAAAGTGTCATTTCTTGTTTAAATGAAAGGAGTTGTTGGAGTTGAGCCTGTGGTTGTGTTTTGGATGTGGGGAGTGATGACAATGAGGTTCACGACGAGTTTCAATATTTTATTTATTTGTCGTGTCAGGGCAAACAGTCAATTATATTACACTTCTAACAGAACAAGACAAACAGACAGAATACAAAATTTGCGAGTTTGGTAGTTGATTTAATGTCCTTTGACCAGTATCTGGCCCCTTGGAGTGCTTCTGGTGTTGCTTCAAGAAGGTCCTCCATTGTGCATGTGGCAGGGCTCAGGTTGCATTGCAGCAGGTGGTCAGTGGTTTGCTCTTCTCCACACTCGCATATCGTGGATTCCACTTTGTGGCCCCATTTCTGAAGGTTGGCTCTGCATCTCGTGGTGCCAGAGCGCAGTCTGTTCAGCGCCTTCCAAGTCGCCCAGTCTTCTGTGTGCCCAGGGGGGAATCTCTCATTTGGTATCAGCCATTGGTTGAGGTTCTGGGTTTGAGCCTGCCACTTTTGGACTCTCGCTTGCTGAGGTGTTGCAGCGAGTGTCTCTGTAGATCTTAGAAAACTATTTCTTGATTTAAGTCGTTGACGTGCTGGCTGATACCCAAACAAGGGATGAGCTGGAGATGTCTCTGCCTTGGTCCTTTCACTATTGGCTGCTACTTCCCGGCGGATGTCAGGTGGTGCAATACCAGCTAGTGTAATTTCTCCAGTGGTGTAGGGCGCAGACACCCCGTGATAATGCGGCATGTCTCATTAAGAGCCACATCCACTGTTTTAGCATAGTGAGATGTGTTCCACACTGGGCATGCATATTCAGCAGCAGAGTAGCATAGCGCAAGGGCAGATGTCTTCACTGTGTCTGGTTGTGATCCCCAGGTTGTGCCAGTCAGCTTTCGTATGATATTGTTTCTAGCGCCCACTTTTTGCTTGATGTTCAGGCAGTGCTTCTTGTAGGTCAGAGCACAGTCCAGAGTGACCCCAGGTATTTGGGTGCGCTGCAATGCTCCAGTGGGATTCCTTCCCAGGTAATCCTCAGAGCTCGGGATGCTTGTCTGTTCTTAAGGTGAAAAGCACATGTCTGTGTTTTAGATGGATTAGGGATCAGCTGGTTTTCCCTGTAATAGGCAGTAAGGGCACCTAGAGCTTCGGAGAGCTTCTGTTCAACCATCTCAAAACTCCCTGCCTGGACATGATCATCAGCATAGATGAAACTCTCTGTCCCTTCTGGCAGTGGCTGGTCATTTGTGTAGATGTTGAACATGGATGGAGCAAGCACGCTCCCCTGAGGAAGGCCATTCTTCTGTTTCCGCCATCTGCTTCTCTGGCCCTGGAACTCAACAAAAAAGCTCCTGTTTTGTAGCAGGATTCCTATGAGGCGGGTGAGGTGGTCATCCTTTTTTCTCGGGAGGAGGCGGTGGTTCACAGTATCATAGGCTGCTGACAGGTCTATGAAGACAGCTCCTGTGATCTGCTGCCTTTCAAAGCCAACTTCTATGTATTGAGTCAGGTTCAGCACTTGCGATGTGCAGCTTTTGCCTTTCCTGAAGACAGCTTGGTCAATGATATTGATTCAGAGAATGAACAGGAGATCCCTGTTCAAAGTGTAGTTTCCCATGAGAATGTCCCTGACAGGGTGTGAGAATGATGGTGTACTCCTTGTATTGCTACCAGAGAGTTCCCAGGATTTGGGACTTGAAAACAACTCGGCACCTGCAGAAGTTAATGAGCAAATAGATAGATGGCAGGAGATTAGTCAAAACAGACAAGCTGAACAGTGACTTCGGCGTTCTGCCAGGCTCCGACAGAAAAAGATAAGGGAATTGTCAGGATTATTGAAGGTATGCATGTATGTTTTTTTCAATGTGTTTCTATATGATTAAGAATGGTGTTCATATGTATTCAAGATGGATTCTGTTATGTTCAATTATGTGTTGGAATTGTAAGAGACAGAGAGGAAGAGAGAGAAGAGACCTTGACAGAAGTTAGATAACGAGTTTCCCTGGCTGGGAAGAAATAGGGAGTATCCGGCTTACAGCCAGAGAGCCTGATAAGCATATGTTCTGAAACTGTACTGAAGCTGTGCTTTGTAGTTCCTGATTTTGCCCGCTTAGAAGTAGACGCGTATTGAGATGTACTTAGTAAACTTTATGTTATTTTTGAAACTGAAAGACTGCAGTGTCCTGATTTGTGTCTGTGTAATCTAGTAACCTCATCCGCTGCACATAGCACCCCGAATTTTCACCCTGACAGGAATCTCAACTAAAGTGAAACCAATTTCTGAGTGCTTGGGATAGCTTAACGAGGGGATAAAAGTCCCAAGTACGGAAAATGTAGCCAGATGAAGCATCGTTTGGAATCAAGTTAAGTTCTTGTCCTTGTTTCATTTCATGCTTAAGTATTTCTTGTTTCATGGTTTTGATTCTTGGATTTTATGACTACATACTCATGCCTTGGATTAATGTTTCCTGGTTTTCTGGATTATATTAGAGTAGTGTGGACTTTGTTTTCATGGACTTTGCTGAACGTTACCCTGGAATATTTTGTTCCTGCTTATCTTCTTGGATAATTGGATTTACCTATTTCTTTAAACTGCTTTTTTACTTTGCTGTTTTTTAATTATCTCCAATAAAAGGATTGTTTTCCTATTCAACGTGTGGTGTTTAAAGTCAGAGGGCTTTTCCTGTCCTGGGGTGCAACAGGAGTTGTTATGCTCCAGAAACCTTCCTACATGAAAATATATTGAAATGGTTGAGATACTCTTTGCAAAAATTACAAGAAAACGTGTGCTGCAGAATGATATCCCTCCCACATCACAAAAACAAAGTTCTTGCACTTTAATCAACTTTTCCCACATTTTTGGGATAGAACCAATTAGAAAATGACATTGATAACCCAGGAACAGTTCAGCAGATCAAAGCACAGGCCTGGGTACATGTTGCAAAGGACTGTATTGACTGGGCCGTGGCGCATCTAGTTAGTAGCCAGCTGCATTAAATCACTACTCACCGAGAAGTCATGAGTTAAAGCCAGCCCGGGTCGGAGTGAGCTCCTCACCATTAATAGTCTAGCTTGCTGTTGACCTATGCAGCCCAAAAGACAGTTGCATCTGTCAAGTAGGAAATGTAGGTACCATTTTATGCAGGGAGCTAATTTAACTAATTTACGACACCATAAAACCTTCTAGCAGTGTGCGTAAGAATGAGGAAGTACTCTTATCAAGGACTCGGTGTCACAAGTGGACTGTGACGTGGCAGCCCCTACCAGCTGTTAGGAATTGTGGGAGTTGAAGTCCAAAACATCGGAGGGCCAAAGTTGTCCCAATTTCGCATTCTCTTACCCTCCGGCTGCGATGCCCTCGCTTTGGAGGTGCAACTTGTTGCTGTTGCTGTTGTTCCACCAGCTCGATGGCGCATGCCGGGGGAGAAGCGGCCCGCATGCGTCGCACCACCTGGATGCTGTCCTCCGGCAGAGGAGCCAAGCCCAGCTCAAGGCGCCGCTGGACCTTCAGGGCTTGCAAGGCCTCAAAGCCCCCCAGGGTGAACTGGAGGAAGGAAGGAAAAGGAAAGAAGGAGGGATGAAAGAAAGGAAGAGAAGAAGAAGGAAAAGAAGAAAAAAGAAGAAGGAGGGAGAAAGGAGAAGGAAGGAAAGAAGGAAGGAAGGAAGGAAGGAAGAAAGGAAGAAGGAGGGAGAAAGGAAAAAGGAGGAAGGAAGGAAGAAAGAAAGAAAAGGAAGAAAGGGAAAAGAAAGGAAGGAAAAAGAAGGAAAGGAAGGAAGAGGAAGAAGAGGGATGAAAGGAAGGAAGGATGAAGGAAGGAGGAAAAAGAAGGAAAGATGAGAAAAAGGAAGGAGGGAGGGAGAAGGAAGGAAGAAGGAAGGAAGGAAGGAAGGAAAGAAAGAAGGGAAGAGGAAGGAAGGACAAAGGAAGGAAGAAGATTGAAAGGAAGGAGGGAAAGAAGAAAGGAAGAGATGGAAAGGAAGAGAAAGGAAGGAAAGAAAAGATGGAAGGAGGGAGAGAAAAAGAGAGGGAAGGACAGAAAGAGAGAGATGGAGAGGAAGGAAGAAGATGGAAAGGAAGAGAAAGGAAATGAAAGGAAAGTATAGAAGGAGGGATGAAAGAAAGGAAGGAAAAGGAAGGACAAAAGGAAGGAAGATAAAGGAAAAGAAGGAAAGGAGGAGGAAAGGAAAGGAAAGGAAAGAAGGAAAGAAAAGAAAGAAGGGAAGGAAGGAAGGAAGTAGGAAAAAGGGAAAGGAAAGAAGAAAGGAAAAAAGAAGATGGAAGGAGGGAGAGAAAAAGAGAGGGAAGGAAGGAAAGAAAGAGAGGAGAGGAAGGAAGGAGAAGATGGAAAGGAAGAGAAAGGAAATGAAAATATAGAAGGAGGGATGAAAGGAAGGACAAAAGGAAGGAATGATGAAAGGAGAAAGGAAGGAAAGGAGGAAGGAAAGGAAAGGAAAGAAGGGGAGTTGAAAGGAAGGACAAAAGGAAGGAAGGACAAAGGAAGGAAGGAAGGGAGGGAGGGAGGGAGGGAGGGAGGAAGATGGAATAAGGGAGAGAGAAAGAGAGGGAAGGAAGGAAAGAAAGAGATGGAGAGGAAGGAAGGAGAAGATGGAAAGAAAAGGAAAGGAAAGAAAGAAAGGAAAGAAGGAGGGATGAAAGGAAGGACAAAAGAAAGGAAGGAAGGATGAAAGGATAAAGGAAGAAAGGACAAAAGAACAACAGGAAGAAAGGAAAAATTATTGGAAGAAAGGAAGGAGGAAAGGCAGGAAGAGGGATGAAAGATTGGAAGAAAAAATTAAAGGAAGAAAGAAAGAAAGAAAGAGAGAAGGACAAAAGGAAGGAAGGAATATAGAACGGAAGGAAGAAAGGACAAAAGAACGAAAGGAAGAAAGGATTATAGAAGAAAGGGGGGAAGAAAGAAAGTAAGAAGGAAAGATGAAAGATTGGAAGAAAGACGGAGAAAGAAAGGACAAAAGGAAGAAAGGGAAAGGATGAAAGAAAGGAAGAAAATAATTGAAAGGAAGGATGAAAGGAAATTATTATTATTATTATTATTATTATTATTATTATTATTATCACCCTGCTTTATCTCTCCCACAGAAGACTCAAAGTGGCATTAAACACAAAAACATCAGCATACAATTTCGAATATACAAGTATACAAATATTGAAACAGCATTAAATATCATTACTAAATCAAATTGGTAAGAAATATATTCTAAGCCAGGCATGGGCAAACTTGGGCCCTCCTTCCAGGTGTTTCGGACTTCAACTCCCACAATTCCTAACAGCCTACCGGCTGTTAGGAATTGTGGGAGTTGAAGTCCAAAACACCTGGAAGGAGGGCCCAAGTTTGCCCATGCCTAGTATAGAGAATTCTTCTCCCACCCAGGACATCATTCCACAGATATCTAAACATCACTTGCCTCGTTTCCAACAGACCTCACAACCTCTGAGGATGCCTGCCACAGATGCAGGCGAAACGTCAGGAGAGAATGCTTCGAAAACATGGCCATACAGCCCGAAAAACTCACAGCAACCCAATGATTCTGGCTACGAAAGCCTTCAACAACCAAGTGTGTTTGCATTTGCTCACCACGAGGACCTTCCAGAGCAGGAGCAGGACCTTCTTCATGGGAAAGTGTGGAGCGTGTCCGCTGCAGAACTTGGTCACCATTGTGAAGAGCAGCAGGGCAAAGGGCTCCTCGCCGTGCAACGGAGAGCCTGCAAAAAGAAACCAAACATCAGGAAGGTCCTTATGCCATGTTCTTCACAACGTCCCTGCAAGGTATGCTTCTGTATCTTCCCCATTTTTTGCAGGTGCGAGTAAACAGGGAGCTCCCGACTGTTTATCTAGCTTGCTGTCGACCTTTACAGCCCGAAAAACAGTTGCATCTGTCAAGTACGAAACTTGGATACCACTAATTTAACTAATTTACGATGCCATAAAACTCTCCAGCAGCATGCAAAAGAATGAGGAAGTACTCCATTGGTGTCACAAGTGGATGCTGAAGCGACAGCTCCCCCGGTGGCCGAAATTCAAAAACCATACCCTCATGAAGCTGGAAAGTTAAATAAATCGCATGTGCGTCTGTCTGTCTATATATGTTGCGTGTTTCTATGGCATTGAATGTTTGCCATGTATATGTGCATTGTGATCCGCCCTGAGTCCCCTGTGGGGTGAGAAGGGCAGAATATAAATACTGTAAATAATAATTAAGCTGCATTAAATCACTACTGACTGAGAGGTTGTGAGTTCGAAGCCAGCCCAGGTCGGAGTAAGCTCCCAACCATTAATAGTCTAGCTTGCTGTTGACCTAAGCAGCCCAAAAGATAGGTGCATCTGTCAAGTAGGAAATGTCGCACTCCAGGACAGGAAAAGCCCTCTGACTTTAAAACACCATACGTTGAATAGGAAAACAATCCTTTTATTGGAGATAATTAAAAAGCAGCAAAGTAAAAAAGCACTTTAAAGAAATAGGTAAATCCAATTAGGTAAGAAGATAAGCAGAAACAAAATAATCCAGGGTAAAGTTCAGCAAAGTCCATGAAAACAAAGTCCACACTTCTCTAATATAATCCAGAAAACTGTAAATAATAAATAAGCTGCATTAAATCACTACGGACCGGGTTGGAGTGAGCTCCCAACCATTAATAGTCTAGCTTGTTGTTGACCTAAGCAGCCCAAAAGATAGGTGCATCTGTCAAGGAGGAAATGTTGCACTCCAGGACAGAAGAAGCCCTCTGACTTTAAAACACCACACGTTGAATAGGAAAACAATCCTTTTATTGGAGATAATTAAAAAGCAGCAAAGTAAAAAAGCAGTTTAAAGAAATAGGTAAATCCAATTGGGTAATAAGAGAAGCAGGGACAAAATAATCCAGGGTAAAGTTCAGCAAAGTCCATGAAAATAAAGTCCACGCTTCTCTAATATAATCCAGAAAACCAGGAAACATTAATTCAACGCAAGAGTATGCAATCATAAAGTCCAACAGTCAGAACCACGAAACAAGAAATATTTAAGCATGAATCTGCCAAGCTTGGCTTCCATGAAACAAGGATGAGAACCTGATTCCAAACGATGCTTCATCTGGCTACATTTTCTATACTTGGGACTTTTTAAGCTATCCCAAGCACTCAGAAATTGTTTTCGCTTTAATTGAGATTCCCTTATCTTTTTCTGTCGGAGCCTGCCAGAGCGCCGAAGCCACTGTTCGGGCTTGTCTGTTTTGACTAATCCCCTGCCGTCTGTCTATTTGCTCATTAACTTCTGCAGGTGCAGAGTTGTTTTCAAGCCCCAAATCCTGGGAACTCTCTGGTAGCAATACAAGGGAGTACACCATCATTCCCACACCCGTCAGGGACATTCTCATGGGAAACTACACAAAGTTGGCCCCCGCCTGCTATAGACATCCCTCCAAAGAGGAAACCGCCCCATAAACAAATCCATCTTCAATGGGAAATATAGGTCTCAAGCCTCACTGAGCTCGGTGCGAAAGGTCTCCCGGGCGGCCGCCCACTTTGGAGGGTCAGTGTCCGTCTCCCGGCGCAGGGTCTCCACCATCAGGTACATGACGCTCAGGATGACCCTTGGTGCAGGAAAGGGAAACAAAGAGGGAAAGTCAAGTCTGTGCTGGGGTGGAATGAAAATCACACCTTTGATCATTCCACACACTGTCTTGCCAGAGAAAGAAAATATGCCATGCAGATGATCAGTAATGAACAAGTTTACTCTTCGTAATGCAGAGCAACATATATACTGTTATGTGTACAGTTGCATGTGAACAGTCTTTAGGTGTCCATGTGGAAGATGTCCTTCCAGTAGCTCATGAAGCAAGATCTCAAATCTCTCCACACACTCTATCTTCTGCAGAGCCCAAACTTAAAAATGTAACTGTTGCCAAAAGTCCCAGGCTCAGCTAGCCTCCAACCAATCAGCTTCCCGCTTTGCATTTTCAGTTAGGAAAAGGAAACAAAGAGAGAAAGTCAAGTCTCGGGTGTGGCGGAATGAAAATCACACCTAGTTCATGCTTTCATCAGTCCACACACTGTATTGCCAGACACAGAAAATATGCTACTTCAGTAAAGAACGAGGGATATGGGATTAAAATATAGGTGCAGTGTGCGGTGAGGGTGATCTTGACTCTACTAAAGTGCTTCTGGGCTTTGGTAGTGGGGTTCCTAATTTGAGAAGGCACGTTGGAACAGCCAGGTTTTCAGGTTCTTTCTGAAAACCGCCAAAGTAGGGGCCTGTCTGAGATCTTTCGGGAGGGCATTCCAGAGGCGGGGGGCCACCACAGAGAAGGCCCTGAACAGTTGCACTGACTCACACAATGTCCTTTGAGAGAGATTCAAATGGTCTCAAGAACTCAAAACTCTCTTTTCTCTGCGCAGCCCAAACCTAAAAATGTAACTGTTGCCAAAAGTCCCAGGCTCAGCTAGCCTCTCAGATGTAGCCCAGCCAATCAGCTTCCTGCTGTGCATTTTCAGTTAACACTCTTACCAACTGATTTTTTACACACCCCAACATCTACAATGTGTAAACAATGGATAATGTCCACCCCTTTTCCAGGAAAAGAAGCCTCTGGGAGGTTTGCAACTGTTCTCCAAGAGAGGCAAATATTTATTTTATTTATTTTAATTGCTTTGTTAAGTACTTTGTGAGATAACTTAGGCAGTACATCTACACGGCAGAATGAATGCAAACTTGCCCTGGCTCCATGCACTGAAGTCATGGGAGTTGTAGTTTTGCCAAGTACCTGGCATTCCTTGCCAGGGAAAGTTAAAAGAACTTGCAAAAAAATACATTTTCATTCAGCTTGAATTGCCTCGTC
>NW_026847549.1:4628808-4976308 GCF_025583915.1 Anolis sagrei ordinatus | reverse complement strand
GTATTGTTTGTTGTGTGTTTTGGGCATCTAATTGTGCCTTTCCTGTAAGCCGCCCTGAGTCCCCCTCGGGGTGAGAAGGGCGGGGTATAAGTAGATGAAATAAATAAATAAATAAATAAATATTTTTATTATTATTGATGTTTTTGTTATTATTTTGTAATGCCCCTTGGGGACTCTTCCAATTAGGAGTCTATGATTGTATTATTAATAATAATAATAATAATAATATTTATTGGTGGCCCTTGGGGCCCCTTCCAAATGTATGTTTCCATGAGTATTCTATTATTATTACTATTTATTTATTTAAGCTTTTTTAAATTGATAAATCAAACCATGCAATTCACCATTCTGGACACAAGGTGGCAGTAAAGAGTGTATAACAAATGCATATCCACTAATTTGAAGACCACTGTGAAGTTATTGTATGAATTCCAATGGAGTTTTCACTGGGACCAATCGTCTCTTTTTCTTTCTAATTATTACAAGGAAATCGTCACTGTTCTTAAATTTATATTAATACCCAGCTATTTTTCTCAGGACTGAGATTATTATGATGTTGCTGATTTATACCCCAGTTTTTCCCTCCACCACGAGACTCAAAATAATATTAGTGATAGTAATAATAGGTCTTTGAAGCGGGATTCCTTACGCAATTTCCATGTTGAGCAGCTCCAGGAAGGCCGTGAAGGTCCCCATTTGGTACAAAAGGAAGTTGTTGCGCCGCGTCCAGTCCAGGACCTCCGCCTCCGAGTCACAGTCGCCAAAGACCCCTGGAAAGGGAGGAAAAGCCGGGAATTAATTAGATCGCATTCTTAAAAACATGGGAAAAAGGGTCCCAGTTCAGGAGGAAAGCAGGGCATCAATGAGTGGAAGGAAGGGAAGGGAAGGGAGGAAGGGAAAAAGGAAGGAAGGAGGAAAGAAGGGGGGAAATTAAGGAAAGAAAGAAGGAAAAGGGAAAGGAAAGACAAAAGGAAGGAAGGGAAAAGAAAAAAGGAAGGAAGGAATAAAAAGGAAAGAATGATGGAAGGAAGGGAAAAGGAAGGAAAGGAAGGAAGGAAAGAAGGAAGGAAGGAAGAAGGGGAACATTAAGGAAGGAAGAAAAGAAGGAAAAGGGATGACAAAAGGAGGGAGGGAAAAGAAAAAAGGAACAAAAAGGAAGGAATGATGGAAGGAAAGAAAAAGGAAGGGAAAAGGAAGGAAAGCAAGAAGGAAGGAAGGAAGGAAAGAAGGGGGGAAATTAAGGAAGGAAAGAGAATGAAAAGGGAAAGGAATGACAAAAGGGAGGAAGGGAAAAAGAAAAAAAGGAAGGAACAAAAAGGAAGGAATGATGGAAGGAAGGGAAAAGGAAGAAAAGGAAGGAAGGAAGAAGGGGAACATTAAGGAAGGAAAGAAAGAAGGAAAAGGAATGACAAAAGGAGGAAGGGAAAAGAAAAAAGGAAGGAACAAAAAGGAAGGAATGATGGAAGGAAAGAAAGAAAAAGGAAGGAAAGAGAAGGAGGAAGGAAGGAAGAAGGAAGGAAGGAAGGGAGGGAGGAAGGAAGGAAGGAGGGGAAAAATTAAGGAAGGAAAGAAAGAATGAAAAGGGAAAGGGATGACAAAAGGGAGGAAGGGAAAAAGAAAAAAAAGGAAAGAAGGAACAAAAAGGAAAGAATGATGGAAGGAAAGAAAAAGGAAGGAAGGGAAAAGGAAGGGAAGGAAAAGGAATGAAAGGGAAGGAAGGGAAAAAGAAGGAAGGAGGAAGGAAGGAAGGAAGGAAGGAGGAGAAGAAGGAAGGAAGGAAGGGAAGAAGAAAAAGAAAAAAGGAACAAAAAAGGAAGGGATGATGGAAGGAAGGGAAAAGGAAGGGAAAGGGAAGGAAAGAAGATAGTGGAAAAGGAAGGAAGGAAGGAAGGAATGAGGAAAGAAGGGGAAAATTAAGGAAGAGAAAGGAAAGAAAGAAGGAAAAGGGAATGGATTGGCAAAAGGGAGGAAGGGAAAAGAAAAAAGGAAGGAGTAAAAAAGGAAGGAATGATGGAAGGAAGGAAAAAGGAAGGAAGGAAACAAGGAAGGAAAAAGAAAAGAGAAGGAAAAGGAAGGGAAGAAGAAAAGAAAGAAGGAAAAAGGAATGGAGAAAAGAAGGGGAAAAGGAAAGAAGAAAGGAATGAAGGAAGGAAGGAGGAAGAAAAAAAGGATGGCGGGAGGGCGGGAGGAAAGAAGGAAGAAAAGAGGAAGGAAAGAAGGAATAAAAAAGAAGAAAAGAAGGAAAAATTAAGTAAGGAAAAAGGAAGGAAAGATGGAAGAAAGAAAAAAAGAAAAGGAGCCGGGATTTCCTCTCTCTCCTCTCCTCCTATGTCCTTCTTAAGACTGAAACTTCTCAGGGACACATGCCAAGCCCCCAAGCGCACCATATTTGTTCTCCTCCTGTGAGCATGGAGAGAGACAAGATGCCTGCTGCAAGTTAGCGAATGAGAGAGATAGATAACTAGGCCCTGAGTTGACTTTCCTACCTAGTGAGTCTTTTACAACTGCTTCAAAGCATTGGCTCCGCTCCTGGAGTGCTTGGCACTCAATGGCTCTGCTGCTGGTCCTAGATGCTCCCGCTTTGGTTTTGCCCTTTGGGATTCCCCATACATTCCCGCGTACCTTGTGCCAGGTAGAGGATGGCCCGGGCCCCCTTGAGCCGCTTCTCCCGGCTGACCACCTCCAGGCCGTCCAGGAGGCGCATCACGTAGGCTTTCTGTCGGGACACGTCCAGCTCTGGCCAGCGCTTGTCCTTCACTGCAGCGGAAAGGGAAGGGCGCACCATGCAACTGGATCTCTCCAAGACAGCATTCCAATTGGCCCTCAGCAAACTACAACTCCCAATATTCTTATTATAATGTTCATTAATAAAATAATAATAACAGCATTGTATTGTCGAAGGCTTTCATGGGTGGAATCACTAGGTTCTTGTGGGTTTTTTCGGGCTATAGATCCATGTTCTAGAGGCATTTCTCCTGACGTTTCGCTGCACAGTTACAAAGCCATATTGGGCTCACTACACACTACATCAAGGACTCAGCCCACTTCATAGAAAAAATCAGCAATCTCAAGCTAAATACAAACGACAAACTGATCAGCTTCGATGTGGTATCTCTATTTACCATGGTCCCGGTAGCAGACACCATGGCACTCATCAACCAGAGGTTCCCAGAAGACATCACGGCTCTGTTTCACCATTGCCTCACCACCAGTTACTTTCAGTGGGACAATAAATTCTACGAACAGAAAGATGGAGTAGCTATGGGGAGCCCTCTCAGCCCAGTCATAGCTAACTTCTACATGGAACACTTTGAAGAACAAGCCCTGGAAACAGCAACCAAAAAGCCCACTATATGGTTCAGATATGTGGATGACACTTTCACCATTTGGAGCCATGGAGAAGAAGAACTCAACAGGTTCCTGGACCATCTTAACAGCATCCACCCAAACATCCAGTTCACCATGGAAAAAGAAAATGAAGGAAGACTGCCTTTTCTAGATGTCCTAGTTATCCGCAAACCAGATCAACAATTGGGTCACACCGTCTACAGAAAACCCACACACACAGATAGATATCTACATAAAAACTCCAACCATCACCCAAGTCAAAAAAGAAGCACCATTAAAGCCTTGGCAGACCGTGCAAAAAGAATCTGCGAAGCCCACCTCCTCCAAGATGAACTGAACCACCTCAACTGGGCTCTCCAGGCCAATGGATACTCCACCTCAGACATCAGAAGAGCTGCAAGACCAAGAACAAGCCACGAGAGTAAAGATGAAGATCCACCCAGAGGAAAAGTGTTCCTGCCATACATCAAGGGAACCACTGACCGCATAGGGAAGCTGATGAGGAAACACAACATACAAACAATCTACAAACCCACCAAGAAAATCCAACAAATGCTACGTTCAGCAAAGGACAAGAGGGATCCTCTCTCCTCTGCAGGAGTCTACCGTATACCATGCAGCTGTGGACAAGTCTACATAGGGACCACCAAACGCAGCGCACAGACCAAACAAGAATCAAGGAACATGAAAGGCACTGCAGACTACTCCAACCAGAGAAGTCAGCCATAGCAGAGCACCTGATGAACCAACCTGGACACAGCATATTATTTGAGAACACAGAAATGCTGGACCACTCTCACAACCACCATGTCAGACTACACAGAGAAGCCATTGAAATCCACAAGCATGTGGACAATTTCAACAGAAAGGAGGAAACCATGAAAATGAACAAAATCTGGCTACCAGTATTAAACAACTCTAAAATTACAACAGCAAAACAACAGGGGAAAAACCAGGCACAGATTAACACCTCCCAGCAACAGATTTTCCCAGACTCAGGCAGGCCTTCAAATGCTAATGAAGGTGATCAGCTAAACATTCACACCTAACTGCAGCAGGGAAGAGCTCCTTGCCCCACCCCAGCCATTCCACAGATATATAAGCCCATTTTTCCTACTTCCAACAGACCTTCTCAACCTCTGAGGATGCTTGCCATAGATGCAGGCGAAACGTCAGGAGAAATGCCTCTAGAACATGGCTCTATAGCCCGAAAAAACCCACAAGAACCATAATAATAATAATAATAATAATAATAATAATTATTATTATTATTATTATTATTATTATTATTTATATCCCATCCTCTGGAAGGCTGGTGTGCAATACTTCCAAGTAGCTAATGAATATTTCTCCCCCCATTGGACCGTGCAACTGGATCTTGCCAAGAGAGCATTCCAATCGGCCCTTAGCAAACTACAAATCCCAATAGTCTTATAATGATCACTTAAATAATAATAATAATAATATCCCATCCTCTGGAAGGCTAGTGTGCAATACTTCCAAGTAGCCAATGCATATCTCCCTCCACTGGACCGTGCAACTGGATCTTGCCAAGAGAGCATTCCAATCGGCCCTTAGCAAACTACAAATCCCAATAGTATTATAATATTCACTTAATTATTATTATTATTATTATTATTTATATCCCATCTTCTGGAAGGCTGGTGTGCAATACTTCTAAGTAGCCAATACGTATCTCCCTCCATTGGACAGTGCAACTAGATCTCTCCAAGAAAACATTCCGATTGACCCTTAGCAAACTACAAATCCCAATAGTATTATAATGTTCACTTAATAGTAATAATAATAATATTTATATCTCATCCTCTGGAAGGTTGGTGTGCAATATTTCCAAGTAGCCAATGCATATCTCCCTCCACTGGACCGTGCAACTGGATCTCTCCAAGAGAACATTCCGATTGACCCTTAGCAAACTACAAATCCCAATAGTATTATAATGTTCACTTAATTAATTAATTAATTAATTAAAATAATATCCCATCCTCTGGAAGGCTGGTGTGCAATACTTCCAAGTAGCCAATGCATATCTTCCTCCATTGGACCGTGCAACTGAATCTCTCCAAGACAGCATTCCATTTGGCCCTTAGCAAACTACAAATCCCAATAGTCTTATTATAATGTCCACTTAATTTATTATTATTATTATTATTATTATTATTATTATTTATATCCCATCCTCTGGAAGGCTGGTGTGCAATACTTCCAAGTAGCTAATTAATATATCTCCCTCCATTGGACAGTGCAACTACATCTCTCCAAGACAGCATTCCAATCGGCCCTTAGCAAACTATAAATTCCAATAGTATCATTATAATATTCATTTGAATATTAATAATAAATATTATATCCCACTTTTCTCCCCAAGCGGGACCCAAAGCGGCCCACAACATTTTAAAACAACACAAATCAACCATATGTAAACAGTAAACAATAAAACCAACCTTACAATAAAACATAAACAAACATTTTATACTCATTTAACAAATACCAGGTAACATTAGGGGAGGAACTCGTCAGTTCAGATGGTAACTTTGCTCGACACACTGAAAGTTAGCCTTACATACATAAAATACATAAACATAGCCTTATATACATAAAACATTATATGTGATAGTAGCCGTCCCCTGCCACGCGTTGCTGTAGTCCACATGGGGGTTCTGTGTGGGAGGTTTGGCCCAATTCTATGATTGGTGGGGTTCAGAATGCTCTTTGATTGGAGGTGAACTACAAATCCCAGCAACTACAACTCCCAAATGTCAAGATTCTATTTCCCCCAAACTCCACCAGTGTTCACATTTGGGCATATTGAGTATTCTTGTAGAGTTTGGTCCAGATCCATCATTGTTTGAGTCCACAGTGATCTCTGGATGTAGGTGAACTACAACTCCAAAACCAAAGGACACTGCCCACCAAACCCTTCCAGTATTTTCTGTTGGTCATGGGAGAACTGTGTGCCAAGTTTGGTTCAATTCCATCGTTGGTGGGGTTCAGAATGCTCTTTGATTGTAGCTGAACTATAAATCCCAGCAACTTCAACTCCCAAATGTCAAGATTCTATTTTCCCCAAACTCCACCAGTGTTCACATTTGGGCATATTGAGTATTTGTGCCAAGTTTGGTCCAGATCCATCATTGTTTGAGTCCACAGTGATCTCTGGATGTAGGTGAACTACAACTCCAAAACCAAAGGACACTGCCCACCAAACCCTTCCAGTATTTTCTGTTGTTCATGGGAGAACTGTGTGCCAAGTTTGGTTCAATTCCATCGTTGGTGGGGTTCAGAATGCTCTTTGATTGTAGGTGAACTATAAATCCCAGCAACTACAACTCCCAAATGTCAAGGTTTATTTTCCCCAAACTCCACCAGTGTTCACATTTGGGCATATTGAGTATTTGTGCCAAGTTTGGTCCAGATCCCATTGTTTGAGTCCACAGTGATCTCTGGATGTAGGTGAACTACAACTCCAAAACTAAAGGACACTGCCCACCAAACGCTTCCAGTATTTTCTGTTGTTCATGGGGGTTCTGTGTGGGAAATTTGCCCCAATTCTATCGTTTGTGGGGTTCAGAACGCTCTGTGATTGTAGGTGCACTATAAATCCCAGCAACTACAATTCCCAAATGACAAAATCAATTTTTTTTGAGTGAAGGACATACATTGGGTTGTTAGGTGTCTTGTGTCCAAGTTTGATGTCAATTCGTGCAATGGTTTTTGAGTTCTGTTAACCCCACAAACGAACATGACATTTTTATTTCTATAGATAATAGCCATTTACATCCCATTGTTCATAATGCAAAAGGTGGTCACCTTGTGTTTGGAAATCCTCCTCAAAACATTTCCGGTTGAGAGCGAATTCCGGTTCTTCGGTGTAGCTATACAGCTCTGGAAAAGAGGGGAAAATTAAGTTTACAAAAGGATTCCAATACTATAGATCAGTGTTTCTCAGTTGTGTTGACCCACAACCATAACATTATTTTCATTGCTGCTTCCTATTATTTTGCTACTGTTATGAATCATAATGTAAATATCTGACATGCAGGATGTATTTGCATTCACTGGACAATATTTGGCACAAATACCCAAATACACCCAAATGTGAGTACTGGTGGGGTTTGCAGAAGGGATTGATTTTGTCATTTGGGAGTTGTAGTTGCTGGGATTTATAGCTCACCTACAATCAGAGATCATTCTGAACTTCACCTACACCCAGACATCAAACAATGATGGACCTGGATCAAACTTGGCACAAAAACTCAATATGCCCAAATGGGAACACTGGTGGAGGGTGGGGAAAATAAACCTTCGACATTTGGGAGTTATAGTTCACCTGCAATCAAAGATCATTCTGAACTCCACCAAGGATGGAATTGAACCAGTCTTGGCACACAGAACTCCCATGACCAAATGAAAATACTGAAAGGGTTTGGTGGGCATTGACCTTGAGTTTGGGAGTTGTAGTTCACCTACACCCAGACATCAAACAATGATGGATCTGGACCAAACTTGGCACAGAAACTCAATATACTAAAATGTGAACACTGGTGGAGTGTGGGGAAAATAGACCTTGACATTTGGGTATTGTAGTTGCTAGGATTTATAGTTCACCTACGATCAAAGAGCATTCTGAACCCCACCAACGATGGAATTGAACCAGTCTTGGCACACAGAACTCCCATGACCAAATGAAAATACTGAAAGGGTTTGGTGGGCATTGACCTTGAGTTTGGGAGTTGTAGTTCACCTACACCCAGACATCAAACAATGATGGATCTGGACCAAACTTGGCACAGAAACTCAATATACTAAAATGTGAACACTGGTGGAGTGTGGGGAAAATAGACCTTGACATTTGGGTATTGTAGTTGCTAGGATTTATAGTTCACCTACGATCAAAGAGCATTCTGAACCCCACCAACGATGGAATTGAACCAGTCTTGGCACACAGAACTCCCATAACCAACGGAAAATACTGGAAGGGTTTGGTGGGCAACTCCCATACCTTGAAGGGACTTGGGAAAGGTTTGGTTGGCATTGACTTTGAGTTTTGGAGTTGTAGTTCACCTATACCCAGACATCATACCATGATGGATCTGGACCAAACTTGGCACAAATATTCAATATGCCCAAATGTGAACACTGGTGGATTTTGGGGAAAATAGAGGGTTGACATTTGAGAGTTATAGTTACTGGGATGTATAGTTCACCTACAATCAAAGAGCATTCTGAACTCCACCAATGATGGAATTGAACCAATCTTGGCACACAGAACTCCTGTGACTAACAGAAAATACTGGAAGGGTTTGGTGGGCATTGACCTTGAGTTTGGGAGTTGTAGTTCACCTACATCCAGAGAGCACTGTGGACTCAAACAGTGATGGATCTGGACCAAACTTGGCACAAACACTGGTGGAGTCTCTGCTTGTCCTTCTCTTCCTTTTTGGAAACAGATGGTGAATCCTCCTTGGTAATGGAAGTTCTGTGTGCCAAGTTTGGTTCACTTCCATCAATGGTGGAGTTCAAAAGGCTCTTTGATTGTAGGTGAACTATAAATCCCAGCAACTATAACTCTCCAATGACAAAATCAATCCCACCCTCAACCCCACTAGTATTCAAATTTGGGCGTATCTGGTATTTGTGCCAGATCCATAGTTATTTGGGTTCACAGTGCTCTCTGGGGGTAGGTGAACTACATCTCTCCTAAATAACTGTTCATTCATCCCAAATCCTTCAAGTATTTTTTGTTGGTCATGGGAGTTCTGTGTACCAAGTTTGATTCAATTCCATTGTTGGTAGAGTTCAGAATGCTCTTTGATTGTAGGTGAACTATAAATCCCAGCAACTACAACTCCCAAATGTCAAGGTCTATTTTCCCGAGACTCCACCAGTGTTCACACTTGGGCAATATGCGTATTCGTGCCAAGTTTGGTTCACATCCATAATTGCATGAATCCACAGTGCTCCTCTGGATATAGGTGAACTACAACTCCCAGTCTCAAGGTCAATGCCCACCAAACCCTTCCAGTGTTTTCTGTTGGTCGTGGAGGTTCTGTGTGCCAAGTTTGGTTCAATTCCATCATTGGTGGAGTTCAGAATGCTCTTGGATTGTAGGTGAACTCTAAATCCCAAGAACTACAACTCTCAAATGTCAAGGTCTATTTTCCCCAATCTCCACCAGTGTTCACATTTGCGCATATTGAGTATTTGTGCCAAGTTTGGTTCAGATCCACCATTGCGTGAGTCCACAGTGCTCCTCTGGATATAGGTGAACTACAACTCCCAGTCTCAAGGTCAATGCCCACCAAACCCTTCCAGTGTTTTCTGTTGGTTGTGGGAGCTCTGTGTTCCAAGTTTGCTTCAATTGCATCGTTGATGGGAGTTCAGAATGCTCTTTGATTGTAGGTGAACTATAAATCCCAGCAACTACAACTCCCAAATTTCAAGTTCTAAAAGTATATTTTAAAGAGAGAAAATGTGGCTTACAAGTAACGTTATTATCCTCGTTTGTGTGCCCGGGTTATTAAAAAAAATGATTTTTTAATTGTACAAAATGCTCAAAGTTGTGGGCGAACTACAACTCCCATCATGCCAGGTTAAACAACTACTACAACTCCCAGACAAAAGCAATGCACAAATGTCTGCATTCCCAATGAGGAAAATCACTTTTTTTTTTTGCAAAAGCCATACATTTCCCCTAAAGGTAAAAAAGCCTTTCATTCTGACCTAAATAAGTCTCTTTTGCATAGATACGCATATTTCGCCGCATGCAGCAAATAGCATTTCCTTTCCTTGCTCCAAATAAACTCCTACGTTTTTATTAATAGAAAGGGCGGAACGCTTGCCACCAGCTCCTTATTTTGAAATAATGACACACTGGGGTGCGACAGAAATAATAATAATAATAATAATAATAATAATAATAATAATAATAATAGAATCCTAGAATCCAAGAGTTGGAAGAGACCTCCTGGGCCATCCAGTCCAACCCCATTCTGCCAAGAAGCAGGAATATTGCATTCAAATCACCCCTGACAGATGGCCATCCAGCCTCTGTTTAAAAGCTTCCAAAGAAGGAGCCTCCACCACACTCCGGGGCAGAGAGTTCCACTGCTGAACGGCTCTCACAGTCAGGAAGTTCTTCCTCATGTTCAGATGGAATCTCCTCTCTTGTAGTTTGAAGCCATTGTTCCCTTGCGTCCTAGTCTCCAAGGAAGCAGAAAGGAAGCTTGCTCCCTCCTCCCTGTGGCTTCCTCTCACATATTTATACATGGCTATCATCATATCTCCTCTCAGCCTTCTCTTCTTCAGGCTAAACATAACCAGCTCCTTAAGCCGCTCCTCATAGGGCTTGTTCTCCAGACCCCTGATCTGCTCCCTCCTCCCTTCCTCTCACATATTTATACATGGCTATCATATCTCCTCTCAGCCTTCTCTTCTTCAGGCTAAACATGCCCAGCTCCTTAAGCCGCTCCTCATAGGGCTTGTTCTCCAGACCCTTGATCATTTTAGTCCCCATCCTCTGGACACATTCCAGCTTGTCAATATCTCTCTTGAATTGTGGTGCCCAGAATTGGACACAATATTCCAGATGTGGTCTACCAAAGCGGAATAGAGCATGGGGAGCATGACTTCCCTAGATCTAGACACTATGCTCCTCTTGATGCAGGCCAAAATCCCATTGGCTTTTTTTGCCGCCACATCACATTGTTGGCTCATGTTTAACTTGTTGTCCACAAGGACTCCAAGATCTTTTTTACACGTACTGCTCTCGAGCCAGGCATCCTCCATTCTGTATCTTTGCATTTCTGATATCTTTTCATCAGTTATGCCTGTTGTGATCTATAATAAACCCCATCATATGATTTTATGACATCTGGAGATGCATTTGCTTGAAATCCCTGCAGGTTTTGCAGACATATACAGAATCATATTTTTATTTATTTATCGTGTCAGGGGCAACCAGACCATTGTATTACATTTCTAACAGAACAAAACAAACAAACAGATAAAAAAAAACACAAAGTTTGCAAACTTGGTAGTTGATTAAATGTCCTTTGACCAGTATCTGGCCACTTGGAGTGCCTCTGGTGTTGCTGCAAGAAGGTCCTCCATGGTGCATGTGGCAGGGCTCAGGTTGCATTGCAGCAGGTGGTCAGTGGTTTGCTCTTCTCCGCACTCGCATGTCGAGGATTCCACTTTGTGGCCCCATTTCTGGAGGTTGGCTCTGCATCTCGTGGTGCCAGAGCGCAGTCTGTTCAGCGCCTTCCAAGTCACCCAGTCTTCTGTGTGCCCAGGAGGGAGTCTCTCATTTGGTATCATTTGGGTTTGAGCCTGCCACTTTTGGACTCTCGCTTGCTGGGGTGTTCCAGCGAGTGTCTCTGTAGATCTTAGAAAACTATTTCTTGATTTAAGTCGTTGACGTGCTGGCTGATACCCAAACAAGGGATGAGCTGGAGATGTCTCTGCCTTGGTCCTTTCACTATTGGCTGCTACTTCCCGACGGATGTCAGGTGGTGCAATACCGGCTAAGCAGTGTAATTTCTCCAGTGGTGTAGCAGACACCCCGTGATAATGCGGCATGTCTCATTAAGAGCCACATCCACTGTTTTAGTGTGGTGAGATGTGTTCCACACTGGGCATGTGTACTCAGCAGCAGAGTAGCACAGCGCAAGGGCAGATGTCTTCACTGTGTCTGGTTGTGATCCCCAGGTTGTGCCAGTCAGCTTTCGTATGATGTTGTTTCTAGCACCCACTTTTTGCTTGATGTTCAGGCAGTGCTTCTTGTAGGTCAGAGCACGGTCCAGAGTGACTCCCAGGTATTTGGGTGCGCTGCAATTCTCCAGTGGGATTCCTTCCCAGGTAATCCTCAGAGCTCGGGATGCTTGTCTGTTCTTAAGGTGAAAGGCACATGTCTGTGTTTTAGATGGATTAGGGATCAGCTGGTTTTCCCTGTAATAGGCAGTAAGAGCACCTAGAGCTTCGGAGAGCTTCTGTTCAACCATCTCAAAGCTCCCTGCTTGAGCAGTAATGGCACGATCATCAGCATAGATGAAGCTCTCTGTCCCTTCTGGCAGTGGCTGGTCATTTGTGTAGATGTTGAACATGGATGGAGCAAGCACGTTCCCCTGAGGCAGGCCGTTCTTCTGTTTCCGCCATCTGCTTCTCTGGCCCTGGAACTCAACAAAAAAGCTCCTGTTTTGTAGCAGGTTTCCTATGAGGCGGGTGAGGTGGTCGTCCTTTGTGATATTATACATTTTTCTCAGGAGGAGGCAGTGGTTTACAGTATCATAAGCCGCTGACAGGTCTATGAAGACAGCTCCTGTGATCTGCTGCCTTTCAAAGCCATCTTCTATGTGCTGAGTCAGGTTCAGCACTTGCGATGTGCAGCTTTTGCCTTTCCTGAAGCCAGCTTGCTGTGGAATCAGACATGGGTCTATTTTTTCCATAATTCTATGCAGAATAAGTCTCTCCAGAACTTTGTAGAGGTGGCACAACAGGGAGATTGGTCTGTAGCTTTTTGGGTCATTACGGTCTTTGCCTGGCTTCAAGATGGCATGACTCTTGCTTTCCTCCAGATTTTGGGGATCTGACAGGATGCAGTGCAGTTGTTCATCAGCTTGATACTAAATCTAGTTGTGTACAACTCTGTGGATTGGTGCTCATTTCAATTTCTCAGCCAAAGAGCTGGCGTTGTCCATAGACACCTCCAAGGTCATGTGGCCAGCATGACTGCATGGAACGCTGTTACCTTCTCGCCGGAGCGGTACCTATTGATCTACTCACATTTGCATGTTTTTGAGCCTCTAGGTTGGCAGAAGCTGGGGCTGACAGTGGGAGCTCACTTCACTCCATGGAGTCGAACTGCTGAAATTTTGACCTATTATTATTATTATTATTATTATTGCTATTGCAATGCAAAACCCTGGGCCAGTGACATTTAATGGGAGTCCCATCTGGCTTTAAACACTAACAATAATAATAATAATAATAATAATAATAATAATAATAATAATGGCAATGCAAAACCCTGGGCTAGTGTTATTTAGGAGGGGTCTTATTTGGTTTTAAACACACACATTATTATTATTATTGCAATGGAGCAACCTTACCTTCCCGCCGGAGCGGTACCTATTGATCTACTCACATTTGCATGTTTTTGAGCCTCTAGGTTGGCAGAAGCTGGGGCTGACAGTGGGAGCTCACTTCACTCCATGGAGTCGAACTGCTGAAATTTTGACCTATTATTATTATTATTATTATTATTGCTATTGCAATGCAAAACCCTGGGCTAGTGACATTTAATGGGAGTCCCATCTGGCTTTAAACACTAACAATAATAATAATAATAATAATAATAATAATAATGGCAATGCAAAACCCTGGGCTAGTGTTATTTAGGAGGGGTCTTATTTGGTTTTAAACACACACATTATTATTATTATTGCAATGGAGCAACCTTACCTTCCTGCCGGAGCGGTACCTATTGATCTACTCACATTTGCATGTTTTTGAGCCTCTAGGTTGGCAGAAGCTGGGGCTGACAGTGGGAGCTCACTTCACTCCATGGAGTCGAACTGCTGAAATTTTGACCTATTATTATTATTATTATTATTATTATTATTGCTATTGCAATGCAAAACCCTGGGCCAGTGACATTTAATGGGAGTCCCATCTGGCTTTAAACACTAATAATAATAATAATAATAATAATAATAATAATAATAATAATAATAATGGCAATGCAAAACCCTGGGCTAGTGTTATTTAGGAGGGGTCTTATTTGGTTTTAAATACACACATTATTATTATTGCAATGGAGCAACCTTCCCGCCGGAGTAGTACCTATTGATCTACTCACATTTGCATGTTTTTGAGCCTCTAGGTTGGCAGAAGCTGGGGCTGACAGTGGGAGCTCACTTCACTCCATGGAGTCGAACTGCTGATCTTTTGACCTATTATTATTATTATTATTATTATTGATTATTATTGCAATGCAAAACCCTGGGCCAGTGACATTTAATGGGAGTCCCATCTGGCTTTAAACACTAATAATAATAATAATAATAATAATAATAATAATAATAATGGCAATGCAAAACCCTGGGCTAGTGTTATTTAGGAGGGGTCTTATTTGGTTTTAAACACACACATTATTATTATTATTGCAATGGAGCAACGTTACCTTCCCGCCGGAGCGGTACCTATTGATCTACTCACATTTGCATGTTTTTGAGCCTCTAGGTTGGCAGAAGCTGGGGCTGACAGTGGGAGCTCACTTCACTCCATGGAGTCGAACTGCTGAAATTTTGACCTATTATTATTATTATTATTATTGCTATTGCAATGCAAAACCCTGGGCCAGTGACATTTAATGGGAGTCCCATCTGGCTTTAAACACTAACAATAATAATAATAATAATAATAATAATAATAATAATAATAATGGCAATGCAAAACCCTGGGCTAGTGTTATTTAGGAGGGGTCTTATTTGGTTTTAAACACACACATTATTATTATTATTGCAATGGAGCAACCTTACCTTCCCGCCGGAGCGGTACCTATTGATCTACTCACATTTGCATGTTTTTGAGCCTCTAGGTTGGCAGAAGCTGGGGCTGACAGTGGGAGCTCACTTCACTCCATGGAGTCGAACTGCTGAAATTTTGACCTATTATTATTATTATTATTATTGCTATTGCAATGCAAAACCCTGGGCCAGTGACATTTAATGGGAGTCCCATCTGGCTTTAAACACTAACAATAATAATAATAATAATAATAATAATAATAATAATAATAATGGCAATGCAAAACCCTGGGCTAGTGTTATTTAGGAGGGGTCTTATTTGGTTTTAAACACACACATTATTATTATTATTGCAATGGAGCAACCTTACCTTCCCGCCGGAGCGGTACCTATTGATCTACTCACATTTGCATGTTTTTGAGCCTCTAGGTTGGCAGAAGCTGGGGCTGACAGTGGGAGCTCACTTCACTCCATGGAGTCGAACTGCTGAAATTTTGACCTATTATTATTATTATTATTATTATTGCTATTGCAATGCAAAACCCTGGGCCAGTGACATTTAATGGGAGTCCCATCTGGCTTTAAACACTAACAATAATAATAATAATAATAATAATAATAATAATAATGGCAATGCAAAACCCTGGGCTAGTGTTATTTAGGAGGGGTCTTATTTGGTTTTAAACACACACATTATTATTATTATTGCAATGGAGCAACCTTACCTTCCCGCCGGAGCGGTACCTATTGATCTACTCACATTTGCATGTTTTTGAGCCTCTAGGTTGGCAGAAGCTGGGGCTGACAGTGGGAGCTCACTTCACTCCATGGAGTCGAACTGCTGAAATTTTGACCTATTATTATTATTATTATTATTATTATTATTGCTATTGCAATGCAAAACCCTGGGCCAGTGACATTTAATGGGAGTCCCATCTGGCTTTAAACACTAACAATAATAATAATAATAATAATAATAATAATAATAATGGCAATGCAAAACCCTGGGCTAGTGTTATTTAGGAGGGGTCTTATTTGGTTTTAAACACACACATTATTATTATTATTGCAATGGAGCAACCTTACCTTCCCGCCGGAGCGGTACCTATTGATCTACTCACATTTGCATGTTTTTGAGCCTCTAGGTTGGCAGAAGCTGGGGCTGACAGTGGGAGCTCACTTCACTCCATGGAGTCGAACTGCTGAAATTTTGACCTATTATTATTATTATTATTATTATTGCTATTGCAATGCAAAACCCTGGGCCAGTGACATTTAATGGGAGTCCCATCTGGCTTTAAACACTAATAATAATAATAATAATAATAATAATAATAATAATAATAATAATAATAATGGCAATGCAAAACCCTGGGCTAGTGTTATTTAGGAGGGGTCTTATTTGGTTTTAAATACACACATTATTATTATTGCAATGGAGCAACCTTCCCGCCGGAGTAGTACCTATTGATCTACTCACATTTGCATGTTTTTGAGCCTCTAGGTTGGCAGAAGCTGGGGCTGATAGTGGGAGCTCACTTCACTCCATGGAGTCGAACTGCTGATCTTTTGACCTATTATTATTATTATTATTATTATTGTTATTATTGTTATTGCAATGCAAAACCCTGGGCTAGTGACATTTAATGGGAGTCCCATCTGGCTTTAAACACTAACAATAATAATAATAATAATAATAATAATAATAATGGCAATGCAAAACCCTGGGCTAGTGTTATTTAGGAGGGGTCTTATTTGGTTTTAAACACACACATTATTATTATTATTGCAATGGAGCAACCTTACCTTCCCGCCGGAGCGGTACCTATTGATCTACTCACATTTGCATGTTTTTGAGCCTCTAGGTTGGCAGAAGCTGGGGCTGACAGTGGGAGCTCACTTCACTCCATGGAGTCGAACTGCTGAAATTTTGACCTATTATTATTATTATTATTATTGCTATTGCAATGCAAAACCCTGGGCCAGTGACATTTAATGGGAGTCCCATCTGGCTTTAAACACTAACAATAATAATAATAATAATAATAATAATAATAATAATAATAATGGCAATGCAAAACCCTGGGCTAGTGTTATTTAGGAGGGGTCTTATTTGGTTTTAAATACACACATTATTATTATTGCAATGGAGCAACCTTCCCGCCGGAGTGGTACCTATTGATCTACTCACATTTGCATGTTTTTGAGCCTCTAGGTTGGCAGAAGCTGGGGCTGACAGTGGGAGCTCACTTCACTCCATGGAGTCGAACTGCTGATCTTTTGACCTATTATTATTATTATTATTATTATTGTTATTATTGTTATTGCAATGCAAAACCCTGGGCTAGTGACATTTAATGGGAGTCCCATCTGGCTTTAAACACTAACAATAATAATAATAATAATAATAATAATAATAATGGCAATGCAAAACCCTGGGCTAGTGTTATTTAGGAGGGGTCTTATTTGGTTTTAAACACACACATTATTATTATTGCAATGCTAACAACAACAGCAGCAACAACAACAAGGCAATGCCAAACCCTGAGCGAGTGATCGAGAGCAGACCCAGGCATCGGGTTGCATGCAGAGCGCATCTGGGCTGCGCACCACCTTTCAATGAAATTGACATTATTCACAAGAACAATGCAGAGGCGTTCAGGGGGGAAATATGCCTTCAAGCCTACACATCTCGGCAGAGCATTGATCAGATGTGGCAGCAAAAAGGAAAGGAATCCCTGTCTCTATAGGAGACACCGAGGGGGCATGGGCGACCTATTTACTGTTGCTCTAATTTGGCACAAATGCACCCACGAAAAAAGAGAAATGAGACTTGTGCAAGCTTCTAGGAATTAGGAATGGTCTTGGGCAGAAAGAGAAACCCAATGGCAATTGCATCTACACTGCAGAGTTAATGCAGTTTGGACAGAAATAATATTTGTGTCTTTGTTTTACCTGAAAGTTCAGCCGCAAAGGAGTCGGCGTCTCCATATTCGAATTCCAGGTTGGGACAGTCCACCGAACCCTGCAAGAGAGAAACCTATTATTATTATTATTATTATTATTATTATTTCCAGGTTGGGACAATCCATTGAACCCTGCAAGAGAGAAACCTATTATTATTATTATTATTATTATTTCCGAGTTGGGACAATCCAATGAACCCTGCAAGAGAGAAACCTATTATTATTATTATTATTATTATTATTATTATTATTATTATTATTTCCGGGTTGGGACAATCCAATGAACCCTGCAAGAGAGAAACCTATTATTATTATTATTATTGTTATTATTATTATTATTATTATTTCCGAGTTGGGACAATCCATTGAACCCTGCAAGAGAGAAACCTATTATTATTATTATTATTATTATTATATCCAGGTTGGGACAATCCACTGAACCCTGCAAGAGAGATACCTATTATTATTATTATTATTATTATTTTCAGGTTGGGACAATCCATTGAACACTGCAAGACAGAAACCTATTATTATTATTATTATTATTATTATTATTATTATATCCAGGTTGGGACAATCCACTGAACCCTGCAAGAGAGATACCTATTATTATTATTATTATTATTATTATTATTATTTTCAGATTGGGACAATCCATTGAACACTGCAAGACAGAAACCTATTATTATTATTATTATTATTATTATTATTATTATATCCAGGTTGGGACAATCTATTGAACCCTGCAAGAGAGAAACCTATTATTATTATTATTATTATTATTATTATTTTCAGATTGGGACAATCCATTGAACACTGCAAGACAGAAACCTATTATTATTATTATTATTATTATTATTATTATTATTATATCCAGGTTGGGACAATCTATTGAACCCTGCAAGAGAGAAACCTATTATTATTATTATTATTATTATTATTATTATTATTATATCCAGGTTGGGACAATCCACTGAACCCTGCAAGAGAGATACCTATTATTATTATTATTATTATTATTATTATTATTATTATTTTACAATCCATTGAACCCTGCAAGAGAGAAACCTATTATTATTATTATTATTATTATTATTATTATTATATCCAGGTTGGGACAATCTATTGAACACTGCAAGACAGAAAGCTATTATTATTATTATTATTATTATTATTATATCCAGGTTGGGACAATCCATTGAACACTGCAAGACAGAAAACTATTATTATTATTATTATTATTATTATTATTATTATTATTATATCCAGGTTGGGACAATCTATTGAACACTGCAAGACAGAAAGCTATTATTATTATTATTATTATTATTATTATTATTATTATTATTATTATATCCAGGTTGGGACAATCCATTGAACACTGCAAGACAGAAACCTATTATTATTATTATTATTATTATTATTATTATTATATCCAGGTTGGGACAATCTATTGAACCCTGCAAGAGAGAAACCTATTTATTATTATTATTATTATTATTATTATATCCAGGTTGGGACAATCCACTGAACCCTGCAAGAGAGATACCTATTATTATTATTATTATTATTATTATTATTTTCAGGTTGGGACAATCCATTGAACCCTGCAAGAGAGAAACCTATTATTATTATTATTATTATTATTATTATTATATCCAGGTTGGGACAATCCACTGAACCCTGCAAGAGAGATACCTATTATTATTATTATTATTATTATTATTATTATTATTATTTTCAGGTTGGGACAATCCATTGAACACTGCAAGACAGAAACCTATTATTATTATTATTATTATTATTTTCAGGTTGGGACAATCTATTGAACCCTGCAAGACAGAAACCTATTATTACTATTATTATTATTGTTGTTGTTGTTGTTGCTATTATTGTTATTATTATTTCCAAGTTGGGACAATCCATTGAACCCTGCAAGAGAAAAACCTAGTGTTGTTATTGTTATTATTATTATTATTATTTCTAGGTTGGGAAAATCCACCGAACTCTGCGAGAGAAACCTATTATTATTGTTATTGTTATTATTGTTATTATTTCAGGTTGGGACAATCTATTGAACCCTGCAAGAGAGAAACCTATTATTATTATTATTATTATTATTATTATTATTATTATTATTTTAGGTTGGGACAATCCATTGAGCCCTGCAAGAAAAGAACCTATTATTATTATTATTATTATTATTATCTATTATTATTATTATTGCTGTTGTTGCTGTTTTCTTAGTATTTCAGAGGCACTGAGAATTGCATTTTTTAAGAAGTGCCTGGCCTGCAGCTGGAGGGGAAACTCTCTTTCCAGAGGCCCTTCCTTCCTTCCTTTCCCCTAGGATTGCTCACGCTCCAATAAGTATTTATGGGTCTCCCAAAGGTCATCCATCGGGTCCCATTGAGGTCAAAGCATAGCTGCAGGGGGTCGTTCAAAGGGGAAAAGGCTAATGGATGTTGTGAATCCATTAGCGCATGCATGTGGTGGGCTCCATGACATACAACGTGCCATGTGCCTTCGGGGGATGTCTAGCGCATGGCGCATGGCGGTGGCATTTCCTTGATGGGTTAGGAATTAATGCAGTCGGATACCACTTTAAGAGAGAGAAAGAATGGGAAAAATACACATAAAAACAAATAACCAAACACAATAATAATAATAATAATAATAATAATAATAATAATAATAATAATTTGGTCCTTGATTAGGTGACTTTATTTTTTCTCTGGACTAAATATGATGAACTTCTGAAGATATTAAAGAGACAGGATCAGGCTATCAACCCAAAGGCCATCTAGTCTGACCCCCTTCTACCCTGCAATGAGATGCAATGCAAACCCTCCTGACAGAGGGCCATCTTGCCTCCGCTTAGAGACCACCAAAGGGCATCTAGTCTGACCTCCTTCTGCCCTGCAGGTGCACAATGCAAACCCTCCTGACAGATGCCCATCTGGCCTCTGCTTAGAGACACCCAAAGGCCATCCAGTCTGACCTCCTCCTGCCCTGCAGTTGCACAAGGCAAACCCTCCTGACAGATGCCCATCTGGCCTCTGCTTAGACACACCCCAAAGGCCATCTATTCTGACCTCCTTCTGCCCTGCAGACACACAATGCAAACCCTCCTGACAGATGCCCATCTTGCCTCTGCTTAGAGACCCCCAGAGGCCATCTAGTCTGACCTCCTTCTGCCCTGCAGTTGCACAATGCAAACCCTCCTGACAGATGCCCATCTTGCACCTGCTTAATGACCCCCAAGGGTCATCTAGTCTGACCCCCTTCTGCCTGAAGTAAAACTCAATGCAAACCTAATTGCCATCTAGCCTCTTTCTCCCAGACAGGAAGACACAATGCAAACCCTCCCAACAGATGCCCATCTTGTGTTTCTTTAAGGGATCCACCAAAGGTCATCTAGTCTCACTCCTTCTGCCCTGCAAGGAGACACAAGGCAAACTATTGTCGAAGGCTTTCGTGGCCGGAATCACTTGGTTGTTGTAGGTTCTTCAGGCAGTGTGGCCATGTTCTAGAAGCATTCTGTCCTGACATTTCACCTGCATCTGTGGCAAGCATCCTCACAACCTCTGAGGAGATGCAGGCAAAACATCAGGAAAGAATGCTTCTAGAGCATGGCCATACTGCCCGAAAAACCTACAACAACCCAGTGATTCCAGCCACGAAAGCCTTCGACAATAGTTTGCATTGTGTCTCCCTCCAGGGCAGAAGGAGTCAGCACAACACAATGCAAACTATCTTGACAGATGGCCATCCAACTTCAGTTTAAAAAGACCCCCAAATGCCAGCTAGTCTTGAAAGAAGGCCCAATGCAAACCCTCCTAACAGATGGTCCGGGTTCTAAGATGTTTATTTGCTCTGAACGCCTCCGGTTCTGGGAAATGGGCCCGAAATGCCCCGGGAAGCACGCTCTTTCTCCTTTTGCAAAGCCAAGAAAGGCATTTGCCCAGCGAGGGTCTCCGATAATGGGCTTTGTTGCAGAAGGAACCACCCTGGCATCATCATCACCATCATCAGCAGAAGGAAGGGACCCGTCCCTTTGACCTGCCCCATAAATAAACACAACCAAGCGCACCACCAGGCGCACGGATGCCCTCCTTCTCCTGGCTCCAGTTGCTGCACATTCCTCACCAGGGAGCTGCCACTGCCTTTCAGCGCAAGAGAAAAGGGAATGTTATTTTGGATTCGAGGAGGAGGAGGAGGAGAACCCGGATTCCTCTGGCAGAAAGGGCTCCAGCTTGCAGCCTTCTCTCTCTCTCTCTCTCTCTGCCTCCTTCCTTCCTTCCTTCCCTTCTGTGCCAAGCAAGAGCTGGGCAAACAGATGGAGGCAATGAGCAGAAGAGGCAGGAAGAGTAACTAAAATGGATAGACTACATAGCCCATCTGCAAAGGCATATTTGCATAAGCCCCTCCAAAACAACAACAAAGGAAGCGGATGATGGTAGTTTGCAAATAGAGATACAAGTGTTCTCCCCAAAATATTGCCCAGGGTGCCATTAGAAGGTCCATTTTTGCACTTGCAACCCCTACTGCTTTTTATAGTTAGCAAACATATAGATGTATGCATACATATATAGACGCACATACAGCTTGCATAGGCAACCTCTGCCATTTGTAATGTGTATATATTATAATGTGTGCACATTATCCCTTGCATATGTGCATGTTATAGTTTGCAAACATATATATGTATATCTAGACACACATACATATACACAGCTTACAAAGGCACCCTCTGTAACTTGTAATGTCTGCACATTATCCTTTGCAATGTGTGCCTGTTATAATTTGCAAACATATGTATGTATACATATACACACACACAGGTTGCAAAGACACCTTCAGTAATTTGCAATGTGTGCACATTATAAAAGTATACACGTCATCCTTTGCAATATGTGCCTGTTATGGTTTGCCAACATATATATTGGTAAAAAAGATTTTGGAGTGTGAAAAAGATCTTGGGAGTCCTCGTGGACAACAAGTTAAACATGAGCCAGGAATGTGATGTGGAGGCAATAAAAGCCAATGGGATTTTGGCCTGCATCAAGAGGAGCCTAGTGTCTAGATCTAGGGAAGTAATGAATGTGGTGTGGCGGCAAAAAAAGCCAATGGGATTTTGGCCTGCATGAAGGAGTCTAGTGTCTAGATCTAGGGAAGTCATGCTCCTCATGCTCTATTCTGCTTTGGTTAGACCACTACCTGGAATATTGTGTCCAATTCTGGGCACCACAATTCAAGAGAGATATTGACAAGCTGGAATGTGTCCAGAGGAGGGCGACTAAAATGATCAAGGGTCTGGAGAACAAGCCCTATGAGGAGCGGCTTAAGGAGCTGGGCATGTTTAGCCTGAAGAAGAGAAGGCTGAGAGGAGATATGATAGCCATGTATAAATATGTGAGAGGAAGCCACAGGGAGGAGGGAGCAAGCTTGTTTTCTGCTTCCCTGGAGACAAGGACGCAATGGAGCAATGGCTTCAAACTACAAGAGAGGAGATTCCATCTGAACATGAGGAAGAACTTCCTGACTGTGAGAGCCGTTCAGCAGTGGAACTCTCTGCCCCAGAGTGTGGTGGATGCTCCTTCTTTGGAAGCTTTGAAACAGAGGCTGGATGGCCATCTGTCAGGGGTGATTTGAATGCAATATTCCTGCTTCTTGGCAGAATGGGGTTGGACTGGATGGCCCAGGAGGTCTCTTCCAACTCTTTGATTCTATGATTCTATATATGACACACACATACCTTGCAAAGGCACCCTTTGTAATTGGCCATGTGTATACATTATTATCCTTTGCAATATGTGCCTATTATAGTTTGCAAACATATACAT
The DNA here is from genome assembly GCF_025583915.1 of Anolis sagrei ordinatus. Classification (NCBI taxonomy): domain Eukaryota; kingdom Metazoa; phylum Chordata; class Lepidosauria; order Squamata; family Anolidae; genus Anolis; species Anolis sagrei. The sequence continues at coordinate 4,952,602 of NW_026847549.1, read as the reverse complement.
AGAGTCACCCTCTGTAATTTGCAATGCTTGCACAAGATACATGTGTGCACATTATCCTTTTTATTATGTGCCTGTTATAGTTGGCAAAATACTACTTGTAGCTGCACCTCATGCAACTTGCAATACACTAAGTGCTAATCATAGTTTTCAAATATATGGAGGAAAAATATGCCCCCAAATTTTGTCTTGGGTGCCTTTGGAAGCCCTGTTTTTGACCTTGCAACTCCCAGACAATATAGTTTGCAGCATGTGCAAGTTTGCAAGTCACTGGCATGTGTGTGTGTGTGTGTGTGTGTGTGTATATATATATATATATATACATACACAAACACACATCTTGCCAAGTCACCCATGCAATTTGCATTATGTGGACATCCTTCCCAATATGTGTATATTAGTTTGCAAACATATGTATGTCCACAGGTGCCTATAGGTTTGCAAATAGATATAAAAACAGAGCTTGCAAAGGAATCTCATGTAATTCGCAATACAGTCCTTTGCAATATGTGGATATTGTAGCTTGCAGAATCACATTATCCTTTGCAATAGGTGCCTATGATAAGTTTACAAAGACAGAGATATAAAAGTAGAGGTCGCAAAGACACCCCATGCAATTGGCAATACGGTCCTTTGCAACAGCTGCGACTTATACTTTCCAAACATATATATGTATACACACTGAGACAAATACCTACGGTACATAGCTTGAAGTCACCCCATGCAATTGGCAATGTGTGCCCACCGTTCGTTGTAATAGACGCCTATTACTTTGCAAACATACACACACACAGAGAGAGAGAGCTTGCAAAGGTACCCCATGCAATTTCCAACAGTCCTTTGCAATAGGTGCAATATTAGTTTCCAAACATATACATATGTGTATACACACAAATAAACGTACATAACTAAAAATGTACCCCATGCAATTGGCAACGTGTGCATATTACCCTTTGCAATAGGTGCCTATGATAGTTTGCAAACATATCCATATGCATACACAGAGATGTACACACATAACTTGCAAAGGAACCCCATGCAATTTTGCATTGTGTAATACAATGTATACATATATATGTATACACAAAAACACTTATACACAGATAGCTTGCAAAGTCACCTCGTACAATGGACAATGTGTGCCCATTACCATTGCAATAGGGGCCTATGATAGTTTGCAAACATGTGTGTGTGTGTGTGTGTGTGTGTGCATACAGAGATGTACACACATAACTTGCAAAGGCACCCCATGCAATTTCGCAATGTGTGCACATTATCTTTGCAATAGGTGCATATTACAGTTTGTATATATATATATATATATATATATATATATATATATGGTTTGCATATATATATGTATGCACATTATCCTTTGCAATAGCTGCCTATGGTAAGTTTGCAAATAGATACAAAAAACAGAGCTTGCAAAGGCAGCCCATGCAATTGGCAATAAAGCCCTTTGCAATAAGTGCCTATTATAGTTTGCAAACATATATATGTATACACAAACACATATACATCCATAGCCTGCAAAAGGCACCCCATGCAATTGGCAATGTGTGTACACCATCCTTTGCAATAGGTGCATATTACAGTTTGCAAACAGTTTGGGGTGAGAAGGGCGGGGTATAAGTAAATGAAATAAATAAATAAATAAAAATATACATCTATATAGTTTGCAAATACACACATTATCCTTTGCAATAAGTGCTTATAATAGTTTGCAAACATACATATGTATACACAAACACATATATAGCCTGCAAAAGGCACCCCATGCAATTGGCAATGTGTGTACACCATCGTTTGCAATAGGTGCATATTACAGTTTGCAATCCCACACACACACCTATATAGTTTGCAAATACACACATTATCTTTTGCAATAGCTGCCTATGCCAAGTTTGCAAATAGATACAAAAAACAGAGCTTGCAAAGGCAGCCTATGCAACCTGCAATACAGTCCTTTGCAATGAGTGCCTATTATAGTTTGCAAACATATATTTGTATACAAGTCACACATATACAGACCTAGCCTGCAAAAGGCACCCCATGCAATTGGCAATAGGTGCATATTACAGTCTGCTTTGCAATAGGTGCCTATGGTAAGTTTGCAAACAGATATAAAAATAGAGCTTGCAAAGGCAACCCATGCAATTTGCGATACAGCCCTTTGCAATAAGTGCCTATGATAGTTTGCAAACATATATATGTATACACAAACACATATACATACCTAGCCTGCAAGAGACACCCCATGCAATTGCCAATGTGTGCACACCATCCTTTGCAATAGGTGCATATTAGTTTGCAATCATATACATCTATATAGTTTGCAAATACACACATTATCCTTTGCAATAAGTGCTTATAATAGTTTGCAAACATAGATATGTATACACAAACACATATACATACCTAGCCTGCAAGAGACACCCCATGCAATTGCCAATGTGTGCACACCATCCTTTGCAATAGGTACATATTAGTTTGCAATCATATACATCTATATAGTTTGCAAATACACACATTATCCTTTGCAATAAGTGCTTATAATAGTTTGCAAACATAGATATGTATACACAAACACATATATAGCCTGCAAAAGGCACCCCATGCAATTGGCAATGTGTGTACACCATCCTTTGCAATAGGTGCATATTACAGTTTGCAATCACACACACACACACATATATATAGATATAGTTTGCAAATACACACATTATCCTTTGCAATAAGTGCTTATAATAGTTTGCAAACATACATATGTATACACAAACACATATATAGCCTGCAAAAGGCACTCCATGCAATTGGCAATGTGTGTACACCATCCTTTGCAATAGGTGCATATTACAGTTTGCAATCACACACACACACACATATATATAGATATAGTTTGCAAATACACACATTATCCTTTGCAATAAGTGCTTATAATAGTTTGCAAACATACATATGTATACACAAACACATATATAGCCTGCAAAAGGCACCCCATGCAATTGGCAATGTGTGTACACCATCGTTTGCAATAGGTGCATATTACAGTTTGCAATCCCACACACACACACCTATATAGTTTGCAAATACACACATTATCTTTTGCAATAGCTGCCTATGCCAAGTTTGCAAATAGATACAAAAAACAGAGCTTGCAAAGGCAGCCTATGCAACCTGCAATACAGTCCTTGGCAATAGGTGCCCACCATAAGTTTGCAAATGCAAAAATACAGCAAACAGGGCTTGCCAAAGGGGTCCCCGGGCAGTTTTGCAAGGGGTGCATTTCCCCCTTTTGCAATGTGTGCCTGGGAGAGTTTGCAAAGAGAGGGCTCTGACCTGGGAGCGGCTCCTCTGGGGTCTCGGGGCGCCTTTTCCCGGCTTGCCCGGCTCCTCCATGGCTCGCCCGCCTGCCTTCCTTCCAGCCGGGAAGCCCTGCAGCAAGGCGGCCACGTGTGGGGCTGGGGACAGCCCTTCCCCGCACAGGCCACGCCCACCTGCCCTGCCATTGGCCGGGCGGCGCCTCTGGGCGGGGCCTGGGCGCACACCCCCGCCGGCCATTGGCTGCGGCGCGGAGGAGGGAGACCCCTGTTGGGAGAGCTGTCACCAGGGCGGCAGGCGAAGAAGGGAGGCGGGCGGGGCTTCTGCTTGCAGTTCCTTGCATAGCTTTAGAAGAGTGTGATGGGCAGGGAAAGCCTGGGAGTTGTAGTTCCCCTCAAAGGCGCCTCCCCGAACTACAAGTCCCAGCACTCCATAGCACTGGTTGCCTTGCATCCACACCCCAATGCTATAGGGTCCTGGGAGTTGTAGTTTGGTGAAGCACCAATATTATATTGCAGTGAAGACCACAGACCTTGTAAAACTATAAGTCCCGCAAGTCTTTGCATTCCATAGCACTGGTTGTGTTGCATCCACGACCCATAAGCCGCCATGGTTCAATGCTATAGGGCCCTGGGAGTTGTAGTTTGGTGAAGCACCAACATTATATTGCAGAGAAGTCCGTAGACCTTGCAGAACTGCAACTCCCGCAAGTTCCTGCATCCCATAGCACTGGTTGCGTTGCATCCACACCCCAATGCTATAGGGTCCTGGGAGTTGTAGTTTGGTGAAGCACCAATATATTGCAGATAGGTCCATAGACTTTGTAAAACTACAACTCCCGCATTTCCTTGCATTCCCTAGTACTGGTTGCGTTGCACCCACCATGGCTCAATGCTATAGGGCCCTGGGAGTTGTAGTTTGGTAAAGCACCAATATTATATTGCAGAGAAGTCCATAGAGCTTGTAGAACTACAACTCCCACAATTCCTTGCATTCCATAGCACTGGTTGCGTTGCATCCACACCCCATAAGCCACCATGGCCCAATGCGATAGGGTCCTGGGAGTTGTACTTTAAACAGAGGCTGGATGGCCATCTGTCAGGGGTGATTTGAATGCAATATTCCTGCTTCTTGGCAGAATGGGGTTGGACTGGATGGCCCAGGAGGTCTCTTCCAACTCTTGGATTCTATGATTCTATGAAGCACCAACATTATATTGCAGATATGTAAAACTACAACTCCCGCAAGTCCCTGCATTCCCTAGCACTGGTTGCGTTGCATCCACACCCCATAAGCCGCCATGGCTCAATGCTATACGGCCCTGGGAGTTGTAGTTTGGTGAAGCACCAACATTATATTGCAGAGAAATCCACAGAGCTTGTAGAACTACAACTCTCGCAAGTCCCTGCATTCTATAGCACTGGTTGCATTACATCCACACCCCATAAGCCACCATGGCTCAATGCTATAGGGTCCTGAGAGTTGTCATTTGGTGAAGCACCAACATTATATTGCAGAGGAGTTCACAGACCTTGTAGAACTGCAACTCCTGCAATTCCCTGCATTCCACAGCACTGATTGGATTGCATCCACGGCCCATAAACCACCATGGTTTAGTGCTGAATCTTGGGAACAACTCCCGCAAGTCCCTGCATTCCCTAGCACTGGTTGCATTGCATCCACACCCCATAAGCCGCCATGGCTCAATGCTATGGGGTCCTGGGAGTTGTAGTTTGGTGAAGCACCAACATTATATTGCAGAGAAGTCCATAGACCTTGTAGAACTACAACTCCCGCAACTCCTTGCATTCCCTAGTACTGGTTGCGTTGCATCCACACCCCATAAGCCGTCATGGCTAAATGCTATAGGGCCCTGAGAGTTGTAGTTTGGTGAAGCACCAACATGATATTGCAGAGGAGTTCACAGACCTTGTAGAACTACAACTCCTGCAATTCCTTGCGTTCCCTAGCACTGGCTGCATTGCATCCACACCCCATAAGTCACCATGGCTCAATGCTATAGGGCCCTGGGAGTTGTAGTTTGGTGAAGCACCAACATTATATTGCAGAGGAGTTCACAGACCTTGTAGAACTGCAACTCCCGCAATTCCCTGCATTCCACAGCACTGATTTGATTGCATCCACGGCCCATAAACCGCCATGGCTTAGTGCTGAATCTTGGGAGTTGTAGTTTGGTGAAGCACCAACATTATATTGCAGCGAAGTCCATAGACCTTGTAGAACTACAACTCCCGCAATTCCTTGCGTTCCCTAGTACTGGTTGCGTTGCATCCACATCCCATAAGCCGCCATACTCAATGCTATAGGGCCCTGGGAGTTGTAGTTTGGTGAAGCATCATTATATTGCAGAGAAGTCCACAGACCTTGTAGAACTACAACTCGCACAAGTCCCTGCATTCCACAGCACTGGTTGGATTGCATCTACGCCCCATAAACCGCCATGGCTTAGTGCTGAATCTTGGGAGTTGTAGTTTGATGAGACAACAATATTGCATGGCAGAGAAGTCCATAAACCTTGCAAAACTACAGCTCCCACCATTTAATATCATTGAGCCATGTCAAACTGCATTGATTCTACATCTCTCAGTGCTAATGGAGTCCTGGGAGTTGTTGTTTCGCAAGTTCTCTTTCGCCTTAAGTCTGCCAAAGAGTATTGATGCCTCTAAACTACAACTCCCAGAATTCCATAGCATTGGGTTAATCTACATTCCATAAACCGCCATGGCTCAATGCCATAGGGTCCTGGGAGTTGTAGTTTGGCGAGATATGCATGGTGCATCTATTCTACACTGTAGAATGGGTGCAAATGAAAATGCCTATGGAATCCTGGGAGTTGTAGTTTGACAAGACACAAACATTATTTGGCAGATAAGGTTAAAGACCACGTAAAACTACAACTCCCATGAGATAATACCATTGAGCTGCATTCAGTTATACATGCTTCAGTGCTAATGAAGTCCTGGAAGTTGTAGTTTGATGAGACACCAACATTGCAAGGCAGATAATAATAATAATAATAGTTGTAGTTTGTAAAACTACAACTCCTTTGAGTTAATATCATTGCTTCATGTCAAGCTGTGTTCGTTCTACATGCCTCAGTGCTAATGGAATCCTGGGAGTTGTAGTTTGACAAGACACCAACACTGCAGGGCAGAGAAATCCGCAAACCTTGCAAAACTGCACCTCCCATGAGTTAATATCATTGAGCCATGGCAGTTTAGCTGCATTCACTCTACACATCTCAGTGCTAATGGGAGATGTAGTTTAACAAGGTCTTTTGCCTTGAGTCTGCCAGGCTAGGTCTGTGTATATGTGTGACTTGTATACATATATATGTTCGCAAACTATTATAAGCACTTATTGCAAAGGGCTGTATTGCAAATTGCATGGGTTGCCTTTGCAAGCCCTGTTTTCTGTATCTCTGTATTTGCAAACTTACACACACACACACACACACAACTTACCATAGGCACCTATTGCGTGTGTGAGTCTGCCAGTATTGATGCCTCTCCAAACTATAACTCCCAGGAGATGCAATTCTGATACCTGGACAAACTTATCTTGGAGATGAGACTCTATGCACACACACACACACACTATAATACATGTGTGTGTGTGTGTGTGTGTTGTTTCATAGACTCCTTAGTCACATAGGCTGAAGGTCATTGTGTGTGTGTGTGTGTGTGTGTGTGTATAATATTTTGAAAACCATTGTGTTGCATGAAAGCCAGGTGTGTGTGCGCATGGGGCCACTGAAAGGTGTCACTCTCTCAGCTGCTATTTCAGGCTGTTCCGGATTGTGTTTTGCGGACAGGTGGGCCGTTGCTATGGTCACCTGCCAAAAAGGTGAGAAAAAGGTGGGAGAGGAAAGGCTGAGGTTGCCATTGGCAAGCCAGGTTTCCAAAAAACGGGGGGAAAGCACATTTATGTACCTTTGCAACGCCGGAAAGAACTGAGAACGGTATGGACGCGGCTGCAAGGTGAACACGGGGTGCATCCACACTGTAGAATTAACACAGTTTATGTTGGGCAAGTAGACCCTCCTCATAAGCATACTTATCAGCTGCAACGTGATCCAGCATCAGTAGCCCAGTGATAAAAAGAACAAAAACACATAGACCAATACTATATCTTCCTTAAGAGCCTTGTCTTTTTGTTCTGTCGCCGCTGGACCTGAAATGAAGTGCTTTTAAGAGAGGATGTGTGGCTTGAATCCAGCGGGAAGCCAGGGGGCCCAAAAAGGAGCCTTTAGAAAAATTTCCCTCATTAAACAGTCTTTAGGAGGCTTGGGTTTAAATATAACAGTCTTTTATTGATGAACAAACAGGAATTGTAAAGTTTTCTTGGTAAAGAAACCAGTTTTCTCAAACTTGTCCACAGGGAACAGGCACTATCTTCAATAACTTTGTTCAAAGGAAAATTCCCCCTTTTTAGCTCCTCCCAGGCTGCTGTGAACCTAAACCTGACTGATTTGAATCCACTACCGGGCTGAACTGCGTCTCAGAACCGAGCAGACGTACCAGCAGGGCTGTAGTCACTTAGAATCATAGAATCAAAGAGTTGGAAGAGACCTCCTGGGCCATCCAGTCCAACCCCATTCTGCCAAGAAGCAGGAATATTGCATTCAAATCACCCCTGACAGATGGCCATCCTGCCTCTGTTTCAAAACTTCCAAAGAAGGAGCCTCCACCACACTCCGGGGCAGAGAGTTCCACTGCTGAACGGCTCTCACAGGAAGTTCTTCCTCATGTTCAGATGGAATCTCCTCTCTTGTAGTTTGAAGCCATTGTTCCGCGTCCTAGTCTCCAAGGAAGCAGAACACAAGCTTGCTCCCTCCTCCTCCCTGTGGCTTCCTCTCCCATACTTATACATGGCTATCATGTCTCCTCTCAGCCTTCTCTTCTTCAGGCTAAACATGCCCAGCTCCTTAAGCCACTCCTCATAGGGCTTGTTCTCCATACCTTTTATAATTTTAGTCGCCCTCCTCTGGACACAATCCAGCTTGTCAACATCTCTCTTCAATTGTGGTGCCCAGAACTGGACACAATATTCCAGGTGTGGTCTAACCAAAGCGGAATAGAGCATGGGGAGCATGACTTCCCTAGATCTAGACACTATGCTCCTCTTGATGCAGGCCAAAATCCCATTGGCTTTTTTTGCCGCCACATCACATTGTTGGCTCATGTTTAACTTGTTGTCCACGAGGACTCCAAGATCTTTTTCACACGTACTGCTCTCGAGCCAGGCATTCTCCTCCATTCTGTATCTTTGCATTTCGTTTTTCCTGCCAAAGTGGAGTATCTTGCATTTGTCACTGTTGAACTTCCTTTTGTTAGTTTTGGCCCATCTCTCTAATCTGTCAAGAGGGCTCTTAAGACTGTTCTCCCCCGGGAAGTCTTAAGGGACGAAGCCTTTGTACAGGAGGACGTCTGTATACATCCTCTGCATTGACTTCCTTTGCTGAGACTAACTGAAAAATGGCCCCTTCCCTCCAAAAAACCCAGAGAGGGGCGGGACCAGGGATCCTAACTATTATTGACAGGTGGCTTGCCCTATGAATGCAGCCAAAGGAAGCCACCTATCTGCAAAGTCCCTGCAACTTAGGACTATGAACAAACACTCAGTGCAAAGCACAAAATTGGAGCCCCTGGAATAGCTGTTCCAGAACACTTTTCTCCGTAACACAAATAAACCTCTTTATACTTCCTTCTTTGCTTCCACGCTGGGCTTCTTTCTCAAGCAGATAAACAGCGTCACTCTCACAGAGCTTCTTCTCACACTGAACTTACTGTTGGAGCTCAGCCTGGGGTTGTGTTTCAGATCAGGGTGTTTTGGATGTGGGGAGTGATGTTAATGAGTTTCAAGATGGCAATAGTTTGGTCTGTTGCACCCCAGAGTAGGAACCCTCTAATCGTTAATTACACCACACCTTGGATGAAAGAAGAGTCATTCTTATGGTTGCACCCCAGAGTAGGAACTGGACCCTCTAATCATTCATTACACCACACCTTGGATGAAAGAAGAGTCATTTTTATTTGAAGAATATCACAAAGGACGACCACCTCACCCGCCTCATAGGAAACCTGCTACAAAACAGGAGCTTTTTTGTTGAGTTTCAGGGACAGAGAAGCAGATGGCGGAAACAGAAGAACGGCCTGCCTCAGGGAAGCATGCTCGCTCCATCCGTGTTCAACATCGACACAAATGACCAGCCACTGCCAGAAGGGACGGAGAGTTTCATCTATGCTAATGATCGTGCCATCATCGCTCAAGCAGCGAGCTTTGAGATGGTAGAACAGAAGCTCTCCGAAGCTCTAGGTCAGTGGTTCTCAACCTGGGGTCCCCAGATGTTTTTGGCCTACAACTCCCAGAAATCCTAACAGCTGATAAACTGGCTGAGGTTTCTGGGAGTTGTAGGCCAAAAACATCTGGGGACCCCAGATTGAGAACCACTGCTCTAGGTGCTCTTACTGCCTATTACAGAGAAAACCAGCTGATCCCTAACCCATCTAAAACACAGACATGTGCTTTTCACCTTAAGAACAGACAAGCATCTCGAGCTCTGAGGATTACCTGGGAAGGAATCCCACTGGAGCATTGCAGCACACCCAAATACCTGGGAGTCACTCTGGACCGTGCTCTGACCTACAAGAAGCACTGCCTGAACATCAAGCAAAAAGTGGGTGCTAGAAACAATATCATACGAAAGCTGACTGGAACAACCTGGGGATCACAACCAGATACAGTGAAGACATCTGCCCTTGCGCTATGCTACTCTGCTGCTGAGTATGCATGCCCAGTGTGGAACACATCTCACCACGCTAAAACAGTGGATGTGGCTCTTAATGAGACATGCCGCATTATCACGGGGTGTCTGCGCCCTACACCACTGGAGAAATTACACTGCTTAGCCGGTATTGCACCACCTGACATCCGCCGGGAAGTAGCAGCCAATAGTGAAAGGACCAAGGCAGAGACATCTCCAGCTCATCCTGTTTGGGTATCAGCCAGCACGTCAACGACTTAAATCAAGAAACAGTTTTCTAAGATCTACAGAGACACTCGCTGGAACACCTCAGCAAGCGAGAGTCCAAAAGTGGCAGGCTCAAACCCAGAACCTCAATCAATGGCTGATACCAAATGAGAGACTCCCCCCTGGGCACACAGAAGACTGGGCGACTTGGAAGGCGCTGAACAGACTGCACTCTGGCACCACGAGATGCAGAGCCAACCTTCAGAAATGGGGCCACAAAGTGGAATCCTTGACATGCGAGTGTGGAGAAGAGCAAACCACTGACCACCTGCTGCAATGCAACCTGAGCCCTGCCACATGCACAATGGAGGACCTCTTGCGGCAACACCAGAGGCACTCCAAGTGGCCAGATACTGGTCAAAGGACATTTAATCAACTACCAAGCTTGCAAACTTTGTGTTTTGTCTGTTTGTTAAAAATGTAATACAAATGTCTGGTTGCTCCTGAGACGATAAATAAATAAAAAATAAATTTGTAGAATAATTGGAGCCAATAAAAGAGACAAATATAAAGTTGATAAAAGTCCAAAAGCAAAAAGCCAAAAAAGCAGTAACATAAACATAGGAATAATGACAAAGTTTCAAAGGCTTGCTGTAATAATCCAGATGCAATGAAATATCAAATGCCTTCAGTAAAAACCAAGAACATGGCCACTGCTAATCCACTTGAAAAGCCAGGATATCTTGGAGACGAGGCCACAGGAATATCCAAAAGACTTGACTTGAAACCAAACGATGCCTGGTCTGAAGGAAATCCCCTAAGAGCTCAATTTAAGTCCCAGAAACTGATTTCTACTCCCCCCAGTCTTTGACCTTAATTGCTGAATTCTTTCTGACCTGCGTAAACATTGGACCTCTCTATGGTTCTGGCTGATTTCCAGACGGGGACTGGTCTTATCTATCTCATTAACTGCAGGTGTGAAACAATCTTGCAGACTCGACCCTGGAGAAGAGAGTGAACTTTCCTGCAAACTCGAGCCTGGAATCTCCACTGGCTGCCGTTCATTTTCCGGTCCCATTCAAGGTGCAGGTTCTTACCTACAAATCCCTGTGTTTGGGACCCGCCTACCTTCGTGACCGCATTTCTGTATACAAACCCACACGATCTCTTCGATCATCTGGAGAGGTCCTGCTTGAGCTCCCACCTCCATCGCAAGCGCGATTGGTGGGACGAGGGAGAGGGCTTTCTCGGTGGTGGCCCCTCAACTCTGGAACTCACTCCCCAAGGTCATCAGGCATGCCCCAACTCTGGCAGTCTTTAGGAGGAGCTTGAAAACGTGGTTGTTCCGGTGTACCTTCCCAGAATAAGGAAACTCCCAGCAATATGTCCCTAAGTGCACTTTATCAATGATTTAGGATTGTCTGTACATCCCTTTCCTCTCCGAAATCCTATCCTAGTTATATATTTCACCTGGTCATGCTCAGCATTATTTTTTTTAAAATTTTAATTATTACCTTTGGCCCAGCCATAGGTTTTTAAGCGTTGTTGTGCTATTGTTAATGTTTACTGCTTGTTTTTTTGTTTATGAGTTTCATATTGTTTTGTATTGCTGTTGTTGTGATTATTGCTTGTATTGTTGTGTTTGGGCTCGGCCTCATGTAAGCCGCACCGAGTCCCTTGGAGAGATGGTAGCGGGGTACAAATAAAGTATTAGTATTATTAGTATTAAAATGCAACCAAAGAACCATTCAGTAAAGCCTGGCGTGGATTTTACAAGATTTTATTTGTACGTTTTGAGATTACAGAGTCCTTATTGCTGATCTAATACAATCACTCAAAAGACATTGAATATTTAAAACATCCTCTCTCTTTCTTTTTTTGGAAAATATTATAATCTCATACTTTTCTTTAAAAACTTCTTCATCGGAGAACGGACCGTTCGCGGTTTCGGTTTTCCTGGTTTCCGACATTCGGAATGTTATAATCATTCCTTATCGCGCGTTTCCTGATTTTGCCCTCTTTTGTGATTTTTGCTGGTGTCGCCGTATGGGTGGGTTGGTTTGTTTTGGTTCCAATACTCTTTGCAAATTGGGACATGAATCAAAACAAAACATTGATTGATTGGGGATCGCAGAGGGAGGAGATAGATCCCAGATCGATTAGGAAGGAGAAACAAGGTTTTGCGGAAAGAAAAGCAAGCAGGAAACAAAGGGGAAATTTACCAAGTCCTCTTTCTTTCCCAACGGGAGAATTCTTCCTTTCCCCTTCGTTCAAATGCAATTAACACAAAAATTGATCATCACAAATACATTGACAAAAGAGGACAGCAGCATGACATGGTTTAGCCAGCGACCGACTATGAGAAAAGACCCAATTCTCACACTTTTAGGGTCACAACTATTGGAATGATTTAGGTTTCCTGCATTTTTTTTCGGGTGGGGATTCTTCAACAGACTTTTCCTATGAAGATCACAACAGAAACCATCCCTTTGCAATGGGAAAAAAAATACTAAAAGAGGTAATTTTGCAAGGAAAACATTGCAAAGAGGTAAACTTTGCAATGGGAAATATCGAAAAAGCTAAACTTTCAAGGAGGCCAGGACAATTCCTAATGTTAGGTTGTTGTAGGTTTTTTCGGGCTATATGGTCATGTTCTAGTGGCATTCTCTCCTGACGTTTCCCCTGCATCTATGGCAAGCATCCTCACTACCTCTGAGGATGCTTGCCATAGATGCAGGGGAAACGTCAGGAGAGAATGCCTCTAGAACATGGCCATATATCCCATATTCTGTCTTCCAGGAGCATAGTTTGCATTACCTTTTAGTTGCATGGGATAGTGTTCTTTTGCATTTTCCCAGGGCTGCCACAACCCAGCAGCACCCTGGAAGTTAAACAGTATCAGAGTCTGCAAAGCCGGCCTGCAGCCCCTTTTGCAGCTATTGGTTTAGGAAGGTATCTCTTTGGGTGTCGAGACCGCCCTTTTTCCTAGGGTTGGAAATCTCCATTTTGGAATCTCCCCTGCCTCCTTCAGTGTAGAGAAAGAAAGTTTCAGATGTGCTGTTGGTCAGGCAGGGAGCTCTGAAAAAATCATTGTAAGTACAATTGAGTTATATAGATAAAGAAGCTAACTGAGATAGATAGATAGATAGATAGATAGATAGAGAGAATAGCAATTGAGATATGATTGAGTTATATAGATAAATAAGCTAATTGAGATAGATAGATAGCAAGTGAGGAATTGAGTTATAGATAGATATTGAGTTATTGAATATTATTGAGCATTACTTCATCTCCAAAGCTAACCTTGAGCTATAGATAGGGAAAAACCTGCTCAGGGTTAGGGTGAAAGGATCCCAGGATATTTTCTACCATTTGGGGGAGAATTACCTCAGTAACTGAAGGAAAAAGAAAGAAAGATCATCTCTATGGTTTCATCATTTGACTGTTTTGTTTGTAACTTTGACAAGCTGTGCCAAGTCTGCCAAGGACTTTGAGAAATAAATACTCTGTTTTGATGTTCCAAATCTGAAGTGGCCTCAGTTGCTGAGAATTTTTGAGCTTCTAAAGAAAGACCCCCCGTGGTCCGCCCAGACAAAGAGAGAAGCACATTTTAGTTTTAATTTTATAGGATCTGGGTGTGATGGCACAGCCCGAAAAAACCTACAACAACCCAGTGATTCCGGCCATGAAAGCCTTCGACAATACAATCACACATATCCATTCGCATGATTTGAAATCAGCTCGATCTTGAGCAAGAACGTGAAAATGTTTGGAATGCCTGCGCTAAAGAAAGCCAGCCACTAAGGACAGAAAGAACGATGCTCAGAAAAGTAGGGAAACCAAGGTCCTTTCTACACTTCCATATAATCCAGTTCAAAGCAGATAATTTGGATTTTATATGGCAGTGCAGACGGGGCACAAAGTTGACATTGTTCTGCAAAGAGAAGGACGGTGAGCCAAAAAGGGACCAAGAGAGAGAGAGAGAGAGACGGCGTTCTCATTGCGATGAAAGGTGGGTTTGCACTCTCAGAAGGTGCCTACAGGTCGGGTTTGGGTGGTCAAATTATAATGTCGGGCCAATGGACATGCGACGTTCCAGAGGAGAGCTTTGGGCAGGTTTGGGAAAGCAATGGAATTGTTTGCTCACAAACCCTGCAAAAAGGGACACAATATGTTTGCAAGGCTCTGGGAAAGCTACTTCTGCAGCAAAGAGACACACTTTTTGGAGTCCTCCTTGAAAGATGCCAATACACCCCTCCCCACCCCCACCTTGGTCTACAGCCATGTTAAGAACAGTTTCCTACAATGAGTAAAGCAGCAATAGCAGCAGCAGCAGTATCCAGAGTCAAAAGAAGCAGGAGGGAGTCTTCAGAGGCATTGCATTGCATGGATCTGCCTTGGGTTTTCTCGCCACGGCTTGGAAAGAAGGCCCAAAAGAACTCCAGGGATCCTTTCAGGGTTTGCTTCCAACTCTGTCCGAATCTTGTCCGCTTCCTCCAAACTCCCTGCCGTAAAGAGGACTAGACACAACAGTGAGAACGAGACTGCTCCAAAGCTGGCCAAAGCCTGCCATCCAATGCGTAGTTGCCCTCCTCTTCCGTCCCCCTTTCTCACCACCCTGGGCCCACCCCCCAAAACAAAGCCATCCTTCCTCCTCACAGTCCTGTGGCAGTTTTCAAGAAACACCAGTGGCAGAGGCCGCGTTGACAGTATTCCTAGTTTTAATAAATAAATAGACCTAACACACGCGCGGTGGACGACGGCAGCGAGACGGTTCTACGTCGAGAAGCTTGTCCTGGGTTCTTGTCCTGTACAAAGTAGCCGGGAAGAGCGGTGGGGAGCCCTCCGTCCCTCCGTCCAGCTACGGCCAGAAGGGGATTAATACCTGGAAAGGAATCAGAAACATTTATTTATTGATTGATTTCACAAGGGGGACTCAATGTCATATGCTCCATAGTTGATGGTGGTTGGTGGTGGTAGACCTGGCAGTTGGTGATGGAAGAGTTAATGTAAGTTTTGGTTCTAAAGGATTTAGTAATTTGTAAGTAAAAGTTTACAGGTAAAAGCAATGAAGGGTGGAGGCATGCAGGGGATAGGCTGCAGCTGGGTGTTACTGGATTTAAGGAGCTAACCTTGGGATTGATCTTTGGGAGAAAAATATTGTCATAATTGCCCTATATTTGTCTCGTGATGTTTTGTATCGAGGTTGTTAACTGCTTTGAGTCGCCTGAGAGCTGAGAAAAGCAGTATATAAAGTAAATAAATATTTTGGTGGTGGATGCTGCTGGTTTTTCCCCCAGGTCTGTTGGATTTTCAGTATCCTGACATGTCTCCTGTAATCTTGGAACCCTGGAACCTTGAACCTTTGGACTGACTTTTGACTACGGTATAGATTCTTGGTCGCTAGAGCTCGCTCATTGACCTCTCGGCGTTTTGACCACTGGACTGGACCCTTTGAGTAAGGTGTAGCTTTTGCTATCAGTTTTTGTTTATTCTGTGGCTGAGTGCTATCTTTGTTTTATATTTTGGTCTATTAAAACAGCCAGCAAGTAAGTGCTGTTTTAATTAAACTGTTTGATAAAACATGAAGTTTGGTTCATCTCTACCTAAATAAGGCAGATCCCTGGCAACGTGACAACTCAGGGCGGCCTCACATAGGCATCAATGATGCTTGCAATGTATACATCATAAACATACAATTAAAATAGTAAAACAGTAAAAACATTTTAGAAACATCATACAAATCAGCCAATAAATTCATTTAACAATAATATTAGAGTGCCAGTAAAACCAAAAATCAAGCAGGGAAATTCAAAGTTGCAAACCCAAATTCCTTTCCTATTGTCACTTCATCTAATCAAATGCCTTGCCACAGAGCCGAGTCTTCAGTTGTCTTCTAAAGGACAGGAGGGAGGTAGCCAACCTGATGTCCTTAGGGAGGGTATTCCACAGACGGGGGGGGGGGGGGGGGGGGCACTGCCGAGAAGGCCCTGTCTCTCGACCCCACCAATCGCGTTTGAGAGTGGTGGGATTGAGAGCAGACCCTCTCCTGACGATCTTAAGCTTTGTGATGGTTCATAATAGGAGATACGTTCGGACAAATAATCTGAGCCAGAACCGTTTAGGGGCTTTAAAAGTTAAAACCAGCACTTTGAATTGTGCCCGGACGCCAATCGGCAGCCAGTGGAGCTGGCGCAGCCAAAGAGTATTACGCTCCCTATACGCTGCTCCGGTTAACAACTTGGCTGCCGACCATTGGACTAATTGAAGCTCCCGAGAAGTTTTCAAAGGCAGCCCCACATAGAGAGCGTTGCAGTAGTCTATTCGGGATGTAACCAGAGTGTAGACCACTGTGGCCAAGTCAGACTTCCCAAGGAATGGGCGCAACTGGCACACAAGTTTTAATTGTGCAAAAGCTCTCCCAGCCACCGCCGAGACTTGGGGTTCCAGGCTTAGTGGTGAGTCCAGGATCACACCCAAGATGCGAACCTGTGTCTTCAGGGGGAGTGTGACCCCGTCTAACACAGGCTGTAACCCTATCCCTTGACCGGCCTTTCGACTGATCAGTCAAAGCAGAACACAGGATAAACTGAACTGGGCACAGAATATTAATTATTTGATGAAACAAAAATGCTGGACCACTCCGACAACCATCATACCAGACTACATAGAGAAACCACTGACATCCACGAACACAATTTCAACAGAAAGGAAGAAACCATGGAAATTTGGCTGCCCGTATTGAAAAATATTACAATCAAGACAGTGACTAATGAATGCTACCCAGGCAGAAGTAGGTTGGAGCAGATGGCCTTTAGGGGTCCCTTCCAAGTCTAACGGAATATAGATTACTTGGTATAGTCTGTGTTGCACCTCAGCGAGGGTTCACCTTGCTCAAGCACTCACCAGGAAGCCAAAAGTAGGAATAAACAGTTTATTGAAAAAGCACACACAGTAAAAGAGTGAAAAACCCAAATAGGTAAGATAAAAGGAGTCACAAAAGCCAGAGATGGATCTCCAGAGGTTAAAGCACAAAATAAATCCAAGGAGAAGAGAAAAATCATGAGCTTGAATAATCCAAAAGACAAGGAATAAAATATTAACTTGAGTAATCCAAGAATCAAAGAACAATACATGAGCTTGAGTTAATGGTAAAATTCCCAAGACTTAAAGCAAAACTTGATCAAGATATGGCTTGAAGTGAGGAACAAGGCAAGAGTTCCTTACTCTATCTCAGTGGTTCTCAACCTGTGGGTCCCCAGATGTTTTGGCCTTCAACTCCCAGAAACCCTAACAGCTTTCCTGCAGACTTGCGGACCCAGAATCTCCTGTGTCAACAGACTGACTAATAGGCCCAGAATCCCCTGTGTCAACAGGTTGACCAACAGGTCCAGAATCCCCAGAGATCTCAGGTGCAGTCATAATCAAAGGCTGAAGTACAACAGCAACAAGGAAGGAAGAGTACCTGTAGTAGTTTGGTTTGAAAGGCCCGTTCTTGTTCAGCCCCAGGTATTTCGCCTGTTCGTCCGTGAGCTCCGTCAGGTGTGCATCGAACGTCGGGAGGTGAAGGCTTGCCACGTACTCATCTGGTATGGAAAAGGGAGTGCCGTGTTAGCAGAATGACAGCAAGTCCCCAAATTTGTCATCACCAAACCATGTGTTGGGGTTCAGCCTGCTCTGTGTGAACCTGAGCCCCAATCTCTGTGTGAACCTGAGTCTATGATTGTATTTCCAACTGAGCAAGCCACGGAACATGTATCTCTCCCTGATAGTGTTGAAACTGTTGTTGATGCTGAGGTCAGTGGCGAGGAAAGTGAAACTGAACAGCCTGATGAAAATGTTTTGGAATCCAGCCGTGATAGCTCTCCAGAGGAAATCACACCTGGGTTTTTTAATGAGGACCGAAGGGAACAGATAGCTAGAGACAGGAGTGATTCACAGTTTCTACGAAGGTCAAATAGATTACAGGAGAGACAGGCCCAGGCTTCAAAGTCAAGGGGCGTTTCAAGGAATAGTTTCTTTGGTTTAAGGGGCCTCCTTCCGGATGTCTCGTTAGATCAAGCAATGTTTTGGACTGAGGCTGTGCCTTGGCAGAATTCCTGTGTTCCATGGCCGGTAATCCCAGAGGCTTCTAGTTTTCAAGTACATGGTTAGTGAGATGCTAACAGGTTCCTGGTTTTTGTATTCTGGTTTTTGGAATTTTTCTCAAGCTCAGAGATTTTCCTGACTGCTGTGTTTCTATTGTGGCTCTTTGACTTTGCATTGGCCTTTTTTTTGTAACCAATTTTTCATCAATTAAAAAGGATTGTTTTTCCTACAGTCCAATGTGGTGGATTTAATCTTATGGTCATGTTTCCTGATCTGGGATGCAACACCATGTGGGCCAAGTGAGGATGTATCTACACCAGGCATGGGCAAACTTCAGCCCTCCCTCCAGGTGTTTTGAACTTCCAACTCATACAATTCCTAACAGCCGGTAGGCTGTTAGGAATTGTGGTAGTTGGAAGTTCAAAACACCTGGAGGGCCCAAGTTTGCCTATGTCTGGTCTACCATGTAGGATTAATGAAATTTGGCCCCACTTCAACCACCATGGCTCAATGCGATGGAATTGTGGGAGTTGTAGTTTGGTGATTCCATATCTTTGAACCATGGCAGTTAAAGTGGTATCAAACTGCTTTCATTCTACTGCATAGATGCATCTTGGGCAATGCTGCCTTCGTTTGGGAACAACCCTGATTGAGGGTTAATCTGGCTCTGGTGCATTCTTCTTTTATCAATTGTTCCCAAAGGGAAGGCAGGCTGTCACACTGGCATGACCTCAAAGGCCTCTTCTTCCAGGCAGAGAAAATCCGGATGCCCAGGAAAATCGAGGTGTGTGGGATGTGTCACTGGGTGCTTGCCAGGGTGGCAAACTACTGCATTTACTAGAAGCCAAAGCACACATGCAGCGTACTTCCGTCAGCAACGCCCACAGCTTGAGGAGGCATCAGGGCATGGTTATTCTCCATGGAGTTAGTCAGAGCTCTGGATGCTCTGTCTTTGTGGCCACACCTGGGGAAGGAACCTGGGTGGTTTTGCATGCCAAATAGGTGCTTTATGTCTGCATGACCGTTCTTCCCACTCCCCCTTTGCCTTCAAAAAACTGCTCACTGCAATTTGCAAGGGGAACCTCGACTGCTGATCCCCCTCGGCTGCTGGATATGGGTTCAGAAGGGAATCAGTGGCAGGGGAAACGTTTCTACTCTCATCATCCAACTTCAGAGAGAGAGAGAGAGAGAGAGAGAGAGGGAAAGAGAGAAAGACAGGGAAAGAGACAAGAGGAAGAGAGAGAGAAGGAAAGAGAGAAAGAAAGGGAAAGAGACAAGAGGGAGAGAGAGAGAGAGAAAGAAAGAGAGATAAAGAGGATGAGAAAGAAATATAGAGAAGGAATAGAAGGGGAGAAAGAGAAAGAAAGAGAGAAAAAGAGACAGAGGAAGAAGGGAGAAAGAAAGGGAGATAAAGAGGAAGAGAAAGAAAGAGAAGGAAGAGAGGGGGAGAATATGAATTTTATATGGCAATGTAGAAGGGGCACCTGTCTCTTTCTTTCTTTCTCTCTCTCTTTGTCTCTTCCTCTCTTTCTTTCTCCCTTCTTCCTCTTCCTTTCTCCCCCTCTTTTCCTTCTGTTTTTCTTCCTCTTCCTCTTTATCTCCCTTTCTTTATCCCTTCTTCTTCCTCTGTTTCTTTTTCTCTCTCTTTCTTTCTCTTTCTCCCCCTCTTCCTTCTCTATCTTTCTCTCTCTTCCTCTTTATCTCTTCCTCTCTTTCTTTCTCCCTTCTTCCTCTTCCTTTTTCTTTCTCACCCCTCTTTTCCTTCTGTTTGTCTTTCTCTTCCTCTTTATCTCCCTTTCTTTATCCCTTCTTCCTCTGTCTCTTTCCCTTTCTTCCTCTTTTTCTTTCTCTTTATCCGCTTTGGACTGGATTGCATGGTAGTGTAGACTCATATAATCCAGTTCAAAGTAGGTATTGTGGATTATCTGCTTTAAAAATCTGGATTTTATGTCAGTGTAGATCCAACCAGAGAAAGAAAGAGACAAAGAATAAGGAAGAGGAAGAAAGAGAAAGAAAGAAAGACAGAGACAAAGAGGAAGAAAGAAAGAAAGAAAGACAGAGACAAAAAAAGAGGGAAAGGGAGAGAAAGAAAGAGTCAGAGGCGGAGAAAGAGGAGCAGAGAGAAAGAGATAGAAAGAGACAGAGAAATAGAGAGACAAAAAAGAGGGAGAAAAAGAGAGACAGAGGAGAGAGAGAAAGAGGAAGAGAAAGAGAAATAGAGAGACAAAAAAGAGGGAGAAAAAGAGAGACAGAGGAGAGAGAAAAAGAGGAAGAGAGAGAAAGAGACAGAGACAGAGAGACAAAGAAAGAGGGAGAGAAAAAGAGAAAAGGAAGGAAAGGAGAAGAGACAGAGAGAGAAAGAAAGAAATAGAGGGAGAAAGAGAAGAGGAAGAAAGAAGAGAGAGAGAGGGAGAGGAAAGGAAGAGGAAGGCAAGGGAAGGGAAGGAGCGGAAAAGAACAGAAAGAAAGGAAAGAAAAGAAGGAGGAAGCAAGAAGGAAAGAAGGAAAGGCAGGAAGGACAGAAGGAAGGAAGGAAGGAAGGAAGGGAGGGAGGGAGGGAGGGAGGGAGGGAGGGAGAGGGAAGGGAGGGAGAGAGAGAGAGAGATAGAGAGATAGATAGATAGATAGATAGATAGATGGTATACAAATAAATATAGTAATAATATAGTAATAAATATAATAACAATTGCTGAAACGCACCCATTTTTTTAGGAAGCAGGTAGACATCCTGCTTATAGCGTCCCTCGGGGGCGTTGTAGAGCTCTATCAAGGCCAGGGCCTGGGAAAGGAGGAAAACACAGTGAAAACATATCAATACATATGTGAAAAAACATATAAATAGTGAAAACATATAAATACTCCTTTAAGTCTAGAAGTTTCAGTCAAAAACCAACCCCTAAACCTGGCTCAGCTTCTCCACAGGTGAATATAAGTCAAAATTTTCAAATTCAAATGTGAAATTTTAAAATTTGAATTTGAAAATCAACAAATTAACCAACTCCTGTCATATCAAAACCCATCATTCTGGACCCCAAACTTGTCCTTGACTATTACATGAGGTTGCCTCATATATGAGTTTATACCAGGCAAACTTAGGATGGGCATGGGCAAACTTGGGCCCTCCAGGTGTTTTGGACTTCAACTCCCACAATTCCTAACAGCCTACTCAACTGTGTGGTGTTTAAAGTCAGAGGGCTTTTCCTGGTCTGGAGTGCAACATTTGCCACATTTTGGATCACATTCAGCACTAATTATTAGGACGATAAAATCATTAAGTACACCATGAAGAGTTCTAGAAAGAGTCTCTCCAAAGCAGACAATTGAACAGCAGGTCAGATGTTGGTAGGTAAAGTAAATAAAGTAATGAGGGTAAGATAGGAGGGCAACCTCACATACACAGCGAGTGGGTTTATATTGGTTGTGACCTTCTCAGGAGGATACTGAAAAGGCATGGAGCTTTGCAGCAAAGACAAGTTATTCCGCTTTAGCAATTGCTGAGAAAGGGAATGAAAAAAAAAAAAAGGGGGGGGGGAAGACATGCATGTCCCGTGAACAGATTTACAACACAGTCACATTCAGAAGGCCATGTATAATACAAAGCCCTTTTGGCTTCTCAAGAAAGAAAGAAAGAAAGCATCGACAATGCATTCCCAGTGAAGAAAGCCTAATGCATGTACAGCTCTGTAATTCAGAATATAAAACAATGGGAGGAAAACAGGACAACAGAAGGATATACAAAGAATTGTTAGAGCATGCAAGGAATCAGTGAATGTGTGTGTGTCAACTGTAAAATAAGATGCATGAAGCTGATTGGTTGGGCAATGCCAGGGAACAGCTAAGACTGGGACTTTTGGATACGGTTACATTTTTGTTCAGGCTTGAGCTATGCAAGTGTTCAGAGAGAAGACGACAAGCAGAGAGAGATAAAGTTTAGAGTGTGATCTCACATCATGAGCTGCTGAAGGAGTTTATCCATATGGACAGAGAATTACAATTTTAAATCTCTCATACAAGGACATTATGTGAACTAATGCAACTGATCACATTGTACATATGTTGTTCTGAACTATGAAGAGTAAACTACTTGTTCTTTATTGTTCACCTGCGTTGCATATTTTTTTTCTCTGGCAAGGCAGTGTGTGGGCTGATCAAACATGAATTACACGTGGTTTATTTTACACTACGCCACAAGAATTACTCAAGGGGCTGCTATGATTTATTAAAAGCAAAGTATAATAAAAGCTGCTATATGAAAAACAAGCAAATATAAAAAAGGAATCAAAGTTCATAAGGGTATTTCCATAAAAGCCAAGAGTCCAGAAAGCCATTCAGAGAAAGTCTCTAAAACAATTCCACTGAGATATCCAAAGACATGGGACATAAATCCAAGGCAGGCAAGTCTACGCCTCACAAGACCATGACACAGGAAAAACTTGAAAACTTGCATGCATGAATTCCAAGGCCCATGAATCCAGAATTCCTCACTGAATGCAAAGTTGCTCTCACAAAGATTATACCAGCATTAACCACTTTTGAAAAGCCAGAATCCCTCCCATGAAATCATTTCTCCTGCACCTGCTTCCCTTATCTCTAAGTCGCTTGGAGAAGTGAGTCTGTCTTAATTGCAAACTCTGTTTTCTCAGTACCAATCTCTCTGACCTTGACAGCTCAGTCTGTACTTCTGGCAGGTTCCCATGGGAACGGCTATCACCTTCAATGTTCTTTTGGGAACTGCCAGGAGATTCCATAACATCTCTCTCTGGGCCTCTTTCACTCTCCTCTGAGTCCTCTGAATCCCTCCCAGCACCCCCTGCTTCCTCATCTGAACACTCAGAATCTGACCAGGGTACAACAATTGTCCCCCTGCACTCTAATCTCCCAATTCATAAACAGCAACAGTAATGACCCCTCCTGTAAGTTGTTGGGTGGCTAGTTGGAGCGTTTTGCACAAAGGGCTACAGAAGAACATCTTGTGTTCCATCAAAAGAAAAAGAGAGAGATAAGTAAGGGTATGTCCACACTTATGCATGCATATGTCATGGACGCGATTCTAGCCAAGCGCTTCAGTACCAAGAGCAGAACTTTTTTTTCTTACAAAATTAACTTTCATTTTTTGCTCTTGAGCTACAAATCTCAGCATCCCGCTGCCAACATGACCATGGTAGCTTTTTCCAGGCTTTCTGCATGAAGACAAAGCAGAAATAAGATCCCACTCACCTGGGTGGTTGCGGTGATGGACAGCACAAATGTAGGGACGGTGGAGCAACTCAGGTTCAGCAGGCGGCCCTGAAACGCAAAGGTGCATTAGTATTGAACCCTGCCTTTCCTAACCAGTAGATTGCTCCGACCTGAAAGGGACCTTGAACAACTGGCCTAGTCCCCATATCCATTTACAGTAAATATGAGGCAGAAACAGCAAGCACAAGCCCAAAGGGAGGTGGACTCAGCCAGTGGTCTCATCAGCCAGAAAGAAAGGGCTCCAGGTGCGTTGTTGGGCCCACCCTCTGCTATCTGACTTCAAAGGGATGGCCATCTTCCTACTGTTGCCTACTGTTCAGAACAGGAAATGTAAAGTGAATTAAAGAAGAAGTTAGAAGGGTTAAAGGAAAAGAAGGGAGCAAGAAAGAGCAAGAAGGGATTTGAGATAGGTAAGTGTTGCTAAAAGCCAGGGCAAGACATCTGGGTGAGAGGTAGCGAGAGATCAGGCTGACCCAAAACAGATGGGAAGATGCAGGATTTGTTTACAGAACAAAAAGAAAACAAAGGATGTTTAGGAACAGAGAGAGACACAGAGATGATGGATTTGAAGGATAAGCTGAGAAGGGAAAACTGCAGACAGGGAAAAAATGTTTTGTCGAAGGCTTTCATGGCCAGAATCACTAGGTTGTTGTAGGTTTTTTCGGGCTATATGGCCATGTTCTAGAGGCATTCTCTCCTGAAGAGAGAATGCCTCTAGAACATGGCCATATAGCCCGAAAAAACCTACAACAACCCAGAGAAAAATAGTCTTGATATCTTGGATTGTGCATGTTTGAGACTACAAAGCCCATGATTCAGAGACAGTCAAATGTGGCACTCTCCTTAATGCTCTCTTCACTTGTCTGGATTGGAAAACCACCCCTGAGTGCTTCTGCAGAATAAATTATTGTATTTTATGTCCTTGATTTCTAGCCTTTGATTGGGAAGGAAAAAGGACTAGAGATATCCGGGCGCTGTGCATGAACACTAACCTTCCCTACCCCTCAGAGTGTGCCTCCTTACCTCTGCCAGAAGCACGATCCTCTTCCCGTCCGGCCAGATGACGTGGTCCACCTGAGACCTCACCCTCTCCCACGTCAGCTCCGGCGTGCGCAAGCTGGCCTGCAAGGCAAGGAAGGGCTTTGAGGAAGCAGCAAGAGGCCTTTTCACTTCTCAAGTGGTCTCTCTCTTCTCATGACTGAATAATTTCCTTGCAGGATGAGTGAGGTTGACCAGCTCTCTAGAATTAGGAGGTTCAGGATTTCCCAATCCCAGTGTCTGTCAGGGCTTGTGATGAGGACAAAGATGAAGGGCTGCTTCGCCCAGCATCCGAGTCAGGGGCAAGCAAACAACAGCAGCCTGACACTGAGGGATCTATCCCTGAAGACAAGAAGCCTCAGGAAAGGAGGGATGCAGAGTGAGGGAAGGGGTCAGCACCCTGGGCCAAGAGGAGGGGGTTTGCCTCCCTGCAGCAGAGTCTGAGCTCATGAGAGAGGAACAGCCTGACATGACTGAAAGCGATCCTGTAGAAGCAGCTGAGTTTGAGCAGGATAAGGCCCTTCAGAAGGAAGGGCAGGATTAACACCTGGTGCCTGGTTACAGTTCAGAGTGGGTGCAATTCAGCTGTGATGCAGGTCAGATAACTTGGCCCAAAAGAGGAATGACCAGCGGTAGGACTTTTGCGGAGGCAGCATAAAAGCTGGGCGTTTGCAACAGCACCTTAGAATCATAGAGTTGGAAGAGACCTCAAAGGGGTGCTTTGAATGCAATTTTCCTCCTTCTTGGCAGGGAGTTGGACTGGATGGCCCATGAGGTCTTTTCCAACTCTATGATTCTATGATTCACGGGCCATCCAGTCCAATCCTCTGCCAAGAAGCAGGAAAATTGCATTCAAAGCACTCCTTGGGGGAAGCAATAGTTGTGTTGGATATTTCAGCATGTGACGTTGATCCTTAGACCGTGTATTTTGTGTCGTGGATATTGGCGAGATGGTTATGTGTTTTGACTCCCGGACCAGACTCTCAGAACACTCCTTATGCCTGCTACCTTATTTGGACTGCCTTTGTGAATGACCCTGGACTCTGTTTGGACTAGCTGGTGAGCCTTGTGCATATGTGACCTTTGGACCAGGACTTTGGCATTCTCTGATTATCAAAACTGTAAGTGCTATCTCTATGTTGACTGTGGACTGCCTTGACTACTCTTGCTAAGCTTTGGCTGCAGCATCTTGACCAGGGGCTTTAGAAGCAGACCAGGAGTTAAGCATTCCAGCAATTAAGGCTGCAATTAAGAATGGAAGCCATCCAACTGAGATGTAATTGGTTGGCTCAGAGGAAGGCCAAAAGGTGAGAGCACTCGGGAAAGTGCCATAAACAGCTGGAAGCTGGAGCTAGTAGTTGCTGGGAGCAACGTTATGGAATTGCTACAGCAAGAATATCTGTCGGTGAACGTTTTGATTGGACCTTGACTTTGGTGACTGTGCTATGTTTTGGATTATGGCTTGAGTTTCTGAGATTGCTTGGCTTTAACCTTTGGAAAGGGCTCTGGACTATTTGTATGCTTTGTCCTTGTTGGACCGACAGCTGACTTTGGACTGCCTTTGTAAATGAACCTGGACTTCATTGGGACTAGCTGGTGAGCCTTGTGTATATGTGACCTTCGGACCAGACTTTTATTTATTTATTTATTTATTTACTGTATTTGTATACCCCCTTTCTCAGCCAATCGGCGACTCAAGGTGGTTTCCAACAAAACAGTACACATAATATCATAAAATAAGTTAAAACATTAAAACAGTATAAAACAACAACAATAACAACATCATTAGCATCTTCTTATTATCAAGCATTGTCGAATTCCGTCATCATGTCATTCAATTTCCTATGTCGTTTACTCTGCATTTGTGAATGCTTGCTCAAACAACCATGTTTTAACTTACCTCTGAAATGTTAGTAGAGAGAGAGCCGATATGATCTCCCTAGGGAGGGTGTTCCATAGCCAAGGGGCCACCACTGAGAAGGCCCTGTCTCTCGTCCCACCAGATGTGCTTGTGTCGAAGGTGGGACCGAGAGCAGGGCCTCCCCAGATGATCTCAGGGTCCTTGATGGTCCGTAAGGGGAGGTGCGTTCTTTGGCATTCTCTGATTATTAAAACTCTCTATGTCAGCCATGGACTACCTTGACTACTTTTGCTAAGCTTCAGCTGACAGCAGGATCAGGAGCTTCAGGAAGCAGATCAGGGCTTAAGCATTCCAGCAGTTAAGGCTGCAATTAAGAATAGGAGCCATCCAACAAAGATGTAATCAGTTGGCTCAGAGGAGGGCCAAAAGGTGAGAGCACTTGGGAAAGTGCCATAAACAGCTGGAAGCTGGAGCTGGCTGTTAGGAATTGTGGGAGTTGAAGTCCACAACACCTGGAGGGTCGAAGCTGGCCCATGGCTGATCTAAAAGGTGCAGATGGCCATTCTATCTTGTGACCTCTTCCAAAAAGGACTTTTGTTCCCTGCAACGAGTTTTATTTATCTTGACTCCTCAAGCAGATAATTTCATTGGATGACCCCACTAGGTTTTAGTGTCATCAGAAACTTCTCCCTCTGTTTTCTTATAACGGTGCGTGAATTTTATGAACTTTTGTCGTGACAACTCTCCTCGCCCCCGTCACCTCTTCCCCAAAGGAAGAACAAAAACATTGCTGGGTAAACAACCTGTGACTTAAGTGTTGCCAGAGGGGCTCTTGTCACACAAGATCAAGCTCCTGAGTGTTTACTCAAATTGCTCCCAGGCGACATTTCAGAGATTAGCTCAATTGCCATGAGATTGCACCATTATGGGTTGTGCAGTAATGGCACGAAAGCACGACTCAAATAAAACTGACTTCCAGGAAGCTGGTAGTAGAAGCAAACAACCCCAAAATAATTGGGAACTGAGGTTGAGGAGATACCAATATGTACTAACATAAGGGGACTGATTCAAAGAGTCTATGTGGTTTGGGAAGAGGAAAGCAACTGCATGGAGTTGGGAGCCACACTAAAGATGGATGGATACACACACACACACACACACACACAGAATCATAGAATCAAAAAGTTGGAATAGACCTCATGGGTCATCCAGTCCAACCCCATTCTGCCAAGAAGCAGGAATATTGCATTCAAATCACCCCTGACATATGGCCAGCCTCTGTTTAAAAGCTTCCAAAGAAGGAGCCTCCACCACACTCCAGGGCAGAGAGTTCCACTGCTGAACGGCTCTGACAGTCAGGAAGTTCTTCCTCATGTTCAGATGGAATCTCCTCTCTTGTAGTTTGAAGCCATTGTTCCTTGCGTCCTAGTCTCCAGGGAAGCAGAAAACAAACTTGCTCCCTCCTCCCTGTGGCTTCCTCTCACATATTTATACATGGCTACCATATCTCCTCTCAGCCTTCTCTTCTTCAGGCTAAACATGCCCAGCTCCTTAAGCCGCTCCTCATAGGGCTTGTTCTCCAGACCTTTTATCATTTTAGTCGCTCTCCTCTGGACACATTCCAGCTTGTCAATATCTCTCTTGAATTGTGGTGCCCAGAATTGGACACAAATTCCAGATGTGGTCTAACCAAAACAGAACACACACACACACACATTTGTTAAACAAATTAGAAGGAAAGGGACGCCTATAGACCACTAGTGATTTTCTCACTCTTTAATAAGACATACTGAATATGTCCTTTAAGAGTTTCTACTGGGTGAGTTTTTACTTAGGCGATCCCTCGTTGTCCAAGTAGCATAGTCTTCCAAGATCGGTGTCCTGGCGGTGGATCCGTAGGTGAATGTGGAGCCCTATTCTTGACCCGCATCTTCTCCCACAGTGAGGGCATTGATTTCCAGGTGGAAGGCAGTCCCGGTTGGGGTTGACTAGACGCGCCTTCCTCTTGGCACGTTTCTCTCTTTCGCCCTCCATTCGTGCCTCTTCAAATTCTACAGCACTGCTGGTCACAGTTGACCTCCAGCTGGAGCACTCAAGGGCCAGGGCTTCCCAGTTCTCAGTGTCTATGCCAGAGATTTTAAGTTTGGCTTTGAACTCATCTTTCAATCTCTTTTCCTGTTCACCAACATTCCATTTTCCGTTCTTGAGTTCAGAGTCGAGCAACTGCTTTGGGAGACGGTGGTCGGGCATTCGTCTCCCAAAGCCGGTCGTGGCCGGTCCAGCGGAGTTGATGTCAGAGGACCATCGCTTCAATGCTGGTGGTCTTTGCTTCTTCCAGCACGCTGACATTTCCCCGCCTGTCTTCCCAAGAGATTTGCAGGATTTTTCAGAGGCAACGCTGATGGAATTGTTCTAGGAGTTGCATGTGACGTCTGTAGACAGTCCACGTCTCACAGGCGTATAGCAGGGTTGGGAGGACAATGGCTTTATAAACAAGCACCTTGGTCTCCCTATGGATGCCCAGGTCCTCAAAAACACTGTGCTTCATTTGGAAAAATGCTGCAATCACAGAGCTCAGGTGGCATTGTATTTCAGTGTCAAAGTTGACTTTTGTGGAGAGCTGGCTGCCACAGCAGAGTTGGGAGGACAAGAGCTTTATAAACAAGCACCTTGGTCTCCTTAAGGATGTCCTGGTCCTCAAACACTCTGTGCTTCATTCGGAAAAATGCTGCACTTGCAGAGCTCAGGCGGTGTTGTATTTCAACTGGCTATTAGGAATTGTGAGAGCTGAAGTCCAAAATATGCCTACTCTAGGGCTAATATTGAGGCAAACCCACCCCCCCGGATTTTTTGTCCTTGACATTGTGTCCCTGGGGGGGGGGGGGTGATATAAATGCCCTGTGGGGTGCATGTGTTCCAGAAGCCATGCTTTCTCATCCCTGAGAAGGCCATATCCACCAGGAAGGTACAGTCTGGGTTAACAATACTTGATACTTGGGGAAGGAAGATTAGGAGCCCTAACCCAAAACGTGGGTTCCCAAAATACACACTGGTTTTGGGACAATGAAATGTCAGAGGGAGAAATGCCACAGCTGTTATCCCCCCATCGCTCAAACCAGAGGTGCAGCCACCCTGTTGCAGCTTGGCCCCATAAAGGACAATGAGCAAAGCAGAGTCCTGGCAGAGGAAGCCCATTGCAAGGCTCAGATTACTCGCCTCTGACACTGACATTTGGGGGACGGTTTGAGCTGAAGGAACCACTCAAGAGGCAAAGAGCCCTGAGTAACTGTTTATTGCAAGGGTTGCTTGGCAGCAGAACACAAAATGGCACGCCAGCAGATGCCTGAAAGGCGTGAATTCACTTACTAACTCGCTACTATTCCTTCCTTCCTTCTTTCTATCTGATTGGGATGTTTTTGGTTCTTGCATTTTGTGATTTCTAAGAACTAATGGCAGGCGGCCACAAAAAGTCAGCCCTGACACTGTTTTGTATCATTCATTCTCAATGGGCAAAACATCTGAGATGATTATTATATTTATTTATGCCCCGCTTTATCTCTCCCAAAGGAGACTCAAAGCAGCTTGACATAAAAGCATTAGCGCGAAATTTAAAATATACAAATATGCGAACATTAAATCAGGATTAAATATTAGCTGTATTTAAAAAATCATGGCTAAAGTCAATTAAAACATATTCAAAGTTCAAAACCACAGCTTTCCTACTTTTTTGAAAATGTACTGAACAGAGATTGGAAAAAAAAATGAAGGCCTAGTTCTTACCACGTCAATCTCGGTGTTGGAATGTCCCATGTTACAAACAATACAACTGTTCTTCATCCTGTCGAGATGTTCTCTGGTCACTACGTTTTTGTTTCCTGTCGTTCAAAACAAAGGTAAGCCATTACAACAAGCAATCAGTGCTGTACATACTGCTCACACATAATAATAATAATAATAATAATAATAATAATAATAATAATAATAATAATACTTTATTTATAGACCACCCGGGGAGCCCCTGGAGGCGCAGTGGATTAAAGTGCTGAGCTGCTAAACTTGCTATCTGAAAGGTCACTGGTTCAAATCTGGGGAGCAGGGTGAGCTCCTGCTGTTAGCCCCAGCTTCTGCAAACCTAGCAGTTTGAAAACATGCAAGTGTGAGTAGATCAATAGTTACTGCTTCTGTGTTGGGAGCTCAGACTGTGATTGTGTTTCAGGATCAGGGTGCTTTGGATGTGGGGAGTGATGTCAATGTGTTTCAAGATGAGTTTCAAGATGGCAATGGTTTGGCCAGTGATATTGATGCAGAGAATGACCAGGAGATTCCCGTTCAAAGTGTAGTTTTCCATGAGAATGCCCCTGAGGGGTGTGGGGATGCTGGTGTGTTTTCTGAATTGTTACCAGAGAGTTCCCATGATAGGGAACATGAAAACAGCTCAGCACCTGGCCCAGCTGCAGAAATTAATGAGCAAATAGATAGAGAGGAGGAGATCAGTCAAAACAGGAGAGCCAAACAGTGGCTTTGGCGTTCTGCCAGGCTCCAAGAGAAAAAGATAAGAAATTCTCAGCTAAAGCAAAACCAATTTCTGAGTGTTAGAGACATAGCTAATGAGGAGATAAAAGTCTCAAGTACAGGATATGTAGTCAGATGAAGCATCGTTTGGAATCAAGTCGAGATCTCGTTCTTGTTTCATGGACACTTTGCTTGGAAAATTCATGTTTTAAGTGTCTTTGTTTCATGGTTTTGATTCTTGGATTCTATGCTTTTATATTCATGCTTTGGATTCATGTTTCCTGATTTCTTGCATTTTATTTGGGAAGTTTTGACTTTGTTTCTATTACCCTGGACTACTTTGTTCCTGCTTATCTTCCTCCCTAATTGGATTTACCTATTTCCCTAAAGTGCTTTTTTACTTTACTGCACAACTGGACTTAATGTCAGGGGAAAACCTTTACCTTTACTAACAATATAGTGCAGGAGACGTACCTGTACAGGTAATGACGATGTCGACTTGCCGGATGACTTCGTTCAGTTTCACAAGCCGGAAGCCATCCATGCTGTGGGAAAGAAGCAGACAGGTCTCTAATACCAGAAGGCCAACTTTAACCCAGGCCAGGGCAAACTTCGGCCCTCCCTCCACGTGTTTTAGAATTCAAGTCCCACAATTCCTCACAGTCTAGTGTTTGCCCATGCCTACTGTAACCCACCCAAAAGAAATCTCGATTACTGACAGTATCCTTTTGCAGCTAGGGATAGAGAACCAACCGTGAGTGGAGGCTGAGCATTCAAAAGAATTAGGCCATTTTGGGACTGTAGTGACATTATTGTGTTCAATACATTTATACAGTACCTAATGATGTTTCTAATGATGAGGTTGCCCTAGATGCAGAGAATGACAATGGGATTCCTGTTCAAAGTGTCTTTTCTGGTGAGAATGTTCCTGAAGGGTTTGGGGATGATGGTATGGTTCCTGGAAGAGGGCCTGAATTGCTACCAGCTCAAATTTCTTAGGCTCAAATTCCCAGGATTTTGAGCCTAAGAAAAGCTCAGCACCTGGGCCAGTTGCAGAAATTAATGCGCCAGTAGATAGAAGACATATTTTCAGTCAGCATAGGCAAACCAATCTCTCCGGCGCTCTGCCAGATTGAGACAGAGAGACTGATAACAGAGTCAAGGCTGAAACGAAATCCGTTCCTGGCCACTTGGGACATAGAGTAGATTAGGGGATAAAAGTGCCAAGTACAGAATCTATAGTCAGATGAAGCAACGTTGGAATTGAATTAAGACGTCTTTTCTGGTCCTTGGAAGCCTTGCCTTGGATAGATTCAAAAAGTCTGAGGACCCCTGATGTCCTGTGTTGCATGTTATCATGAGGTTGCGGGAGGCAGTGTAAATGTTCCTATTCCTTTGTAAACCTCTTTGAAACAGCTAAGGGACACCCTTGCTTAAGTGGAATACTTAGTAGTGGTGCTCTTCTCGATTCCGCCCCTCCCCATTTCCACATTGTCTTGGTGAACATCATTGCTAGCTGGATTGTGACCACTGGCTGAATGAAGTGGGGTAATGTCACTAGAAGGTTGGAGATCAAAGCCACTCCTGTGTCCAATCCACCCAAGTGACCAAAGGCTGCTTCCTCTCCTGTATGGCTTACCAGGCTTGCAGGGCACAAATGGGGTCTATCTCTGTCACATACACGATGGAGCCCATGGCCTTCAGCGCAGCACAGCAGCCCTTGCCGACCTGCAGGAGAAAAGCAGGGAGGGAGGAAAGAAACAGGGTGAAGGGACAAAGGCTTGGGGAGCAAAACCATTCCTAATAATGAGCCTGGGGTGGCTGGACAGAGATAAGGAATGGGTGGATTATCCATCATGGCAGGTATCTGAAGCCTTACCTCTCCATAGCCGCAGACGACCACCTGCTTTCCTCCAAACATCATGTCAGTTGTCCTTTTAAGACTAAAGAGGAGAAAAAAAAAGAACAGCAGCATTGTAAGATAACTGCAGGTTGTTCTTCAGCAAATCTGATTATTGGTAGTCCCCGAGTTACAAGTATTCAACTTACAAACAACTCATACTTATGAATGGGCATTTTTAACTGTTTTAGAAGCAAATTGAGAATGTACTGCAAGTTGCTTATGGTATGAGAGAATCGGCCGTCTACAAAGAGGTTGCCCAGGGAACGCCCGGATGTGTGACCGTTCTGTGGGAGGCTTTCTGCTTCCTTCTGTTTATGAGTTTATTGTTGTATTACTGTTGCTATGTTTTATTGTTGTATTGTGGGCTCGGCCTCATGTAAGCCACACCGAGTCCCTTGGCAAGATGGTAGCGGGGTACAAATAAAATTTAATAATAATAATAATAATAATAATAATAATAATAATAATAATAATAACAACAAAAATACAGAATTCTTCCTCCTGCAGAATTTAACAGCTTCACTAAACTACAAACCCCAGAATTCTGCAGAAGGAAGAAGCCAGATTTAAAGTAGATTCATTCTCTAGTATGAGGAAGTTTGAAATATAATAAATACACCTTTAAAACAGAGGCACTTTGTCAGGAGTGATTAGAATTGTGCCTTCCTGAATGGCAGGGGGTTGGATTAGATGGCCCTTGGGTCTCTTCCAACGTATATTTCTATGACAGAAGTCCAAAACTGTCTGAGTTTAATAAGGATCCCAAACTGCTCCAGCGTCTCGGATGCTAATGTGAACACCTAAGGAGCAAGATTGTATGTTCCTGGGTATTTTCCAACTCTGCGGTTATATGAATTGAGGAAAGGCCTCTCTCTCTCTTTCCATGCATAAGAGAGATACCCATGGAAAGAACCCCCACTGAAGAAGGACAGCTGTATCCCGGTGCATCCCTGCTGATCTGCGCATGGACGCACTTCCTCCCGCCGAACGCTGCCTGCCTGGCATCTTGGCAACTCTGCCCTACATTGTCGTCTATTTTTAGCGGATGAGTAAAATAGGTTAGCAGTGCAGAGAGAAAGTGAGACTCTCGTTTTCTGCCAAATGTAGACAGATTGTCCTGAGGGACCAGAGTGCAATTCTGCTCCAGTTTCTTCTGGCCCACTTTTTTGCCAGAGCCTCGCTTCTCCCAATCTCTTAAGTTTACTTGGAACTTTTAACCATTTCCGCACTGCCCAGAAAGCAAGATAAGAAACGCGAACGTTTTTTTCCTGGTGGTAGGATAGTCGCACGTGAAAATACTTGAAAGAATGGCAAGAGAGTGATTTATTTTGAAGAAAAGGATAGAAGAGGTGAGAGCATCTCTGTCGGGGAGACTGGTCAATATTCATTCCAACGTCATCCACAAGCTACACAGAAGAATGTTATTTCGTTTCGAGTCACTACTGTGGCCCATTTTTAGCTTTTGGGGTTTATTAGGGGGGTGGAAGATGTAGAGAGGGGGGATAAGATGGAAGGAAAGGGGGTTGCTGGGTGATGCTTTGCGTTGTATTGAGTTAGAAAGTATCCTGAAAATTGGTCCAGTTTTCTGGAAAATTGGGAATTGGTGTTGTATGCCAGTCTGTTCAGCCTGTGATTGTGTCTGATGTTCATGTTAATGCTGATATTCATTATGGGAATGGGGATGATGTTCCTGATGGTAGCTTTGGAGATGAGAGTTTGCTTGGGCCTGAGTTGAGCTCAGATGAGAAGTCGGAGTTGTTTCAGGAAGAGGAAGATAGCCGTCCTGAGTCCCTCTGTGGAGGTTGAGAAAGGATGGGATATAAAAGCCCTAAATAATAAATAAATAATTCCCAAGGCCACATTCTTGAGAGGGGCCCTTCACAGCCTTTCTCAGAGCAACTGTCTGAAGATAATTTGAAGATAATAATGAGAGTTCAGAGAGCGCTGATAATGAGAACTTAGACAGAAACCAAAGTTTCTGTAAACAGAGACAGTCTGCAAAGACTCAGACATTCGGTTAGCTTATGGCAAAAGAAAGATAACAAACCATAATCTGGTAGCAAGGTCAAGAGAAATGCTTTCCTTTCAGTTTTGGAACCTGAAAAAACCTTATATTGATGCATGGGAACGGGTTGCCTCATTCAGGTCAACGTTGGAAATTGATCAGTGTCTTGATTTCGATTGCTCTTAGTTTCACATACCAAGTTCTTGCCAAGCTCCCGTTTAGTTTATGAGATTTTTCCTTTTGTTTAGTTTTATGGTCTCAAGTGCCCAGTTCCATGGATGTTTATGTAATTTTGGATCTTGGGTTTGTTTTTTGTTTTTTTGGATCAACCATGCCTACTATCTATACCTTTCCTTGGAAAGGAGGCAATGGAGGCTGCCTTTCCCTTTTGGCCTGGTTGCAAGGAAGCAATGGAGGCTGCCTTTGCCCTGACTGCAAGACTTCCATTGGCATCAAGTTGATCAGAACCCTGCCTGACCCAGTATGGCTCTCCTATGGTTCTCACCCAGAAGTCACACTGATTCAAGCAGGACCACAGGTGTTAAATGACCTGGATTCCAACGCTAGCTTCAGATGACACATTTAACTCCACTTTCCTATTGTGAGGCTGTGCTGTGCTCCAAGACCTTTTCTGTTCCTACCATCAAATGGCCCCAGAATGATAAAAATATGCTCCACGGGCAATGATGCTAAATATAATTCAAGGCATGAGCTGACTAATGTTCAGTTAGCAGAAGATAGGCAAAAGGATAATGGGCATCAGGTCATGAAGCAAATGGGGAGGGAGTGTGGGTCCGATTTAATCAATATCTACATGTCTCTTCTTCTAAATAGGAGAGGAAGCAATAAAAGACGGCAGTGTGCCGTTTCACCCTGGGATGCAAGCTTCAGACCATCTGGTTCCTGAACCATAACAACAGCCACCATGCCAGGAACACAAGAGGGCTCTGAATCACCCGATGACGGCCGCATATAAAAATAGCCAGCCTAGTTTACTTCCCCGGGTGCAATTGACAACTTGGATGAGTTTGTGCAAAGTTCAGGGCTGAAAGGTTGTCTAGAGTCTGCTTTTGTGGTTTGTTGTGCCTTCCAGCAGCCTCTCACTTCAGGTGACCCTCCCCAAGGGTTTCCTGGGTCAGGTGCCCTCAGGTGAGGTTTACCATTGCCTTCCTCTGAGACGAAGAAAGAGAGTAATTTGGCCAAGTTCACCCAGTAGGCTTCCAGGGCTGAGTGGGATCGAACTCAGGTATTATTATTATTATTTGAAACACAACAAGGTTAGTCCACAGCAAACAAGATCACTCTGCTGGCTGTTGTATTGGATCACACGTCGGACACTTCCCAAGTGTCTAGGACTGTGGCGCAGCTGGTTGGGAGTGTCTAGGACTGTGGTGCTAGCCTGGGTCGGAGTGAGCTTCCAACCAATTTGTGTAGCTTGCTGTCGACCTTTGCAGTCCAAAAGACAGTTGCATCTGTCAAGTAGGAAATTTAGGTATCGCTTATGCGGGGAGGCTAATTTACGATGCCATAAAAATCTCCAGGAAGCATGCAAAGAATTGAGGAAGTACTTCATCAGTGTCACAAATGGACGGTGAAGCGACAGCTCCCCTGGTGGCCAGAATACCCTCATGAAAAAGCTGGAATGTTAAATAGCCTCTGTATGTCTGTCTATATATGTTGTGTGTCTATGGCATTGAATGTTTGCCATGTATATGTACATTGTAATCCACCCTGAGTCCCCTGCGGGGTGAGAAGGGCGGAATATAAATACTGTAAATAATAAATGTCTAAGACTGTGTGATGTATCAGCGAATAATGCGTGCAGATCCCAGTAAGGTGGCCTTTTGCAGCTGGCAGATGGTAATTTTGTCAGCGCCAATTGTGTTTAAGTGCAGGCCAAGGTCTTTAGGCACTGCACCCAGTGTGCCGATCACCACTGGGACCACCTTGATTGGCTTGTGCCAGAGTCTTTGCAGTTCAATCTTTAAATCCTCATATCGTGTCAGCTTTTCCAGTTGCTTCTCGCCAATTCTGCTGTCACCTGGGATTACAACATTGATGACCCATACTTTGTTTTTCCCCACGATCATTAGGTCAGGAGTCTTGTTCTCCAAAAGTCTGAATTCTGAAGTCCCAGA
This sequence comes from Anolis sagrei ordinatus, assembly GCF_025583915.1. NCBI lineage: Eukaryota > Metazoa > Chordata > Lepidosauria > Squamata > Anolidae > Anolis > Anolis sagrei. The sequence goes on along the minus strand of NW_026847549.1, from coordinate 4,915,504 downwards.
GTAGCATGATGTGTTCATTCTCTGTAACCTTTTCCGGCTTGTGATCCCACCGGTTTTTTGGTCGCAGGCAGATGGTATTTGTGGCACAAGTTCCAATGAATCATCTGAGCAACGGTGTTGTGCCTCTGCTTGTAGTCTGTCTGTGCAATCTTCTTGCAGCAGCTGAGGATGTGATCCATTGTTTCATCTGCTTCCTTGCAGAGTCTACACTTGGGATCTGTCATCGACTTTTCAATTCTGGCTTGGATGGCATCCATTCTAATGGCTAGTTCTTGGGATGCAAGAATCAGGCCCTCCTTCATCTCCTTTTTCAAAGTTCCATTTGTTGTTGTTGTTGTTGTTGTTATTATTATTATTATTATTATCCCGCCTTTTCTCTCCACAAGAAGACTCAAAGCAGCTACAAAAGGTACAATGGAGCCCTAGGCTCCATTGTTCCAGAATGCAGATTAACTAGTATGATCTTCAAAGCATTTCATCCCACTGGATTTTTGTTAGAAAAATCCAAATACACTTTTTGGTGCATCCCTGTTTCTGGGTGTATTTGACCTGCTGATTCCAGAAATGAAACTAGTTTTCCCCTGTCAGTTCTAGCTTTTGAGATACAGAACATATGTCATCTACTAGTGACCATCTGCTCACCCTTAGAAAGCTGTGATAACCATATCGCACTGGGACTGTGGCGCAGCTGGCTGAGAGTCAGCTGCATTGAGATCACTACTGACCAAAATGTCATGAGTTCGAAGCCAGCCCGGGTCAAAGTGAGCTTCCGACCAATTTGTGTAGCTTGCTGTCGACCTTTTCAGCCCGAAAGACAAGTGTGCCATCCTGTGTCAAGGTAGAGAAAGTTAGAGGTATCGCTCTTGATGCGGGGGGGTAGGCGTAGTTTCGCAGTCGGCACGATCAATGAGAAAATTCCTCATCCAGCATGCAAGAATGAGTGTTGTAAGTGAACCTATCATGCATTGTTCCCGAATGTGTATTGTCTTCAAGTGGAACATCTCGCCCTGTGGGCTCTAGCATAGCCGCTCACTGGAAAAAGCGGAAGTTTGAAGTACCTATGGCGTGGTCTCGTGGGTTTGGCTCTTCCCCTAGCAGCTATAGTACTTAATGGGTTCCTGTCTAGTGCGCTTGAGCGTTGTGCGCGTTAATATACTCATATCGCGGTTTTGGCCATCCCCTGGTGAGCCGAAAGCTGCGTGCGTGTGTGTGGTCCGTCTTCATATGTTGTTTTTGATGAAATGAGTACGCAGGTGCTATAGCGTAATCATGTCTGGCGCTCTATTTTGCCTTCAACACCTGAAGGGCCACAGTTGGCCCATGCTTGATGTAAACAAACAGATACCAACCCATCTAGAATGGATTCCCGGCAGCAGTAGAGATTGTCAAACTTCTGTTTGGTGACGGAGTCGTTGACGTTCATGGCTGGGACGCAGAGCTTGCCTGCCTTCGATAGCTGGTACAATCTGGGGAAAGGAAAATAAGGAAACGAATGAGAAGGTGGTTGTAGTGAATTTTATGATCTATGTTTTATTTTTGGTGTGTAGCTCTAGGTTACAGTATGGTTGATAGGGAAGAATTGGTTCAGATAGGGTAGCAACAGTGAAGGCAGGATTAATTTGCATATGTGAAGCTGATTGGTCATATGCAGATGAGATTATGCCAGGATTTGAAAAGACCGCTGAGCCAGAATGGCAGTTACAGAATTGAACATTCTAAAGGGGTGGAGTCAAGTTTGAAAGAGGCAGTTAGAGATTGTCAGTTAAAAAAAAAAGTAGGAGCAGTTAGGAACCTCGGTTAGAGAGAAGCAGTTGGGAAATGGAGCTCAAGGTTTAAGGAAAAATAAAAGGCACCAGTGTGACCTAAGTCAAAATATAGTTCAGCCAAGAGTATATGAAGAAAGTAACATTTTCGTTGATGTGCAACAGTGAGAGTTTCATAGGTAAAGTTAACCAAGTGAATGATACTGAATGTAAGACTTGAGACTGTAACAAAACACACATGTAACCATAAAGCATTGGAAGCAGAAGCTAAAAATAAACTGTGTTACTTTGTTGCTTACCAGAGTGTCTCAAGCCTGTTATATAAAGCACAAAGGTTAAACAGCTCACAAGAAAGCCCCAGCTAATTTAAAAGGGAAACTGCAGCAGTACAAGGCGGTAAAGGGATTTAGAAAGGAAATTCTTTTTCCCCTCACTGAGTCAAAAGGAAGGCACCTGCGAAAGGACAGAAACAGAGTACGTCCCAGATATTAAAGTGATGACAGAAAACTACATATGTGGTGTGGCATCACGTATTCAGTTATGTGCAATGTTACGCGCCACAGTGGTCAATGCCTTCCTCGATAGTCTTCTAGGACTGAATGGCACAACTGATGCCAAAAGAAGGCTGCAACTGTCAACACTTTAAATAGCACGGTTCTTGTCTCCTTATAAACTCCCTTTTGCTTCAGTGCAGCAGACTGAGCACTATCCAGATGAACAGTTCATGTTTCTTAAAGGCCTTTTCTTTAAGCAGTTGTAATTGAGAGTTTCAGAAACTCCTAATTACTTTAAGAAACGGAGAACATTCTCAGTGCTTAAGTACAGCTATTTAAAGGCCACCCGGGAATGTTTGCTTTGCTAGTGTTTGTGCTCTAATAAAAAAATGACCTCTAAGAATTTGTGTATTATTTTGCCTGCGTACTTGCGTGTATGCAAATGATCTGCAATGCTCACAGGGGAGATGGTGCAAGTGTGTTTTCTACTGATGCAGAAAGTAATATCTGAAAGCAGTGGATTCAAATTACAAAGAAGGGGACTCCAAATAAACATTAGGGAGAACTGAATTTAGGCTGGACGGCCATCTGTCAGAGGTGATTTGAAAGCAATATTCCTGTTTCTTGGCAGGGGGTTGGACTGGATGGCCCATGAGGTCTCTTCCAACTCTTTGATTCTATGATTCTATGAAATAGCTGTTCAATCATGAATTAGACTCCTTCAGATGGAGGTTTTAAAGTAGAGATTGGACAGCACAACTTTGGCTATGGACTGCCACACTGGCAGCAGTTTAAACAAGATGGTCACTTACTATGTTCCAATTATATGTTTATATGTGTATAGGTAACGGTGCTCCATGCAGTCATGCCGGCCACATGACCTTGGAGGTGTCTATGGACAACGCCGGCTCTTCGGCTTAGAAATGGAGATGAGCACCACACCTCAGAGTCAGACATGACTGGACTTAATGTCAGGGGACAACTTTTACCTTTTTATATGTATAGAAATGGTAAGTGGAATGAACTGTATTTCCTTCCTAGTACACAAGTAAAGCAATTGGTTTTTGCCCCATTTTAACAAGGCCTTTTGCATATGTGGCCCATTCTAAATAGAAGGGTGCCCTTACCTGTGGACCCCTGTAACACTCTCCTCTACAATCCCCTTGATCTTCTTGAACATGTTGGGATACTTCTTGTAGATCCAGTGGGTGAGATCCCCGCCATCATCCAAGATCTGAAAACAACAGAAAGCAGCCATCACCAAACAGGTTTACTACATATGTAAAGCAGTACTCTTTCCATATGGAAAGTTCCTAACATAGCTTCCTCTCTCCTTTCTTACTTCTATAATTTTTAAGGCATTCGTCTGTGTTCTAGTAACTTTTTTATACATTTTTGCTTATGACCTTGAACATGTTCTTATTAATGATGTGTTTTAGACTCAGTAAAAATCCCAGATTTTGGGGAAAAGCAACATAAGAGAGTTCTCCGGTAAGTTAGGTTACAAGATTTTTTTAAAATACAAAGAATGAATATATTTTACTAAAACTGACATGGATTGTAGCATTGGTATTACATTATTTTTCCACATAATCAACATTCGGTTCAATACATTTTGATATCTGTGGGAGGAGTTTTTGATGCCTGTGTCATCGAAGTTTCCCTTCCCTTTTTTCAGCCAGTTGTCACTTTGATTTTCACCTCCTCCTCATCAAAAAAGTGTTTTCCACCAAGGTGTTCCTTCAATTTAGTGAACAGATGATAGTCTCTGGGTGTGAGATCGAGGCTGTGAGAGGGGTGGCTTCAACCATCCCAACCCAACGAAGTCAACCACTCTTGCGTTGCATGAGTGGTGTGCGGACGCGCAATGTCCTGAAGGAGGCAGACTTCCGCCATCAGCATCCCACGCTATTTGTATTGGATGGCTCTGAGAAGTTTCTTCATGGTCTGACAATATATTCCATACCCATTTTGTCACATGCTGTCTTGACATTACATCCTCTCCATAAATGGAAAGTATTTTGCCATGAAGCGCAGCGGCGTTCCTACTCTTAGCATTTAGGTAGTGTATTACAGCACGAAGAACTTCGCACTTGGAAGGAAATGGAATGAGGACGCTCATCTCTAACCTTCACAACACTAGTCGATGAGCTGCTGACGACTAGCACTGCTCGTTCACTTCCGCTGGCTTCCCGTTACGCGGCAGTGAGACCAACTTCCCCCGAGAAAATTCCCCACAAAAGCTATGTGCCTTCTAACCTTACTTTCCAGATAACCCTTGTACAGTGCGAACTTCACACTCGGAAGGAAATGGAACGAGGGCGCTCATCTCTAACCTTCACAACACCAGTCGATGAGCTGCTGACGACTGGCACTGCTCATTCACTTCCGCTGGCTTCCCACTACTCAGCAGTGAGACCAACTTCCCCCGAGAAAGTTCCCCACAAAAGCTATGTGCCTTCTAACCTTACTTTCCAGAGAAGCCTTGTACAGCATGAACGTCACACTTGGAGGGAAATGGAATGAGGGTGCTCATCTCTAACCTTCACCACAACGCCATTTGATGAGCTGCTGACAGCTGGCACTGCTCATTCACTTCCGCTGGCTTCCCACTACTCGACAGTGAGAGCAACTTCCCCCGAGAAAATTCTCCACAAAAACTATGTGCCTTGTAACCTTACTTTCCAGATAACCCTTGTACAGCGCGAACTTCACACTTGGAGGGAAATGGAACGAGGGCGCTCATCTCTAACCGCTGGCATCCTGTTACGCGGCAGTGAGACCAACTTCCCCCGAGAAAATTCACCACAACGCCATTTGATGAGCTGCTGACGGCTGGCACTGCTCGTTCACTTCCGCTGGCTTCCCACTACTCGACAGTGAGACCAACTTTCCCCGAGAAAATTCCCCACAAAAGCTATGTTGCTTCTAACCTTACTTTCCAGATAACCCTTGTACAGCGCGAACTTCACACTTGGAAGGAAATGGAACGAGGGCGCTCATCTCTAACCTTCACAACACCAGGCGATGAGCTGCTGACGACTGGCACTGCTCGTTCACTTCTGCTGGCTTCCCACTACTCAGCAGTGAGACCAACCTCCCCCGAGAAAGTTCCCCACAAAAGCTATGTGCCTTCTAACCTTACTTTCCAGAGAAGCCTTGTACAGCATGAACTCCACACTTGGAGGGAAATGGAATGAGGGCGCTCATTTCTAACCTTCACCACAACGCCATTTGATGAGCTGCTGACAACTGGCACTGCTCGTTCGCTTTCGCTAGCTTCCCGCTACTCAGCAGTGAGACCAACTTCCCCGAGAAAATTCCCCACAAAAGCTATGTGCCTTGTAACCATACCTTCCAGATAACCCTTGTACAAATGATGATGCTTCCTGTTAAGTGGATGCAGTGAGCCAATCAGAAATCTAACCTGATAACAAAAATTTGAACTATACACGCACACACGCACACACACACAGAATGTATGTCTGTATGTATGTACTGTTCAGCTTTCATAATATTATTTATTTTGATTTTGATTTACTTGATTTTATCTGGTGCGAATGCATACAATCATCTAGTCAAGACCCAGAAGCCTCAAGAACGCCAAACACAATATAAAAGGTCCAAACACAGGTTTACTAAACACAAAAAGGCTTAGAGACACTTACTTCAGTGTCCCTAGCACAAACTGAAAGTCTATAGCAACCGCTAAGTAAAAAACCCAATTTAAACATAATCCGGTTTATCCTGAAGTATAATCTGGGATAACAAAAATATACAGCAATCTGCTTGTAATTCAAAAGGTCCAAAAAGCACAGAAAAACAAGGTGGGAGCAAGCAAAATCAGAGTCCAAAAGCAATCCGTAGTCCAGGCATGTCCAAGGTAAGAAGAAGCAGACCAAAAAGCGTAGTCATTGTCAAAACACAGTCCGGCGTCAAAAGGGGGAGTTGAAGTCAGCACTTACGGAGTATCAGCCAGAAGTCACGGAAACACGAAGATCTGTAGTCCAAGGACCCAAGCTTGAGAGTAATGGCAGTAACAAAGATTCACACCCGAAAAGACACTTTGCCTTCTGCAAAGACCCATTGAAACCAAACCAACTTATATCCTATAACTCCTCATCAGAGGATGAACTGCTCCCCACCCTTTCATCATCATTTTCAGCTGCCCCATTCCCTGCAGCTGAGCACTGCCTCCCATCTCTCCACCTTTGCCAGCGTCTGTCAAGACTTAGGTCCTCCCAAGTGTTCCCAGATTGCCAGTCCTCTGCAAACCCCTCAAAGTCATCACTGGAGGTAGGCTGAGTACAGATGTCCCTAATTTCCTGTACACGGGTCCAGTCTAGATCATCCTCCTCCTCAATGTCACTCCCAGTCCCATCACTCCTTTAAAAACCCATAAAATCTTCATCTTCTGTTGGAGTGCTAAGTATATCACGGATACGCTTCCTTTGGATCTCCTCATCAGATTCTTGTTCACGAGTAGCCCGCTTAACTCCCCTGCTTTCCTCTCCTTCCCCCATTTCACAGTCTGAGAAACCCTCGAAGGATTCAGAATCAGTTGGAGCCATGAATATGTCTCTAATCCGCTTTCGCCGCTGGTCCTCCTCCAACACCTGCACAGCCCTCTTCTCCCTTCTACTGGTAGTAGTAACGTTACTATCACACTGTACTACAACACATCTCATGTTCATGTTCTTGAATATTAGTGTAACATATATACCAATATAACACACACACACACACATATATAAATTGCAGAGAAAGGGGAAAGAGATATTATTAAGAATAGCTTTGTTGTTATATGCCTTCAAGTCAACTTGGACTTCAGGCAACCATTTTGGCCTGACTGGTTGAGAGAACATTTACCATTGACTGCTACTAAGGCTGTTGAAACTCAACCAGTGGGCTGAGCGGGGATGTGAATGCAAGTCTCCTGGAGTCCCAATAAAACACTCAAAGCCTTCTCCATGCAGCTTCCTTGCACATTATAAAATGCCAGGCTTCCTTAGGCCTCAAAAATCAGTTCTGTGCAAATCATACTCTCTCAGCCTCAACAGAAGGCCATGGCAAGCCCGCTCTGAACACGTCTTGCCATGAAACTCCTGGGATAGGTTGACCCTTAGGGGTGCCATGAGTTGAAAACAACTTGGAAGACACAGTGAAAAGTTCTATTGCAAATTCAACATGTTTTTTTTGAGTCAGGAAAGGTGCCAAGGAAGTCTGACGACGCCACATTTAGCATCAAATACAGACACTTCAAGGAAAGGAAAAGAGGGGAGGAGGGACCAAGATAGGGAGAAAGAAACAGTGAAAAGGAAGGTGAAAAAGAAGAGCAGTGAAGGGACGATCTCCAGGGCCTTCCCATCTGTGAAGCTGAGACAGAAACACATAAAACAGATTAGCTGAGACACAAGGTTAGACGGGAGCAGCTGTGTCCAACAGGCAAAGTCAAGGGAGCCATAAAGAGGGTCAGGGAAGCTGCAAAGCAGATGAAGTCTGACAGGAAGAGACAATACTGCACATTCCTAAGATCTCAGCTGACTCACAGAGAACACCAAGCTAGGATTTGTTGCTAGTGGCAAACCTGTCTTAAAGGGTGCACAGTTCAGACAGAAGAGCAAACTGTGGCTTCTGTGCAAAGTGGAGGATGCCTGGGTCAAAGAGGAGTATCCAGTGAGTTGTTGTAGGTTTTTCAGGCTATATGGCCATGCCACAACCTCTGAGGATGCCTGCCACAGATGCGGGCGAAACATCAGGAGAGAATGCTTCTAGAACATGGACATACAGCCCAAAAAACCTACAACAACCTATATGGCCATGTTCTAGAAGCATTCTCTCCTGATGTTTCGCCTGCATCTATGGCCAGAGCTTGGGAGGTCCTCACAACCTCTGAGGTTGCCTGCCATAGATGCTCGTGAAACGTCAGGAGAGAGTGCTTTGAGGACATGGTCATACAGCCCAAAAAACCAACAACCTATATGGCCATGTTCTAGAAGCATTCTCTCCTGATGTTTCGCCTGCATCTATGGCCAGAGCTTGGGAGGTCCTCACAACCTCTGAGGTTGCCTGCCATAGATGCTCGTGAAACGTCAGGAGAGAGTGCTTTGAGGACATGGTCATACAGCCCAAAAAACCAACAACCTATATGGCCATGTTCTAGAAGCATTCTCTCCTGATGTTTCGCCTGCATCTATGGCCAGAGCTTGGGAGGTCCTCACAACCTCTGAGGTTGCCTGCCATAGATGCAGGTGAAACGTCAGGAGAGAATGCTGAATCTCAATTCATGTACAATTGGTATATGTTTGTGTGTACACACACACACACAGCTTGCCAAGGCACCCATGCAATTTGCATTATGTGCATATCCTTCCCAATGTCTATATTATAGTTTGCAAACATATTTATATACACACATATACATAGCTTGCAAAAGTATCACTTGCAATGTGCAAGCACATCATCCTTTGCAATAGGTACTTATGATAGTTTGCAAATACATAGATATAAAAATTGTAAACGAAATCCCATGAATTTGCAATACAGTCCTTTGCAAAGGTGTCTATTCAAGTTTGCAAACATGTATATTTATACAGACACACAGAGAGAGAGAGTTTGGAAAAGACACCCCAGGCAATTGGCAATGTGTGCAATCCTTTGCAATTAGAGGTGCATGTTACAGTTGCAAACATACATGAGCAGAGCTCCCAACCTCTGAGGATGCTTGCCATAGATGAAGGCAAAATGTCAGAAGAGAATGCTTCTAGAACATGGCCATGCAGCCCCAAAAACCTACAGCAACCCAGTGATTCCAGCCATGAAAGCCTTCAACAATACATGGAGTATCCAGTTTTCAAACATGAATGTGCGTGGGCCCTTGGCACCTGCTAGGATTGAGTTCCAGGACTCTTTGTGGATACCAATTCTTCACAGATGTTCAAGTCCCATTACAGTGCCCTTCATATAAAACAGCAACATCAAAGCTTGCTTTTGGGAAGGAAGGGAGAATATTTTCAAGCCATGGATGGTTGCTTCCTCAGATACAGAATCCTTGCAAACGGAGGGCTGACATTATTCAGGTCTCGAGATCTGCGCTGCTCTTATACAAAGCCAAAATGGACACAGAGGATACTTCCCATCCATTGCTGGCCTCACATTTTGATGTCACAAGACTTAACTACATCTCCTAAGATTTTGACCAGGATCTAAAACTAGAGAAAATCCTGGTTACGCCAGCCTAGGCACTCTTCTAACTCCCAGAAGGCAGTTAGGAATTGTGGGAGTTGAAGTCCAAAACACCTGGAGGGCTGAAGTTTGTTCCATGTCTGATTTAGATGCATCGACTAATTTGACTTCCAAGGGCTTAAGCAATCTTGTTCCCAAATTCTTGCAGTGCTGCAGTTCCCTCTAGTGGCTCTGTGGAAATCACGGCTTTACATTCCTCCTCCAAAAATACAGAATTAGGGGAAGACTTTGTGGTATTTTACTGTTAAACATTAGAGAGGTTAGTGTTGCGTATGTTCATATAATGAACCATGTACAGTATCAGAATGTTGAGTGATTCTGATGAAGGAATGCTTCTTGCACGTGCTGTGAGAGCACTGTCTCATGGGGTGCTTGCAAATGAGCATCAATTTATGGCAACTCTCTCCTGTGGATTTTTGAAAACATTATTTTTAGACTTGCTGTACCCACCACGCATTGCTGTGGCCAACCTTCCCTCCCTCTTTCTCTCCTTCCTTCCTTCCTTCCTTCCTTCCTTCCTTCCTTCCTTCCTTCCTTCCTTCCTTCCTTCCTTCCCTCCTTCTTCCCCTTCTTCCTTCCTTCCCTCCTCCCTCTTTCCTTCCTCCCTCTTCCTTCCTTCCCTCCCTCCTCTTCCTTCCTTCCTTTCCTCCTCCCTCCCTCCCTCCCTCCCTCCTTCCTTCCTTTCCTTCCTCTCTTCTCCTCCCTCCTTCCTTTCCTCCTTCTTTTCCTTCCTTCCTCCCTCCCTCTTTCCTTCCTTCTGTCCCTCCCTCCCTCCCTCCCTCCCTCCCTCCCTCCCTCCCTCCCTCCCTCCCTCCCTCCCTCCCTCCCTCCTTCCTTCTAATAATAATAATAATAATAATAATAATAATAATAATACTTTATTTGTACCCCGCTACCATCTCCCCAAGGAACTCGGTGAGGCTTATATGAGGCCGAGCCCACAATACAAGCAATAACAATAACAATACATGCATTTAAAATAAATCACATAGACAATAACATAAGCATTGAAAATAGCACAGAACACTTTAAAACTATGGCTGGGCCAAATGTAATTAAAAATTTAAAATAATGCTGGTCCTGGACGAGATAAGGAAGTGGGAGTGGTGGAGACATACGAACAGACCTAAATGGATATAAAGTGCTTTAGAGGACAAAGTGCCGAGGATTCATTATTCTGGGAAGACACACTGGAACAACCACGTTTTCAAACTCCTCCTGAAGACTCCCAGAGTCCTTCTTTCCTTCCTTCTTTCCCTCCCTCTTTGCTTCCTTCCTTCCCTCCCTTTTTTTCTCTCCCTCCCTCCCTAATTATTTCCTTCCTTCCTTCCATCGTTCCCTCCCTCCCTTTTTTTCTTTCCTTCTCTACCTCTTTCCTTCCTTCCCTTCCCTTTTTCTTTCTCTCCTTTCTTCCTTCTCTACCTATTCTTGGACTGTAACTCCCAGCAGCACTCCTGATTGATCTGCCTACCTACTATCTATATCTAATCGATATATCGTATCTATTTGGAGGATTGCTGGGAATTGCAGTCTAGGAATAGGAAATAGGAAATATACAGGGATTGGGATGCTCTCAAAGAAATCCAGGGAGAAGAAAGCTTGCAGCTTGGAAGCAGGGCATTTGGAGCATCCTCCTCTCCTAAAGGCCCTGGTCTAGGGGATGCTGGGAGCTGTCGGTTTTGCACATGCAATATATCGTCAATTAACTTTTTTGAGGTTTTTAAGTCCTTTCCGCTATATTTTGGGAGAGGTTTATGAGTGATGGTCACTCGTTGGTCTGTTAGAGGTGTAGTGTCCAAATTTCGTGTCAATATGTCTAGTGGTTTTCGAGTTATGTTAATCCCACAAACAAACATTACATTTTTATTTATATAGATGTTGAACATTTTAAGGACATTTGAATACGCAAAACCTCAACATTTTCAACACAAGAGTACTCATAGCATGTGAACTATCTCAGGTATAGCAAAATAACTTTTAGACATTTTTCTGTCCTGAGCAAAAAAAGAATCTATCTATCTATTGTCTTCCTTCCTTCCTTCCTTCCTTCCTTCCTTCCTTCCTTCCTTCCGTCCGTCCGTCCGTAACCTGACAGTATAAAAGTAAATTTCCCCCTAAGTAATTGAATTCCGTTTCCCAGGAAAGCATGAATGCTTTTCCAGGAAACAGAACCCAACAGTGCCTACCTCGGTACACAACTTTGTCCTTCATTACAAATACCACATTTGTTGCACTTACACTACACACAAAACACGACAAGTAACTTTTCATGTTTTCTTTATGGCTACTATTAGACAAACATGGATAATTCTATTATTAATGGAAAACAAAAACAGATTTATCATTTCACAGAAGCGCTAGAATAGTGGTTGCCACCCTTTTTTTTGACCAGGGACCACTCTCCAACGTTAGTACCAAAAGGGTTATGAATCAGTCTTTGGTCAATTTTAGATTCGGTTTAATTATTTGGAATTCTGATTCAGAAAATTGCACTGGATAGGCCACAACAGCTCTAGTTTCTGATACAGAACATAGGCCACCCAGCAGTCACCATCTGCTTGCCCACAGAAAACCATATTAAAAAGCCTCGGCACTAAAGAGGGTTTCGTGAGACCAGTTGCTTTTGTTGCTTTGTTGCTTTTTTGTGTAATAACTGTGAGGCCACGGACCATATTTTAGTTCTTGTGGACCACTGGTGGTCCATGGGCCACAGGTTGGGAACCACTGTGCTCGAACCAAGGCTGCCATATCTGATGTTTCTCATAATTAAATGTTTCTGACATTACTTCTTAACATTCATCTTAATTTTAAAACATTAATTTCTAATTTCCCTGAGAAGTACACAAATTGGTATTCTAGGGAAAAGAAAGTCACACCAAATAATTTCAAAGGGTTCTTCATCATGTCTTTCTTCATGGGGAAATAGAACAATATGTGAGAAAAATAGTTTTTATAAGAGTCAAACTTTCCATTTTACACATGGAATCCTCATGTTGAAATAGTCAGTATATTTGTTTTGAAAAATTTATTCAAGCAGTGGCTTGTTATTGCCTTCCTCGAGGGAAGTTGGAACATGCCCAAAGAAGGGTGACCAAAAGGGTCGAAGGTCTGGATGCCAAGCCCTATATGGATCAACTTGGGAGAAAAGACAGCTGAAAGAAAGGGACATGAGAGCCATGTCTAAATATTTGAAGGGTGTCGTATTGTGCCCTGGAGACTAGGACAAAGAACAATGGATTCAGACTAGAGGAAAAGAGATTCTACTTAAACACTAGGAAGAACTTCCTGATGGTAAGAGCTGCTTGAGAGTGCAATATGTTGCCTGGGAGTCCAAGAAAGCACTAATCACCATTGTTATCATCTGAGTCTTAGCCCTGAACATTATGTGCCTCTCAGCAGTCACCTTGACCATCACCAGGGTTGACTACTATGTCATGGTAGATGCCTACAACCATTCCTACCCACTCTACTCCTGCTGGGAAGCCTGCCCAGACCAGGAGATGAGTAAGATCTACACTACTATTCCTTTCTCTCACAATAACCTCGCTTTTTTCACTTTTAAATCAGCTGCACCCGTACGTGGCTCGCCGTCAGAGGACAGTGAGGGGAGAAGGAGCTCTATGAGGGAAATCAGAGTGATCAACATGTTGATCACTGTGGTATTGTTCTGCACTATCTCATGGTTGCCTCTATGGACTTTAATGCTCCTCACAGACTACGGGAATCTAACAGAGTATCAACTGAACCTCATTGCATCTTATTTTTCCTCCTTTGTTCTCTGGCTGACTTTCTTTAACAGCAGTGTTCACCCAGTCATCTATGGTTACTTCAACAAGAACTTCTGGAGAGGATTCCAAGAGACCTTCAAATTTCAGCTCTGCTTAGAGCAGAATAGCTTTATTGTCATTGAGCTATTGCACAACAGAATTAAATGCCTTCCCTGGCACACACACAAAACAACGCATCCCTCCCTCCACACCCCAACCACCACCACATAGCCCCCAATGCCATATCAATGCGAAACCATAGAGCTCAACATAGCCACAGCTCTAAGGTAAAAGCTATCTTTTCGTCTGTTTGTCCTGGTATTTGGCACCTTGTACCATCCGCCAGATGGTAGTAATTCAAATCTATCTATCTATCTATCTATCTATCTATCTATCTATCTATCTATCTCCAGGACGAGATGGGTCCTTAGGATTTTTCTGAGCTTTCTTAAGTTCTTCCAAAGAGGGGAGAAAGAGGGCAACCAATATCTCTGTGCAGAAGTGGTGACTACCAAACCATGCGTAGATGTAGTTGGTTAGCACACTCTATAGCACAGCAGTAGAACGTCACCAGCAGCTTCTCATTCAGTTGTTGGTTCCTTCAAAGTCTCAGACGGTACAATCCCTGCTGGGTCCTCTTCACCAACACAGCCATAGTATGAAGACCCCACATGAGATCCTCCTTTACAGTGACATCCAGGAACTTAAAACTGGCCACCCACTCCACTTGGTCTCCATTTATGACCAAGGCCTGGATTTCTGGTCTATTCTTTCTGTAGTCCAGTAGAAGCTCCTTGGTCCTTGTCTTATTGCTTCATGGAGACGGAGCACAAGGGCACCTATTCAGATGGGAACAACAGTGGATTGCTTTTGGGACACGCAATCAGATTGTTTGGGTCACCCAATGGGTTTCTGTGGTGGAGTGTGACAGAAGCTGAGATTATAGTGCCAAATGGGCTTCCCTTTAGAAGTGAGTACAACTGTTTGGGTCCTCTGTGCAGCATTGTGGACCATGGATCTCAAATTTGGGGCACGTTCTGATGGTTTTCCCAGCCACACAGGGAATCCTCAAGGAAGTCACACCGAAGCAGGATAACGGCCACCGAAGGTTCCCAGCCCTTGCTTTCCAAAGCCACCCCCTCTTCACCCTGGATGGATTAGTGGCCTGGAGGAAACTCTGCGCTATAAAGCTCATGCCTCTCCCTCCCCAGCTCCCAATCGAGGCTTGAGCTCATTAATCTTTATTTAATTAAGAAGGTTGCATAATCCGCCTGCCCTCCCCGCTCACCAAAAGGCACAAACAGGGTGAGAACAGCGCTTTCTGGCCCGCTTCCCTTGTACCCTCCTGCGAAAGGAGAACAGGGACTGCTGCCAAAACATGCCTCGTTCCCCGGGGAAAGCGGAGGAGCAGGAGGAGGAGGAGGAAGCAAGGCTGCCCTTTCCCTAACATCAAGTAGCAACTGGTCTCCATTCTGGCTGCTGCCTCCCTTATGGTTTCGAGCAAAACCATCAATACGGGGTCAACCAAGAGACAACGAGGCAGAATGTTTCTCTCACTTGGAGACAGAGATGTGGCCAAGCGGCAATGTTTAGCTACCCTGCTGAAGCCTTTTGGGGTCCTTACCCCTTATTGTCAGTGGGTTTCCATGTTGAAGTGAAAGGGTTGACCTACCCACCTGCCACTATTCAGGATCTTGGGAAGCTTTCTGACTGTAACTCCAGAACTCCCCAGCCTGCGTCTCCACTTACTGCAGGAGTTTTCCGTATACGAACCCACACGATCTCTTTGTTCATCTGGAGAGGCCCTGCTCACGATCCTACCTGCATCGCAAGCGCGATTGGTGGGAACGAGGGACAGGGCCTTCTCGGTGGTGGCCCCACGACTCTGGAACTCCCTCCCCAAGGACATCATATTTACATAAAACTGTAATTTAAGATAAGACTATTTATTTATTTGTCGTGTCAGAGCAACCAGTCCATTATATTACATTTCTAACAGAACAAAGCAAACAAACAGAAAAATAAACAACTTGTGAGTTTGGTAGTTGGTTAAATGTCCTTTGACCAGTATCTGGCCACTTGGAGTGCTTCAAGAAGGTCCTCCATTGTGCATGTGGCAGGGCTCAGGTTGCATTGCAGCAGGTGGTCAGTGGTTTGCTCCTCTCCACACTCGCATGTCAAGGATTCCACTTTGTAGCCCCATTTCTGAAGGTTGGCTCTGCATCTTGTGGTGCCAGAGCGCAGTCTGTTCAGTGCCTTCCAAGTCGCCCAGTCCTCTGTGTGCCCAGGAGGGAGTCTCTCATTGGTTGAAGTGCTGGGTTTGAACCTGCCACTTTTGGACTCTCGCTTGCTGAGGTGTTCCAGCGAGTGTCTCTGTAGATCTTAGAAAACTATGTCTAGATTTAAGTTGTTGACGTGTTGGCTGATACCCAAACAGGGGATGAGCTGCAGATGTCTCTCCTGCACTTTACAGAGAGTTAGAATTGTCTGCACACCCACTTATCCCAAAATATCCATCTTTTTTCACCTTGTCATGCCCAGCATTTTTTTAAAAAATTAACCATTACATTTGGCCCTGCCACAGGTTTTTAAATGCGTCGTCATTTTTGTTATTGTTTTGCTTTGCTATGAGTTATTTATTGTTGTTGTTGTGTTTTTTTGTTTCTGATTTATTTGGGCTCGGCCTCTTGTAAGCCGCACAGAGTCCTGCGGAAGATGGTAGCGGGGTATAAATAAAGGTTTGTTGTTGTTGTTGTTGTTATTATTATTATTATTATTATTATTATTGTTATTATTATTTTCCAAGATCTCTTACTACTTCTGGAGTACAGTGTTCCCTCGCTACTTTGCGGTTCGCTTTATGCGGACTCACTGTTTCACGGGTTTTTGAAAATATTAATATAAAATATTTATGTCCAGTGGATGCCAGGGACCCTGGAAGTTCGGTGACCTAAGGCATGGCGAGGAAGGCCTGCCTCCCTGGCCGGCTGTCTGCATGGCTCCGGAGGCTCTGCCAGGGTCTGCAAAGGCCAGGGAGGCTTTGTCATATGTTCTGCAGTTGATGGTGGTTGGTGATGGAAGGGTTAATGTGAGCATTAGTTCTAGAGGGATTGGTAATCTGTAAGTGGGAGTTCATGGGTGAAAGCAATTAGGGGTGGAGGTGTGCAGGAGATGGGTTGCAGCTGGGTGTTACTGGATTTAAGGAGCTAACCTTGAGACTGATCTTTGGGGAGAAAAGTATCTGTTGTATTTTTGGTGGTGGATGCTGCTGGTTTTCCCCCCAGGTCTGTTGGATTTTCGTTATCCTGACCTGTCTCCTGTAATCTTGGAATCCTGGAACCTTGAACCTTTGGACTGGCTTTTGACTATTGATCCCTGGACTTTGTTTATTGAACTCTTGGCATTTGACCATTGGACTGGACCCTTTTGACTACGGAGTTGTTTTTGCTATCAGTTTTTGTTTAATCTGTGGCTGGGTGCTATCTTTATGTTTTGTATTTTGGTCTATTAAAACAGCCAGCAAGTAAGTGCTGTTTTAATGAAACTGTTTGATAAAACTGGGAGTTTGGTTCATCTCTACCTAAATAAGGCAGAGCCCTGGCAACGTTACAGGCTTGCCGATTTTCTCACCTCCGTAGAGGGAATCAGACCAGCTTACAGCAAGGATTCAATGCTACTAATACAAGTTAAAACATCACACAACAATACAAGATTAAAATACATATAGATAAAATACATATATACCAAATCGCGGAGGTAAAATCATGTTCAACTCAGTCCACATACGTGGTCACTCACTTTGGTCTGTAACCAGTCTCAGCCATTATTCTGGGAATGCTTCGTTCCATAACCAGGATTTCACTAGCCTCCTGAAGGACAAGAGGGAGGGGGCAGATCTAATCTCGCTCGGGAGAGAGTTCCATAGCTGAGGGGCCACCACAGAGAAGGCCCTGTCTCTTGTTCCCGCTTGCGAAGGTGGTGGGACCGAGAGCAGGGCCTCTCCGAAAGGTCTTAACGTCCTTGATGGTTCACAGGGGAGAATACATTCGGACAGGTAAACCAGGCCTGTAGGTTAAAACCAGTACTTTGAATTGTGCTCGGAAGCTAATTGGTAGCCAGTGGAGCTGCCGCAACAAGGGAGTTGTGCACCCCCTGTACTCCGCTCCCGTTAGTAGCCTGGCTGCTGAATGTTGGACTAATTGCAGCTTCTGGGCAGTCTTTAGAGGCAACCCCACATAGAGAGTGTTGCAGTAGTCAAGGTGTTTTGCTTCCTGCCTGCATGGAGAGGTCACTTCCTCCTTACTCTCAGAAGTCTTTAGGACAGGCATGGGCAAACTTGGGCCCTCCAGGTGTTTTGGATTTCAACTCCCACCATTCCTGAAGTCCAAAACACCTGGAGGGCCCAAGTTTGCCCCTGCTTGGTCTATCTACTCTTTGATACCAACCTGTAACAATAAAAGTATGTTTACCTCCTCTCTCGTTTCCTACCACAAGCTCACCTGTAGCACTGGCTATGCTGCACTCCGCTCTGCTATAGATCCTAATATCGCTACAGGTCCTCTCCCACCCTTCTCCCCAAATGGTGACCAAGAGCCACACGTTCTGGTGCTGAGTCATGCACTCGGTGCAACACCAGGACACGCTGCCCCTCCTTCTGAAGGGAAAAGTGGACGCAAGGTCACGGCGAGGCTTGATTTTGGCAGGCCACCAAGGTTAGGTAAGCTCTGTTGACCTAGGAGGAGCCCAAGCTCCCTTCCAGGAGAACGCAACTTGAAATATGCTGGGAAATTAATTGGCTGAAACAAGCCAATTGAGCTGTTGGGGGGGGGGGGGGGAGTTCACTTTGCAAGCGGTGCTTTGGTGTAAGTTAACTCTTTCCTCCCTTTGCACCAGGAGTCCGGATACTGCTTTACTGGAACATGGTTTCCCAGGCCGAGAATTCATTTGC
The DNA here is from genome assembly GCF_025583915.1 of Anolis sagrei ordinatus. Lineage (NCBI taxonomy): Eukaryota > Metazoa > Chordata > Lepidosauria > Squamata > Anolidae > Anolis > Anolis sagrei. Next base: position 4,897,287 of record NW_026847549.1, on the reverse strand, counting down.
AAATTCTTCCTCTCCTGCACATCCCCCTTGATGACCATTCTCATTTGCTGTGGTCATTTTAAAGTTTTGAAATAATAATACTAAGTGTGTGGAGACCCTGCAAATCTATTTACAAGATGAATTCCTTCTTGTGAAAACTTCCAGGTGATGCATTGTTTCTCTCCTGCATTTTTGCCAGAAAAGGTAACTCATTGGAATATAGAGAAGTTAAGAGTCGAAAGCAGTGTTTCTCAACCTGGGGGTCACGAGGGAGTATCAGAGGGGTCGCCAAAGACCATCAGAAATCACAGTATTTTCTGCTGGTCATGGGGGTTCTGTGTGGGAAGTTTGGCCCAATTCTATCATTGGTGGGGTTTCTCAACCTGGGGGTCAGGACCCCTGGGGGGTCACGAGGGGGTGTCAGAGGGGTCGCCAAAGACCATTAGAAAACACAATATTTTCTGCTGGTCATGGGGTTTCTGTGTGGGAAGTTTGGCCCAATTCTATCGTTGGTGGGGTTCAGAATGCTCTTACATTGTGGGTGAACAATAAATCCCAGCAACTATAACTCCCAAACGTCAATTCTATTTTCCCCAAACTCCACCAGTGTTCGCATTTGGGCATATTGAGTATCCGTGCCAAGTTTGTTCCAGATCCATCATTGTTTCAGTACACAGAGCTCTCTGGATGTAGGTGAACTACAACTCCCAAACTCAAGGTCAATGCCCACCAAATCGTTCCGGTATTTTCTGTTGGTCATGGGAGTTCTGTGTGGGAAGTTTGGCCCAATTCTATTGTTGGTGGGGTTCAGAATGCTCTTTCATTGTAGGTGAACTATAAATCCCAGCAACTACAACTCCCAAATATCAATTCTAATTTCCCCAAACTCCACCAGTGTTCGCATTTGGGCATATTGACTATCCATGCCAAGTTTGTTCCAGATCCATCATTGTTTGAGTACACAGTGCTCCCTTGATGTAGGTGAACCACAACTCCCAAACTCAAGGTCAATGCCCACCAAACCCTTCCCGTATTTTCTGTTGGTCATGGGAGTTCTGTGTGGGAGGTTTGCCCCAATTCTATCGTTGCTGAGGTTCAGAATGCTCTTTCATTGTAGGTGAACTATAAACCCCAGCAACTACAACTCCCAAATGTCAAGTCTATTTCCCGCCAACTCCATCAGTGTTCGCATTTGGGCATATTGAGTATTCATGTAGAGCTTGGTCCAGATCCATCATTGTTTGAGTCCACAGGGCTCTCTGGATGTAGGTGAACTACAACTCCCAAACGCAAGGTCAATGCCCACCAAACCCTCCCAGTATTTTCTGTTGGTCATGGGATTTCTGTGTGCCAAGTTTGGTTCAATTCCATAGTTGTTGGAGTTCAGAATGCTTTTTCTTGTAGGTTAACTATAAATCCCAGCAACTACAACTCCCAAATGACAAAAATCAATCCGTACCCCACCCCAGTATTCAAATGTGGGTGTATTCTGTATTTGTGCCAAATTTGGTCCAGTGAATGAAAACACATCCTGCATATCAGATACTGACATTATGATTCATAGCAGTAGCAAAGTTATAGTTAAGAAGTAGCAACAAAAATAATGTTATGGTTGGGGGTCACCACCACATGAGGAACTGTGTTAAGGGGTCGCGGCATTAGGAAGGTTGAGACCCACTGGACTAAAGGGACTGAATGCAAACTTGTCTTTTGCTCCCCTTTGCACTAAAGTAAGAAATGCAGAGTGCTTCATTTGCACCCAGAAGACTCCAAGCTCACTCCCTATGACCTCCCAGGAAAAAGATTATATCCACCAGTGTTCTTCCTAGCCTATCCCCAAAAACTAATTTACACTGTCCTGGATAGAGACACAGCTTCACAAGTTCGTATGGGCCGGGACCTTTCCGTATGTCTTAAGATACAAGGAGAACTAATCAGATCAATTACTACTTCCCATCTCATTTCTGCCAGCAATAAGATCCACGTGCGTCAAGGCACGGCTATCACTTCAACTGGTTTTGAATTGCAATTCCCGTGCTAAATTTGTCTGCAAGCCCTTACAAATGTTTGCAGGCAGAATAGATTCTGCTGTAGTGCTGTCTTTTGGCGCAGAAGGAACACATTCTATTCTGGTTGAGACTTTTTTGAAAGAGGTGAATCCTTCACAAAGTGTGATACTTTGACAACAGAAGAGACAAGCACAGAATTAACTGGACAAGTAAACACTGTCAAGAGAGGCAGAGAGGATGGCTCCTTTCAACCCTACAAAACACCTAGATAGTTATTATTTATTTTATTTATTTACAGCTTTTATATTCCGCCCTTCTCACCCCGCAGGGGACTCAGGGCGGATTACAGTGTACACATATATGGCAAACATTCAATGCCAATTTTTGACATACAACGTATACAGACATACACAGAGGCTATTTAACTTTTTCTGGCTGCCAGGGGAGCTGTCGCTTTCATCGTCCATCTGCGACACTGATGAAGTACTTCCGCATTCCCCGCATGCTTTGCTGGAGTGCTTTGCTGGAGTCTTTTTTATGGCCTCATAAATTAGTTAATTTAGCCTCCCCACACAAGGTGGTACCTAATTTTCCTACTTGACAGATGCAACTGTCTTTCGGGTTGCAAAGGTCGACAACAGGCTACACAATTGGTTGGAAACCCACTCCAATCCGGGCTGGCTTCGAACTCATGACCTTTTGGTCAGAGTGATCTTAATGCAGCTGACACTCAGCCACAATCCGGGTGGATTGCTGATTTTTTCTAAGAAGTGGGCTGAGTCCTTGATATAGTGTGTAGTGACCCCCCCCCCCCAAATCAGCAATCTCAAGCTAAATACCAACGACAAACTGATCAGCTTCGTTGTGCTGTCTCTATTCATCATGGTCCCAGTAGCAGAAACCATGGCACTCATCAACCAGAGGTTCCCAGAAGACATCATGGCGCTGTTTACCATTGCCTCACCACCAGCTACTTTCAGTGGCACAATGAGTTCTACGAACAGAAAGATGGAGTAGCTATGGGGAGCCCTCTCAGCCCGGTCATAGCTCATTTCTACATGGAACACTTTGAAAAACAAGCCCTGGAAACAGCAACCAAAAAGCCCACAATATGGTTCAGATATGTGGATGACACTTTCACCATTTGGAGCCATGGAGAAGAAGAACTCAACAGGTTCCTGGACCATCTTAACAGCATCCACCCAAACATCCAGTTCACCATGGAAAAAGAAAAGGAAGGAAGACTGCCTTTTCTAGATGTCCTAGTCATCCGCAAACCAGATCAACAATTGGGTCACACCGTTTACAGAAAACCCACACACACAGATAGATATCTACATAAAAACTCCAACCATCACCCAAGTCAAAAAAGAAGCCCCATTAAAGCCTTGGCAGACCGTGCAAAAAGAATCTGCGAAGCCCACCTCCTCCAAGATGAACTGAACCACCTCAACTGGGCTCTCCAGGCCAATGGAGACTCCACCTCAGACATCAGAAGAGCTGCAAGACCAAGAACAAGCCACGAGAGTCAAGAAAAGGATCCACCCAGAGGAAAATTGTACACAATATTCCAGGTGTGGAACCACTGACCGCATAGGGAAGCTGATGAGGAAACACAACATACAAACAATCTACAGACCCACCAAGAAAATCCAACAAATGCTACGTTCAGCAAAGGACAAGAGGGATCCTCTCACCTCTGCAGGAGTCTACCGTGTACCATGCAGCTGTGGACAAGTCTACATAGGGACCACCAAACGCAGCATCTTGCCCAAACACGAATCAAGGAACATGAAAGGCACTGCAGACTAATTCAACCAGAGAAGTCAGCCATAGCAGAGCACCTGATGAACCAACCTGGACACATCGTATTACTTGAGAACACAGAAATGCTGGACCACTCTCACAACCACCATGTCAGACTACACAGAGAAGCCACTGACATCCACAAGCATGTGGACAATGTCAACATTGTAATCCGCCCTGAGTCCCCTTTGGGGTGAGAAGGGCGGAATATAAATACTGTCAATAAATAAATAACTTTTGAAAAAGCAACTTGCTGCAGCTTCATGCCTGCTTTTTTATGCAAAAAGTCCCAGTCCTTGGCAACGCCATCCAAAAGGATCAAAGTGCAAAAGACTTGGCCTCAGACCCTGGAGAACTGGTGCTGATCCAAAACAGATAGCATGGGACTAACTGGACCAATAACGAACTCAAACAAAAAGGTGTCCCGGCTCTTGCTTTATCTCTTCTTATCTTTCCGCGTTCTAGTGTTTCAACACGGAGGTCTTCCGGACTCACCATATTTGGCTGCCACCCTTCCACGTTGACACAGCGGTCGATGCACCACCAGAAGTCGTCCTCGGATTCTCCTTTCCAAGCAAAGACAGGGAAGCCTAGAGAAGGAATGGGCAGAGTGGGGACTTCAAATGGAAGCAAACATCATCATAATTTTTTATTTATTATCTGCCTCTTCTTTTAGCTCGAGGCAGGGCATAACATAATACTTTGCAACACAATATGACAGAAATTCTGTTCCTGGTTTGAAAATGTTATTCCTGTTTAATTGTGCAGGCCTTCCTTTAAATCCAATTGTTTTACTCCAGAAACTTTGTTTTTGTGCCACACAACTAGGGTAAAATGGTTGAGATTCTATGGTGAGATAATCATTGAAAAACTAGAGCAAAATGTGCTGCAGGATGCACAACAACAAAGTTTTTGCAGTTTTCCATGTTTTTATGATAGACCCAATAAGGAAATGGCACTGACAATCCAGGAACAAAAATGGTGTTACATAGTATAAACAACTACATCTATAAAATCACATGTTAAAATTAAAATGCAACCATAAAAGCCTATATTAAAATTCTTCATACTATCAAAATCCTGTCTACTATTACTCAATGCCACAACATGCTCATGGCATTGAGCAGTAGTAGGGATCCAAGGATTCCCTACTTAGTAAAATAAATGAAAATTCAAAAATCACATTTTTTTTCATTAAGCCTCATTATGGTGTTTTGTCTTTATATCACAAAATAAAAAAATGTATACAGTGTTTCCTCACTTATCGCGGGTGTTACGTTCTAGGACCACCGGCGATAAGTGAAATTCCGCGAAGTAGGGACACTTCCTCCCCCCTCACTCACTCTTCGCCCTCTTTACCTTCCTCCTCATCGCAGCTTCTGCTGCTCCAGAAGCGGTGGAGGAGGCACCTTGTCAGCCATGTATAAATATGTGAAAGGAAGCCACAGGGAGGAGGGAGCAAGCTTGTTCTCTGCTTCCCTGGAGACTAGGACGCAGTGGAACAATGGCTTCAAACTACAAGAAAGGAGATTCCATCTGAACATGAGGAAGAACTTCCTGACTGTGAGAGCCGTTCAGCAGTGGAACTCACTGCTCCGGAGTGTGGTGGAGGCTCCTTCTTTGGAAGCCTTTAAACAGGGGCTGGATGGCCATCTGTCAGGGGTGCTTTGAATGCAATTTTCCTGCTTCTTGGCAGAATGGGGTTGGACTGGATGGCCCATGAGGTCTCTTCCAACTCTAGGATTCTATGATTCTATGTTGAGCTTTAAGAGGGCCAAATCCTTACCGCTCTCAGCCAGGGCAGCCGCCACTTCGTTGAGGGTCGAGTAGATGTTGCAGGCGGCCCAACGGCACTGAGCCCCCAAGGCACCGAGGGTTTCCATGAGAACCTGTGACCAGAGAGAACCAGGAGAGCGTTAGCTTGCAAGCACGGGGAGCTTACATGCACAAACCCTTCCCATCGGGATTCAAGGTCCATCCCTAGAGTCCCAAATGCTCTGGGACCTGAATGCTTCCTCCCATAGACGCAATTGCCTGGGGGCCTTCTCTGCTGTGGCACTGCCACTGTAAAATATCTTTTCCCCAGAGGCCCAAGTGAAGCCAAACCTGATTTTCTTCTGGTGCCAATTAAAAAACAGCATTTTACCAATGTTTCTGGAGCTCTCGTTATTTTTTCCAGACTGTTCACATACATTCTGTTAAACTGTTCACATACATTCTGTTAAACTGTGATTCTCCAGAAGTTGGCACTCATTATTCGCTGTTAGGAATTGTGGAAGTTGAAGTCCAAAATACCTGGAGGAGGGCCGAAGTTTGCCCATGCCTGGTATATAATGAGTGCCAACTTCTGGAGAAGCACAACATGGATTTCCCTAAATCAGTGAGTCTTCTGTATTCCAAAAATGGCTGATATCTGAGCTGCCTTCTCTCCTGACAGACAGTGAAGAATATCATGTGCACTCATTCAGCCAGTGTGCTGGCTACCAATACAGGAAGAATACACCAAAATACAACACCGCCTGAGCTCTGCGAGTGCAGCATTTTTCCGAATGAAGCAGAGAGTGTTTGATGACCAGGACATCCATAGGGATACCAAGGGGCTTGTCTATAAAGCTATTGTCCTCCCAACCCTGCTATATGCCTGCGAAACGTGGACTGTCTACAGACGTCACATGCAACTCCTGGAACTATTCCATCAGTGCTGCCTCCGGAAAATCCTGCAAATCTCTTGGGAAGACAGGCGGACAAACGTCAGCTTGCTGGAAGAAGCAAAGACCACCAGTATCGAAGCAATGGTCCTCCACCATCAACTCCGCTGGACCGGCCATGTTGTCCAGATGCCCGACCACTGTCTCACAGTTGCTCTACTCCGAACTCAAAAATGGAAAATGGAATGTTGGTGGACAGGAAAAGAGATTTAACAGATGGGCTCAAAGCCAACCTTAAAAACTCTGGCAAGGACACTGAGAACTGGGAAGCCCTGGCCCTTGAGTGCTCCAGGTGGAGGTCAGCTGTGACCAGCAGTGCTGCAGAATTCGAAGAGGCACAAGTGGAGGGTGAAAGAGAGAAACGTGCCAAGTGGAAGATGCGCCAAGCCAACCCCGACCGAGACCACCTCCCACCTGGAAACCAATGCTATCACTGCGTGAGATGATGAAGGTCAAGAAGAGGGCTCCACAGCCACCTACGAACCCACCCCCAGGACACAGAACTTGGAGGACCAGCATCCTTGGATTACGAGGTATTGCCTAAGTAAGTAAGTACAGGAAGAATGGGCAAGCAGCAGAGCTTACAGCGGTCTGGGCCGTGATGTGTGTACAGCCCACAATCTTGGCTCCGGCCAGCGGCTTCTCTCCCTGAGCGCGTTTCCTCAAGGCCATGAGCGCAGGCATTTCTGGCAAGAAGAAGAGAAAGAAGTCACACAAACAGGTGAAACGCCATCCTCCCCTTTTGGGGTCCTCAGCAACTGCTATCCCATAATAGTCTGCTATAATCACCAACTGCCAATGAAAGCTTCCTCCTCTGTGAAATTTGCAAAACCACCTCTTTTCAAATGCTAAGCAAACCACTGTCTCTCAGGCAACCCTTAATCTTGTTGAGTTCTTTCAGAGGCTACAGGCTTTACGTATTTATGTTAACTGACCAAATAATGGTTGAACAAGCTACCTGAGGATTTCTGCACATTTTAAGCAAGGGCTGCAAGTCTATCCCAATCAAGAACCTTCAAAAGAACCTTAATGGGGATGCTGGGGTTCAAGGCACAGAATTGCAGTGAAACTGAAAAACTGCAAATTTTTTCAAATGTTATTTTTTTTACATACCCAAGTCTCTCCAAGTCAAGTATGGGCAAACCCAGRACCAGGGGCTGGATGCAGCCCTTTGGGCTCTTTTTTCAGGCCCTTCTCTCTCTYGCCATCTCATTTTTCCTTCTCTCTTTCCTTCCTCCCTCCCTCCCTCTCTCCCTCCCTCCCTCCCTYCCCACCCTTTCGTCCTTCCTTCCCTCTTTCCTCCCTTCTTCCCTCTCTCCCTTTCTCCTTCCTTCCTTCTCTTCCCTTTTGTCTTTCCTTCCTTCTCCCCTCCCTTCCTCCATTCCCTTCCACACTTCCTTCCATCCTTCTCTTCCTTCCTTCTCTTTCCTTCCTCCTTCCCTCTCTCCCTCCCTACCTTCCCTTCCACCTTTCGTCATTCCTTCCCACTTTCCTCTCTCCTTCCCTCTCTCCTTTTCTTCTTTCCCTTCCCTTCCCTTCCTTTCCACACTTCCTTCCATCTCTCTTTCCTTCTTCCTTCAATCCTTCCCTTCCTTCCTTTCATCTTTTTCCTTCCYTCCCTCTTTCTCCTTTCCTCCTTCCCTCTCTCTCTTTCCCCTTCCCACCCCCTTCCTTCCTTCTCTTTTCTTTCTCCTTCAATTCTTCGCTTCCTTTCCTACTTCTCCTTCCCTCCTTCCTTCCCTTCCTCCTTCCCTCTTTCTCTTTCCCCTTCCTTCCTCCCTTCCTTTCTTCTCTCTTTCCTTCCTCCTTCAATCCTTCCCTTCCTTCTTTTCCTCTTTCTCCTTCCGTCCTTCCTTCCCTCTTTCGCACTTTTATACGCTTTCCCCATGTTTTTATGATAGAACCAATTGGTGCTACATAGTTTCTAGAGAGAACACTTTAATCAACTCCATAGATAATTAAATCTGCGAAAGTCAAATCTGTAAACGTGGCGATGGTGCAACTGTACATTAAAATGACAAATGCAGTTTTTTGATAGAGTTTGCAACTGGGGTTTGATCCTGATCCTGGTGCATCTGGGAGCAGGAAATTACCCTTTTGTGAATCTACATCAAGAGGCTCTGAGACTTGGCCATAGTGGTCAATGCTCTGGTTACATCCCGTATAGACTACTGCAACGCTCTCTACATGGGGTTGCCTTTGAAGACTGTTTGGAAGCTCCAAATGGTCCAACGGGCAGCAGCCAGGTTGCTAACAGGAGTGGCGCCCAGGGAGCATACAACTCCTCTGTTGCGCCAGCTCCACTGGCTGTCAATTTGCTACCGAGCACAATTCAAAGTGCTGGCTTTAGCCTATAAAGCCCTAAACGGATCTGGCCCTGTTTACCTATCCGAACGTATCTCTCCTTACAAACCCTCTAGGAATTTAAGATCTTCTGGGGAGGCCCTGCTCTCGGCCCTGCCATCTTCACAGGCTCGATTGGCGGGGATGAGGGATAGGGCCTTCTCAGCGGTGGCCCTTCTGTTGTGGAATGCCCTCCCCAGAGACATTAGATCAGCCCCCACCCTCTTAACATTTCGCAAGAAAGTTAAAACCTAGCTATATGAGCAGGCCTTCCCAAACGCAGTGTAGCTATTAAAGTCTGATCTCGGAACGGTTGGACAACGTGACTGGATAATGACTGGAAATGAAATGCGGAGGACTTATGGTTTTTATTGTGTTACTGATGTTAATTCACAAGTGAGGTTGGTGGGGATGAGGAGCAGGGCCTTCTCAGTGGTGGCCCCTCACCTGTGGAACTCACTCCCGGGGGAAATTAGGGCATCAACATCCCTCCTCTCCTTCAGGAGGAAGGTAAAGATGTGGTTGTGGGACCAGGCCTTCGGCAATCTGACAACTAGATATGGACAACCAGATGGATAGGACTGACAGGACTGACAATTGTGGAATTGGAATTTGAACTATGAGATTGTGAAACGCTGACCGTCAATGAGGAGAAATGGTTTGTATTGGCTTTATTGCTTTTCCTGGTTTAATGGTTGTTTTCGCCTTGCAAGAATTGTTGTTCTGTTCATTGATGTTATTGCTAGAATTGCTGTTTTCTGTTCATTGATGTTATTTTGTCTTATTGTTGTTATGTGATGCAGGCATCAAATTGTGCCTTGCTTTTGTAAGCCGCCCTGAGTCCCCTTCGGGGTGAGAAGGGCGGGGTAGAAGTAACCGAAATAAATAAACAAATAAAATTGTAATGAATTTTTACCTGTCTTAAATGTTTTTAATGTTTAAATTATTTTTGTACTGTTGTGGGAATCGAATTGTGCCGTTTTGTAAACCGCCATGAGTCGTCCTCGGGCTGAGAATGGCGGTATAGAAGCATAGTAAATCAATCAATCAATCAATCAATCAATCAGAAGAGCCAGGTGTCACCACTTGTCCGCTTGCTGTGCAAGAATGTACCTGTGAGACCACAACCTCCTGATGAAGCTCAGGGTCCCAGGGAAGGCGCCTCTCCCTTACCTTGTTCAGCAATTTCGATTTCCCGGCGCCCAAACTCAGCCTGCTTGATGTTCTTCACGCAGAAATCGCTGCTGCCTTTGGAGCTCTTCTGCTGCTTGTCCCGGGGGGAGGTCTCATCGTCTGAACTGTCTGTGTAGGAGGCCGCTGGGGAAAGAAGGGGCAGGAAGCACAATGAGGAAACGGCCGTCACACCAACCCAGGCATGGTTGCACCATTGCCCCTTGGCTTTCTCTGATTTCTTTGCCTCCAACTCTTTCCATTGTTCCATATGGCACAGGTATGGGCCAACTTGGGACCTCCAGGTCTTTTGACTTCAACTCCCACAATTGAAGCTGGTAGGCTCTTAGGAATTGAAGTCCAAAACAGCTGGAGAGCCCAAGTTGGCCCATGCCTGTGCCAAATGGAACAATGGAAAGAGTTGGAGGCAAGGAAATCAGAGAAAGCAAAGGGGCAATGGTGCAGCCACGCTCCAGAACTGCACAGATGTGTCTCAGTCAGCCCTTGACCTCTATGGCCGTGTGGTACCAGCCACCAGTACTGACCCTCAGAAAGTAGTTGTTAACAGACATTCACCAAGTGCATAGCTCTTGACCCAACAAGGACATTTGCAAGACTGCTTCTGGAGTGATTCTCTGAAACCAACTTGTAAACCTGAACTTATGTGATATGTAAAGCCCAATGACTGCATAGAAAGTTCAATGCTCCCATCTATATATATATATATAAATGCTCTGTGCGTAATAAGTACCTTAAAAACAAAAGAACCAATGAACGAAATCACACCAAATTTGGCAACAAAGCGTCTCACTACACAAAGAGTGACCATCACTCAAAAAATTATGATTTTGTCATTTGGGAGTTGTAGTTGCTGGGATATATAGTTTACCTATAATCAAAGAGCTTTCTGAACTCCACCAACGATGGAATTGAACCAAACTTGGCACACAGGACTCCCATGACCAACAGAAAATACTAGCAGCGTTTGGTGGGCATTGACCTTGAGTTTGGGAGTTGTAGTTCACCTACATCCAGAGAGCACTGTGGACTCAAACAATGATGGATCTGGACCAAACTTGGCACGAATATTCCATATGCCCAAATATGAACACAGATGGAGTTTGGGGAAAATAGACCTTGACATTTGGAAGTTGTAGTAGGACAATAATATGTTGCATGTTCCAGAGTAGGCAAACCAGACATCTCCACATCAACACTGACAAAGAAACAACAAGAAATACTGTTTACCCACAAGCATCAAGATATTACATATATTAGAAACCAACACTTTCTCGTTGCTTTATTTTCCAGATCATCAGACTGGGCCACAGCAACGCCTGGCAGGGGACAGCTAGTGTATAAATATGTGAAAGGCTGTCCTATGGAAGAGGGAGCAGCCTTCTTTTCTGCTGCCCTTGAAACTAGGTCTTGGAGCCATGGGTTCAAATTACAGGAGAGGAGATTCCACCTGAACATAAGGAAGAACTTCCTGACTGTGAGAGCTGTTCAGCAGTGGAACTCTCTGCCTCGGAGTCTGGTGGCGGCTCCTTCTTTGGAAACTTTTAAACAGAGGCTGGATGGCCATCTGTCAGGGGTAGCTTTGATTGTGCTTTTCCTGCATTGAAGAAAGGGGTTGGACTGGATGGACCATGTAGTCCCTTCCAACTCTATTATACTATTGATGCTATGAATCGTGGTCCCACTCACATGTCTCTGGTGGTCTAATCATGGACCGACTTCGCGTCTGATCCGACCGGCTTGAATGCTGCGACGAGGGAGGAATTTGGTTATCATAAGATTCCCATGAGTAGAGTCTGGGCGAATCCATCTCATCTGCTTTGAGACCTTCTCCTTAGCAAAGAAGGGCTGTGCATGCACACATGAGCAGGAACAAATGGGAGGATGATCTTCCTGGGCCAAAGCCACACTCAGGGCCAGAGTTGAGTCATAGCAGGCCATTGTGACTGTAGGTTCCACAGATGGGATGGAACTGAGCACAATATTGTCTTTCACTGCCAGATTCAGCAGCTTCCAGAAGCCGGAAACCAAAGGAGAAACCAGGTTCCTGGACCATCTCAACAGCATCCACCCAAACATCCAATTCACCATGGAAAAAGAAAAGGAAGGAAGACTGCCTTTCCTAGATGTGCTAGTCATCCGTAAACTGGATCAACAGTTGGGACACACCATTTACAGAAAACCCACACACACAGATAGATATCTACAGAAAATATCCAACCATCACCCAAGTCAAAAAAGAAGCCCCATTAAAGCCTTGGCAGACCGTGCAAAAAGAATCTTGTGAAGCCCACCTCCTCCAAGATGAAATGGGCTCAAATGGGCTCTCCAGGCCAAACCTCAAATGGGCTCTCCAGGCCAATGGAGACTCCACCTCAGACATCAGAAGAGCTGCAAGACAACCGAGAAGAAGCCACGAGAGTCAAGACGAAGACCCACCCAGAGGAAAAGGGTTCTTGCCAGACATCAAGGGGACCACTGACTGCAGAGGGAAGCTGATGAGGGGACACAACATACAAACGATCTCCAGACCCACCAAGAAAATCCAACAAATGCTTCGTTCAGCAAAGGACAAGAGGGATCCTCTCACCTCTGCAGGAGTCTACCGTGTACCATGCAGCTGTGGACAAGTCTACATAGGGACCACCAAACACAGCATGGCCCAGACATGAATGAAGGAACATGAAAGGCACTGCAGACTCACTCAACCAGAGATGTCAGACATAGCAGAGCACCTGAGGAACCAACCTGGACACAGCATATTATTCGAGAACACAGAAATGCTGGACCACTCCAACAACCACCATGTCAGACTACACAGAGAAGCCACTGAAATCCATAAGCATGTGGACAATTTCAACAGAAAGGAGGAAACCATGAAAATGAACAAAATCTGGCTACCAATATTAAAAAACTCTAAAATTAGAACAGCACAACAACAGAGAGGAAACAATCAGGGACATCCAATTGCCTCTCAACAAAAGATTGCTCCAGGCACTGCCGGGCAATCAAATGCTAATCAAGGTGGTCAGTTGAAACATTCACACCTAGCTCCAGCAGAGAAGAGCTCTTTGCCCCACCCCAGTCATTCCACAGATATATAAACCCTTTTTCCTAGTCCCAATAGACCTCACTACCTCTGAGGATGCTTGCCATAGATGCAGACGAAACGTCAGGAGAAATGCCTCTAGAACATGGCCATATAGCCCGGAAAAACTTACCACAACCCAAAGGAGAAGCCTTTGCCAGTGTGTTAGTGTCTCATTGTACGTGATTGTAATAAGGCACTGAATGTTGGATATTGAGATGGAAGCAAGGCCACGATACGTACCGGAACTGTAACTATCTGTTGATGACTGAGAGATGGACCGGGACAACGAGCGGCGACCTATCTTCGTGGGACGCTTGTTGAATTCTTGTTTTTGGTCAGCAAACTGGATCTGTCAAGAGAAAAAGAGCAGATTCAGGATAATGGAGGGGAAAATCAAAGATCAAACATGAAATCCTTCCAGGCTCACTGTTGGGTACAAGGAGTGCTTGCCTCTGTTAACAATCAAACCAGTTTACAATGCATTTACTATGAATCTTCCTCATTAGAAGGAAAACGACTTTCTAAATGACTTATGGAATTGCAACACCTAACTATTGGAAGTCCAAGGCACCTAGAAGGAGAGGACTTCTATCACACGGGACAGATTTCTCCACATTCATTCGGGTACTGGGCATCTGGTTAAAACTTTGACATAAAGACCTTTGGACCTGGGTTTTAATGCTTAGGGACTTGAAAGTAAGATTCCACATCTCTCATCAGAAGTGCTTTGGATTTCATGAATTTTTGGGTTGTTTTTTTTTAAAAAAAATGGAATACCTGTATTTGCATATACGCACATAATGAGATATCCTGCTAAGGGTTACTTAACAATAACAAAACAACAACAAATTCAGACAATTTTATATGCACAGCCCAAAGGTAATTTTATTCATAACCATTTTAATTCATACGGTTCTGGCCCAGCTTACTTGTCCAAATGCATAATCTAAGATCATCTGGGGAGGCGCTGCTCTTGCTCCCGTCAACAACACAGATGCATCTGGCAGGGACGAGAGACAGGGCCTTCTCAGCTGTGGCCCCCCACCTATGGAACACACTCCCAAATGAGGTAAGATCCACTCCCTCCCTTCTGGCTTTTAGAAAAAAATTAAAATCATGGTTCTGGGACCAGGCCTTCGGACAGTACATGTATTAGAGGGACATGGACTGGAACGGCGATTCGACTGATGAGACTGTTTTATTGTTTTAATGCTTGTTGATGTAGTGCTTAAATTGTGATTTACGTTTAATTGTGGTTTTACTATTGTAATTGTTTGTATTGGCATCATATTAGTGCCCAACGTAAGGCACTGAATCTTGCCATTATTTCTGTGTAAACCAATTGAGTCCCCCCAGGGGTGAGAAAGGCGATATAGAAATACTGTAAATCAGTGTTTCTCCACCTTCGTAGTGCCGCGACCCCTTAATACAGTTCCTCGTGTTGTGGTGACCCCCAACCATAACATTATTTTGCTACTTCATAACTGTAATTCTGCTCCTGTTATGAATGGTACTGCAATTAACTGATAAGCAGGATGTATTTTCACTGGATTAAATTTAGCACAAATACCCGATATGCCCAAATTTGAATAGTGGTGGGATTGGGAGGAGGGGGGATTGATTGATTTTGTTATTTGGGAGTTCAAGTTGTTGGGATTTATAGTTCACCTACAATCTGAACTCCACCAATGATGAAATTGAACCAAACCTGGCAAACAAAACTCCCATGGCCAACAGAAAACACTGGAAGGGTTTGGTGGACATTGACCTTGAGTTTGGGAGTTGTAGTTCACCTACATCCAGAGAGCACTGTGGACTCAAACAATGATGGATCTGGACCAAACTTGGCACAAATACTCAATATTCCCAAATGTGAACACTGGTGGAGTTTGGGGAAAATAGACCTTGACATTTGGGAGTTGTAGTTGCTGGGATTTATAGTTCACCTACAATCAAAGAGCATTCTGAACTCCACCAATGATGGAATTGGGCCAAACTTCCTACACAGAACCCCCATGACCAACAGAAAATACTGTGTTTTCTGATGGTCTTTGGTAACCCCTCTCACACCCCCGGCGACCCCCTCAGGGGTCCCGACCCCCAGGTTGAGAACCACTGCTGTAAATGAATGAATGAATGAATTTGGTGCATGAAACAAAGTTTATGTACAGTGAACTACCTGAAATGAAGATGTCACTATCTCAGCCTCCCATGTGGACAATTTCAAAAAAACTTTGGATTTCAGAATTACAGATGAAGGATGCCCAACAGATATTTTAAATCTTTGCTTGCAGAAAAATTGTGAAAGATCTTCAAAAATAATGAGAGAGGCAAACAACCTGCTTGGTGGGGTTGGACTCGATGGTCCATGAGGTCTCTTCCAACTCTATGATTCTATGAACACGCACACAAGTTGCAAGCAATTTGAGATATCAAGCGACATACAGCAAAGGGAATGAACTTCTACTAGTGAAAAGGAGGCATAAAAGCCACAATAAGAACCAGGATCTGTGTGAGATTTGTAACTTGCAAGCAAAGTGCCTGGAAATACCTTTAGCCTGGAGGAAACACTTTTAAAATCCAGTAGAAATGTCACCTTTCTAGCATTTCCAGATAATTGCTGAGAGCAAAACGAACACCATCACATAATGGTTATACTACTGATACTACTACTACTACTTACTATTATTATTATTATTATTATTATTATTATTATTATTATTACTACTACTACTACTACTACAACAACTATGTATGACCCGCCTCTCCTCACTGCTTGAGATGAGAGTATGACACAGTTGAAATACATACTTAAAACATAATGTGTGTGTAACGACAAAGAGATTAAACCCCATTATACTATACAAATCAAACTTAAATTTCAAATGGACAATAACAAAACAACAACAATTTATAAGTATTAATTTATTTATTTCCTATATGTATACCTCGCCCTTCTCACCCCCGAGGGGGGACTCAAGGTGGCCTCACAGAAATCCTATATGATTTCATAAAACATTCAACAATACATTAAAATATTAAAACAATAATTAAAACAATAGATTAAAACATGCCTATTAAAAATCAGAATCCAAAATCCAAGTTGGGGTCAATTCATTGTCACGAGTTGCTTAAGTCTTCTTTCACTTGCTATCATGTTGCCAGGGCTCTACCTTATTTAGGTAGAGATGAATCAAACTCCAAGTAAAATAATTGTTTAATTATTTTAATTGTTTATATATGTATGTAATTGGATATGGGCATCGAATTCTGCCTTCTTTTTGTAAGCCGCCCTGAGTCCCCCCTCGGGGGTGAGAAGGGCGGGGTATAAGTAACAGAAATAAATAAAATAAATAAATTTTATCAAATAGTTTAATTAAAACAGCACTTACTTGCTGGCTGTTTTAATAGACCAAAACATAAAACATAAAGATAACACTCAGCTACAGAATAAACAAACACTGATAGCAAAAATAACTTAGTAGTCAAAAGGGTCCAGTCCAGTGGTCAAACGCCGAGAGTTCAATAACAGAGTCCAGGGATCAAGAGTCTATACCATAGTCAAAAGTCAAGGTTCCAGGGTTCCAAGATTACAGAAGACAGGTCAGGATACCGAAAATCCAACAGACCTGGGGGGAAAAACCAGCAGCATCCACCACCAAAAATTATTTATTTATTTATTTATTTATTTATTTATTTGGAGCATTTATTAACCGCCATTCTCAGCCCACTCGGGCGACTCACGGCGGTGTACAGTACAAAAGGCAATTCACACAAAGACAAGTACAACAGCATATTAACCATACAACAATACAACAGTTAAAATTACACTAACTAATCCGCTTCGTCTCGTAATAGAATCGTGACCAATCTCGTATTCCTTGTACCATTCCAGTCGTCTTTACCACAAAATGCAACAGATACTTTTCTCCCAAAGAACAGTCCCAAGGTTAGCCCCTTAAATCCAGTAACACCCAGCTGCAACCTATTCCCTGCATGCCTCCACCCTTAATTGCTTTTACCTGTAAACTGTTGCTTACAAACTACTCAGCCCTTTAGAACCAAATCTTACACTAACCCTTCCATCACCAACTGCCAGGTCTACCACCACCAACCACCATCAACTATGGAACATATGACATTTGCTGCCATTCATGGGACGCTTGGTCCCATAACCAAGTCTTAAGTTTCTTTCTAAAGGATAGGAGGGAGGTGGTCAATCTGATGTCCCTGGGGAGAGCGTTTCACAAACGGGGGCCACTGCTGAGAAGGCCCTGTCCTTCGTCCCCACCAGTCGCATTTGCAATAGCAGCGGGATCGAGAGCAGGGCCTCTCCAGATTATCTTAAATTTCGTGATGGTTCGGGACAGGAGACACGTTCGGACAGGTAGTCTGGGCCAGAACTGTTTAGGGCTTTAAAAGTTAAAACCTGCACTTTGATTTGTGCTCGGAAGCTGATCAGCATCCAGTAAATCAGAACTGATACAACTTTTAAAGGGAAAAGACAACATGGGTTTTTGAAAATGGCAAAATGCAACAACTCCGGCAAGCAAAGACAGCTTCGGGCAAAATGCCTTTTTGCTTCACTGACCGGGGAATTAACTCCAGACAGAGTTCCTTCAAATGGCTCTGGTTTCCAAAAGGGCTTTGTCCAATCCAGTTCCTTCTGCTTTCAAGGACCATTTGCTGCCATAAATACCTGCCCAGGTGCCGAGGTTCCGTCCTGAGGCTATTGTTCGAGTTCCCTTGAGAACAGGGACAAGATGTTGGAAGTGAAGACCCATCCACATCTGCATATAAGGGTCTTGCTTTCTGCTTTCCTAGATCTGACTCTCTCAAGGTGTTCTGCTTCCTGCCTTCTTCCCAAAAGTCGTAAGTCTTTTGTTTGATAAGGGAGCACCATGAGGCTTCTCTCTGCCTCAAGATGGGCATGTTTAGCCTGAAGAAGAGAAGGCTGAGAGGGGATATGATAGCCATGTATAAATATGTGAGAGGAAGCCACAGGGAGGAGGAGGGAGCAAGCTTGTTTTCTGCTTCCCTGGAGACTAGGACGCAATGGAACAATGGCTTCAAACTACAAGAGAGGAGATTCCACCTGAACATGAGGAAGAACTTCCTGACTGTGAGAGCCGTTCAGCAGTGGAACTCTCTGCCCCGGAGTGTGGTGGAGGCTCCTTCTTTGGAGGCTTTTAAGCAGAGGCTGGATGGCCATCTGTCAGGGGTGATTTGAATGCAATATTCCTGCTTCTTGGCAGAATGGGGTTGGACTGGATGGCCCATGAGGTCTCTTCCAACTCTTTGATTCTATGATTCTATGATTCTAAGATGCCTTACAGACAGCATGGTCAGCATGAGGAACTTTTCTAGCAAAGTTAGGTCACTTTATCTGCCAACCCGTTCATCTGAGAACTATTCCTTTGTCTTACTATCAAATTATGGAATTAGGTCCAGACGTATCTCAGAGACACAGGGACTGGGTGAGCAAGACAACAGCTGAGAAAGGTTTCCAACTCAAGTGTATACAATATTAAGCCAGATCATCATCATCATCATCATCATCTTCTTCTTCTTCTTCTTCTTCTTCTTACACTGACACAAAAGCACAGTATGTCACAGCAAACGAGATCTATTTGCTGGGTTTCGTATCAAAAAATCACAAGTCGAACACTTCCCAAGCGTCTAGGACTGTGTGATGGATTTTTGAATGATGTGCGCAGAACCAAGTCAGGTGGCCTTTTGCAGTTGACAGATCATGATTTTGTCAATGTGTATTGTTTCCAAATGCCGGCTGAGATCTTTTGGCACGGCACCCAATGTGCCAATAACCACTGGGACCACCTGGACTGGTTTATGCTGCCAGAGCCTTTGCCGTTCGATTTTGAGGTCTTGATAGTGGCTGAGTTTTTCCTTTTGTTTTTCCTCAATGAGGCTGTCACCGGGAATGGTGACATCAAGAATCCAAACTTTCTTCTTTTCCACAATCGTGATGTCTGGTGTATTGTGTTCCAAAACTTTCTTAGTCTGGATTTGAAAGTCCCACAGTATTTTTGCGTGTTCGTTTTCCACGACCTCTGCAGGTTTATGATCCCATCAATTCTTTACTGCTGGCAGGTGGTACTCGTGACATAAGTTCCAGTGAATCATCTGGGCCACAGAGTTGTGCCTCTGTTTGTAGTCCATCTGTGCGATTTTCTTGCAACAGTTGAGGATATGGTCCATGGTTGTTGTTGTTGTTATTGTTATTAGTATTATTATTATTTGAAACACAACAAGATGAGTCCACAGCAGACAGGATCACTCTGCTGGCTGTTGTATTGGATCACACGTTGGACACTCCCCAAGTGTCTAGGACTGTGTGATGTATCGGCAAATAATGCATGCAGATCCCAGTAAGGTGGCCTTCTGCAGCTGGCAGATGGTAATCTTGTCAGCGCCGATTGTGTTTAAGTGCAGGCCAAGGTCTTTAGGCACTGCACCCAGTGTGCCGATCACCACTGGGACCACCTTGACTGGCTTGTGCCAGAGTCTTTGCAGTTCGATCTTTAAATCCTCATAGTGTCAGCTTTTCCAGTTGTTTCTTTTCAATCCTGCTGTCACCTGGGATTACAACATCAATAATCCATACTTTGTTTTTTCCAAGATTGTGAGGTTAGGAGTATTGTGATCCAATACTGTCGGTCTGAATTCGGAATACACAAAATCGTAATATGAACATAGAACGGCTAAGACTATGTAAATGGATGACAAATTTTGATTGGTAGACATTGGTATTTTATTGATTTTAATAGTTTTATGGTTTTTTATGGATTTTATATGTATTTATGATGTGTTTTTTTATTGAGATATGTATTTCTATGTGGCATCTTATTTGCTGCCGATCTGTATGCCGTCCCGAGTTGCCTTCGGGCTGAAATGGGCGGGATAAAAATGTCATAAATAAATGAAATAAATAAATAAATCCCAGAGGAGTTTGATGTGTTCATTTTCCGTAACTTTTTCTGGCTTGTGATCCCACCAGTTCTTTGTCACAGGCAAATGGGATTTGTGGCACAAGTTCCAGTGGATCATCTGAGCAACGGTGTTATGCCTCTGCTCAGTAATAATAATAATAATAATAATAATAATAATAATAATAATAATACATAAGATGAGAATTTAAAGATAATACATTAGGTTATATAATATATTATATAATACTAATAGTATAATATACTGGTAGTGTATTATCTATATTGTGGTAGAATAATATATCATAATTGTATATTATATATTGCATGTAATATTACATTACATTATATTACATTACATTACATTGCAGTATAGTGGTATAGTACAAGATAATAATATATAATACTAATATTGTGCTATGCTAATAATATAGTATTATATGCAGTGTTTCCTCACTTATTGCTGGGGTTAGGTTCCAGGACCTCCCACAATAAGTGAAAAACCGTGACATAGGGATGCTCTATTTATTTTAATATTTATACATTATTTTAATAGTTATACACTATTGTAAGTCTTTATAAACTTAAAATAAAGTGAAGGAAAGGAAGGAAAGGCCCTTCAGGTTGGAGGGAGGGATGACTGAGAAGAGAAATCACTTCAGAGAACGGCGGCAACAAAAATCCGCAAAACAGCGAAAATACCGCAATATATATTTTAAATTACCGTATATACTCGAGTATAAGCCAACCCGAATATAAGCCAAGAACCTAATTTTACCGCAAAAAACTGGAAAAACGTATTGACCCGAGTATAAGCCAAGGGTGGGAAATGCAGCAGCTACTGGTAAATTTCAAAATAAATTATATTAATTTAGGCATCAGTAGGTTAAATGTTTTTGAATATTTACATAAAACTGTAATTTAAGATAAGACTGTCCAACTCTGATTAAACCATTATTCTAACTTTCTTCAATGTAAATGTGCTTACGTATCCTTCTAATAATAATAGAGTAAAATAATAAATGTAATAATAATAATGTAAAATAATACATGCAATAATATCAGAGTAAAATAATAAGTGTAATAATAATAATAATAGAGTAAAATAATAAATGTAATAACATCAGAGTAAAATAGTAAGTGTAATAATAATAATAATAAATAAATAAAATAAATGCAATAATAATAAGTAAAAGAATGGAAATGTAATAACAATAGAGTAAAATAATAAATGTAATAACAATAATAACAATAATAAAGTAAAATGATAAATGTAATAATATCAGATAAAATAATAAGTGTAATGACAATAATAATAACAATGAATAGAGTAAAATAATAAATGTAATAATAATAATGTAAAATAATACATGCAATAATATCAGAGTAAAATAATAAGTGTAATAATAATAATAATAGAGTAAAATAATAAATGTAATAACATCAGAGTAAAATAGTAAGTGTAATAATAATAATAATAATAAATAAATAAAATAAATGCAATAATAATAAGTAAAAGAATGGAAATGTAATAACAATAGAGTAAAATAATAAATGTAATAAAAATAATAACAATAATAAAGTAAAATGATAAATGTAATAATATCAGATAAAATAATAAGTGTAATGACAATAATAATAACAATGAATAGAGTAAAATAATAAATGTAATAATAATAATGTAAAATAATACATACAATAATATCAGAGTAAAATAATAAGTGTAATAATAATAATAATAATAGAGTAAAATAATAAATGTAATAACATCAGAGTAAAATAGTAAGTGTAATAATAATAATAATAAATAAATAAAATAAATGCAATAATAATAAGTAAAAGAATGGAAATGTAATAACAATAGAGTAAAATAATAAATGTAATAACAATAATAACAATAATAAAGTAAAATGATAAATGTAATAATATCAGATAAAATAATAAGTGTAATGACAATAATAATAACAATGAATAGAGTAAAATAATAAATGTAAAAATAACAACAACTACAACAATAACAACAACAGAGTAAAATAATAAATAACCTTGACTCGAGTATAAACCGAGAGGGACTTTTTCAGCCTAAAAAAAGGGGCTAAAAAACTAGGCTTATACTCAAGTATATACAGTAATATTTTTTGAAAACCACAAAACAGCGAGTCTGAAATAAGTGAACCGCGAAGTAGCGAGGGAACACTGTATATAATATTAATAATAATATTATAATGTAATCCAATATAATAATAACATAATATAGTAATATATAGTAATAATATTGAAATGTAATAATGCTAATATATTACATATGGTACTAGTGGTAATACAGTATATCATAATATATACTGATATACTGTTTTATTATTGTATATTTGTATATCTTAAGTTGTCATATTTCTGATTGTGAGCCGCTTTGAATTTCTGCATGGAGAGATAAAGCTGGATATAAATCTATATATAAATAAAAATGTAATGTTCGTTTGTGGGATTAACAGAACTCAAAAACCACTGGACGAATTGACACCAAAATTGGACACAAGACACCTAACAACCCAACGTCCTTCACTCAAAAAAATTGATTTTGTCATTTGGGAGTTGTAGTTGCTGGGATTTATAGTTCACCTACAATCAAAGAGAATTCTGAACCCCACCAACGATGGAATTGGACCAAACTTGGCACACAGTTCTCCCACGACCAACAGAAAATACTGTAAGGGTTTAGTGGGCAGTGTCCTTTGGTTTTGGAGTTGTAGTTCACCTACATCCAGAGATCACTATGGACTCAAACAATGATAGATCTGGACCAAGCTCTACACGAATACTCAATATGCCCAAATGTGAACATTGGTGGAGTTTGGGAAAAATAGAATCTTGATATTTGGGAGTTGTAGTTGCTGAGATTTATAGTTCACCTACAATCACAGAGCATTCTGAACCCCACCAATGATAGAAATGGGCCAAACCTCCCACACAGAACCCCCATGTGGGCCATAACAAAGCGTGGCAGGGGGCGGCTAGTAATAAATAAACAAATAACTCAAAGACCATCCAGTCCAACCCCATTCTTTCTGCTACGCAGGAAGCACAGTCAAAGCACCCCCAGAAGATGGCCATCCAGCCTCTATTGAAAAACCCCTAGAGAAGGGGACTCCACTGAACTCCCAGGTGGCACCTTCCACGGACAAACAACCAAGGTTTCCCATAGTGCACATCACAAAAGGAACGGTGCTGATGCCAACCAGGTCTGTCCTGTTCCCTGTCAAAAGACACACCTTTTGCCATACAAGGAAAACTTTGCCACCAACAGGTGTGTCTACCTGAACACACACTCAGCCAACTTTTTTCATACTCGATGCTGTGAGCGACAGACAGGTGAAAGGTAGAGGTTTCCCAAAGAAATGGGGGAAACCATTTGGAGACCCCTCTTCTCCTGCTCCCCCCAGAGAGGCTCCCCTCACCTGGGCTTTGGTCCCTGCATCGCCATTCACCACGTACTTCTTTTGGTTCGGCATGGCGCTCCAGCTACCTGCCACCTTCCCGTCCTCCTCCTCCTCCTTCTCCGGAGGGAGGCCTTCCCTTTATATGTCCCTCTCCCTGCATCGGAGATCCTGCCTGCTCTGGTTTCAGCCCTTTTGCTCGGGGAGGGAAGATGGGGCCGAGGCGGGAGGGAGGTTGAGGGAGGTAAAGAGGAGGGATCCCTCCCCCTGGCCCAACTCTTCTCTTTCTCTCTCTCTTGTCCCCTTGATCAGGTAAAGCCCCCCAAGACGATTCAGTGAGGCCCTGCCACTTATCTTCACCCCCTGCCATTTCCCTCCTTTGGTTTATGTGCCCCTCACCTTAAAAACCACCTCAAAAACCATTTCTAACGTGGCCTGGCTTGCATGTGCATAACAATGGCTTATTTATGTAACCGGTGCATTTTCTGGCCTGCTATAATTAACTTGCTAATTAGGCACCTTTTAACTACTCGGGTCCCTTTCCCTCCCCGCCTCTCTTGTTTTGCTCAGGGTCAGATTATGATGTTTAAACGGAGGAGGATCCAAGTTTCACTAATGAGCCCCCAAAACAATGAAAGCCTTTACCGGCCCGGCTTGGTGGTCAAGAGTGCCCTCGACCGATCTCTGGAAAGGTCAGGGCAACGGCAAGTGGATTCGGTGTCCTTGGGAAGGTCAAGTCCTTGTGCAAAAACACAGTGCCACTCAAGGCAAACACCTGCTTGACTCTTCCTCACCTGCACCACCTTGAAAAGGGAAAGGAAGGAGGAAAGACAAGGCCAGCATACAGCCTTACCACATCTCTTGCTAGATTCTCAGGCATGGGCCAACTTGGGCCCTCCAGGTGTTTTGGACTTCAACTCCCACAGGAATTGTGGGAGTTGAAATCCAAAACACCTGGATGGCCGAAGTTGGCCCATGCCTGCTTCAGTGTGTCTTGTCAGCCTTTGTGAGAGCCGTTCAGCAGTGGAACTCTCTGCCCCGGAGCGTGCTGGAGGCTCCTTCTTTGGAAGTTTTTAAACAGAGGCTGGATGGCCATCTGTCAGCGGTGATCTGAATGCAATATACCTGTTTCTTGGCAGGGGGTTGGACTGGATGGCCCATGAGGTCTCTTCCAACTCGTTGATTCTATGATTCTCCTGTTTAAGGAGTTCCATTGGCTGCCGTTCATCTTCCGGTCCCAATTCAAGGTGCAGGTGCTCACCTACAAAGCCCTAAATGGTTTGGGACCGACCTACCTGCATGACCGCATCTCCATATATGAACCCACACGATCCCTTTGATCATCCGGAGAGGCCCTGCTCACGATCCCACCTGCGTCGCAAGCGCGTTTGGTGGGGATGGGGGACAGGGCCTTTTCTGTGGTGGCCCCCCAACTCTGGAACTCTCACCAAGGACATCAGACAAGCCCCAACGTTGGCAGTCTTTAGGAAGAGCCTGAAGACCTGGCTGTTCCGATGTACCTTTCCAGAATATGAAAACTCCAGTAAGCACTTTATTAGAGTCCCAGAAGCACTTTTTAGAATTTTAAGATTCTCTGCACATTGCACTTCCTTGAAATCCGATAGACCACCTGTCACACCCAGCACTTTTTAATCTGTACCCATTACTTTGGCCCGGCCCTGTTTTTATTGTGTCATGGTGTATCGTTTTGTTGTTTTTACTGTTATTGCTTTAATGTTTTTGATTTGCTTTGAATTGTATTTGTTATGCTATTGTTTTGTTGAGGCCTTGGCCTTTGTAAGCTGCATCGAGTCCTTCGGGAGATGCTAGCGGGGTACAAATAATAATAATAATAATAATAATAATAATAATAATAATAATGTCTCTTCCAACTCTAGGATTCTATGATTCTATGATTTGTTTGAGAAGGGAGCACTATGAGGCTTTTCAGCTTCGAGATACCTTACACGCAAGGCATGAGAGTCAGCATCAGAGACTCTTCTACCAAAGTTAGATAACTTCCTTTTGTCTATCTACTCCCATACCCAGAACATAACAACAAAAGTATGTTTTTTAGCTCTTAAAAATTATTATGCACACTGCTCATAAGCTTATTTACTTATTTATTTACTTAGAGTGTTTATATTCCGTCCTTCTCACCCTGTAGGGGATTCATGGCGGATTACAATCCACATATACATGGCAAACATTCAATGCCATTAGACATACAACATCTATAGACAGACACAGAGGCAATTTAACATTCCAGCTTCATGAGGGTATGCTTGATTTCGGCCACCAGGGGGAGCTGCTTCTTCTTCATTCTTCTGAACGCTGCTGGAAGGTTATGGTGTCATAAATTAGCTAAATTAGCCTCCCCACATAAAGTGGTAGCTAAATTACTTACTGGCTTCGAACTCATGACCTCTCGGTCACTAGTGATTTAATGCAGCTGGCTACTAACTAGCTGTGTCACAGCCTGGTCCATGTAGCATGCAAATAGTACAGGTTACACAGCACTCTGCTATAGATATCAAATATCCTTACACAACTACTATAAAAGCAGCTTTACTGAGGGAAATGAATGCAACAGGTGATCTAGAGAATTTTACACCTCCGCACTTCTTAAGCTATCTAATTACCATATATGCCCATGTGTAAGTTGCCTTATGCCTTATCTAATTACCATATATGCCCATGTGTAAGTCAGGGGCAGGTTTGAGGCCAAACTTATGGATTCTGGAGTAATCCGTGCATATGCTGAAAGGGGCCAGTTGCCCCAGCCATTGTTATGACTGAAATGCCTAACTCACAATATTCAAGGAAGGCTAAAATTGATTTGTTTCTAATCCAAAGCAAGGTAGGCAAGAAACTTATAATGGCAGTGTAGATGGAGCCTGCATAATTCCAGTTGTAGAACATCCTATTTTCCCATTGGACTTACTGATTATATGTACAGTCCTGTGTGCAATTTCCACCTAAACATGAAACTTACAGAAAGAAACTTATGGGCTCAGTATGTGAAGCTGGCTATAAACTATAATATCCAAAATTGATCTGGCAAAGCTTTTATAGGCTTCAGAAGACCAATTTAAAGGTAATAAAACGTTTTGGTTCCAATTTCATGTTTTGAGAAAAAGCAAACTGTCTCTGTAACTAACAGATATGAACTATTATGATCCTCGTGATCTTATAATTTGGCGAAAAGAGTGGGCAAAGTTAGCACAAGTGAAGAAAGGCCAAACCAAAAGAGGGAAAGAGCAAACGTCATGGTGACGATGAGAACACTGATTGATTCAAAGGGAATGTCAGGAGGGGTTAATCAAACCAAATAGGACTCCTGCGCGGAGGAGATATTCTTTTGCAAGAGGGAGTGAACTCATCAACCAAAACAGGCAAGAGTTCATGGCACCCAAAGAGTTCAAAGTCACATGCAATCTTGCCAGCTCCCTGCATCAATCCGGATCCTCTCTTCATGACATGGTTTAGTCAAGAGAAGGAATGAGGTTGGCTTGCTGCTCCAAAAGGAACCGACTGTCCCAAGAGAACACCTTCAAGGGCTCCGAGACGGAAGATGGCCAACTTCTGCTCAAACCTGGTCTTGTATCGGAGGGTCCTTCTAATGGCCATCGTTGCGGGCTTGGGAGGGACCTTCCTTTTTGGATTCCAAGTCTCCGCAATCAACTTCACCGCGCCATACGTCAAGGCGTTCATCAACGAGACCTGGCTGGAGAGGTACAACGTCCCCATCGAAGAAGAGACTCTCCTGCTCCTCTGGTCGCTCATTGTGTCGACCCTCAGCATTGGAGGGCTGATAGGATGCTGGCTTTCAGGATATCTGCCTGCAAAATTTGGGAAGAAGAAATGCCTCATATTCAACAGCGTGGTCATGATGGCAGCGGCGGCGGCTGTGGGCGCCAGCAAAATAGCCAAGTCCTTTGAGATGATTCTGCTCGGACGGGTCCTGTACGGTTTCAGCGCGGGTCTCGGCTGCTGCATCCAAGGTCAATTCCTCACAGAAATTTCCCCAAAGCACCTCCGGGGTTTCATCAACGTTTCTCTTGCGGTTCTGGCAACTTTGGGGAAGTTCCTAGGGCAAGTGGTGGGGCAGCATGAACTTCTGGGGAGTGAGTCTCTCTGGCCACTCCTGCTGTCCATCAACGGAGCTTTAGGCCTGGGGATCTTGGTGATCACCCCGTTTTTCCCAGAGTCTCCACCTTACCTTTTGATCCAGAAGAGAGACTTAGAAGGCTGCTTGAAAGCCCTGAAATGGCTGTGGGGTGAAGGGGACCACAAAGCAGAAGTAGATGACATGCTGAAGGAGCAGACATCCATGAAAGCAGCCAAGATCATGACGGTCTGGGAGCTTCTGAAAGAGAAGTCCATGCGCTGCCAGCTCTACCTGCTGGTCGTCATTGGGGCTGCGCTGTCCCTAAGCGGCATTGCGGCCGTCTACTTCTATGCCTCCGAAGTGTTCAGCACCGCCGGGTTCAAGCAAGAACTCATCCCCTACGTGACCATTGGGACTGGGGCCTGCGAGCTCTGTTCCACCATCTTCTGCTTCATCCTCATTGAGCATTTCGGCAGGAGAAAGCTGATGCTCTGGGGATACGGCTCCATGATCCTGGTCCTGGCACTCCTAACCACGGCCCTCTCTCTCCAAGACAAGGCCTTCTGGATCCCATACTGCAGCACTGGCCTCGTTTTCCTCTTCATCGTGGTCTACGGCATGGGTCCTGCTGGGACAACAATGCCGGTCATCGTCGAACTCTTCACCACGTCGTCCAGGCCGGCTGCGCTCGTCATCTCCATGACTCTCCACTGGCTGGGAATATATTTGCTTGGGATGCTTTTCCCATACGCGGCACTCTACCTGGGCACCTTCTGCTTCCTGGTTTTCATGGTCTTCATCGTGATCGCCTGGGGAGTCATCTTCTGCTTCCTCCCAGAGACAAAGGGGAAGTCGATCGCCGACATCCAGGGGGAATTCAGCAAATCCAACATGGAAATGGACGGGAAGGTTGCCATGATCAAGCCTGTGCGTGAAGATGACACAGTGTGCACCAAACTCTAACAGGATTGAATGAAGGGGTTTGTGACAGGGTCAGAATGAGGGGTTGTGACTGAGTCAAGAAGACCAAAGTTCCAAAGGAGCAATCACTTTAAGAGAGTCTGATTTACAGCACTTTCCTTTCTGAAGAACAATGTGGTGTCACCTTCCTTGGACTTACTGACGGGGAGAATGCCATACTTAAATCTCGGAGATGGGCTCCACATGTTCTAGATTTATGCATCAGCACTGTTTACAATCTGAAGAGGTCAGTAACACATGAGTGCTTCTGAACATACAAGTGTTGTGATGGAGTCTTCAAGTAGTGATACTACTTGGGAGTATTAGGAGGGGTGATTTAACGGGTCTGTCTTGCAACAGCAAGCTCTACCTTTAACATCTTTTGTTGTTGTTGTTCATTCGTTCAGTCGTTTCCGACTCTTCGTGACCTGTTTACATCTATCTTTTTACATCTATCTTTTTACATCTATCTCTTTAACATCTATCTCCCCCAAATTACTCAGTTCCTTGCAGGTCATTCCTGGCAAGAGAGGCCACAGCCTCCTGGTCCTGATGTTTATGTCTATGAGAATAGACCAACTCTCTCAAAAGCCACTAGCAAAATATTGCAGTCAAGAGTCCTCCATGCAAAAGCATTCCATCCCATTTCCAGTTTCTTTTTTCAGCAAACATCCTGTGCCAAATTATTCTTAGTCTTCAATGGGTTATATGGGTATCTGTGGCTTTCCCCCCATTCTATTTTTCTCTCTAGTTACACTGGGTCTTTGTATGCACTGTGTTTTGGCTCCATGATATCAAAACCTACGGACGCCCAAGTCCCAATATATACAACAACCTAGTAAAATGGTTTCTGTACTTCTGAAAATCCAGAAGGACAAAAGTCTCTGGATTCGAAGCATCCGACAGATTGGAAATATTTTCCCCCAAAATAATCCAAAAAGCCTTGATATTGCAATTTAATATAATTGCAACATCAAGACTTTTTGGATTTTTTTTGGAGGGGGGAATATTTCCAAGTCATTGGATGCTTTGAATCCAGAGACTTCTGCACTTCTGAAAATCTTGGGATTATCTAAAGCAGGGATCCTCAAACTTTTTAAGCAGAGGGCCATATCATAGTTCCTCAATCTGTTGGAGGGCCGTATTATAATTTGTAAAAATATGAATTCCTATGCACACTGCACATATCTTATTTGTAGTGCAAAAAAACAACACTTAAAAACAATACAATAATTAAAATGAAGAACAATTCTAACAAATACAAACTTATTAATATTTCAATGGGAAGTGTGGGCCTGCTTTTGCCTGATGAGATAGGATTGTTGTTGTTGTTGTGTGCTTTCAAGTCATTTCAGACTTAGGTTGACCCTGAGCGAGGGCCGGGTAAATGACCTTGGAGGGCCGTATCCAGACCCCTGATCTAAAGTTTTCCAATATTTTGTATATGGATTATGACATTCTGGCCACAAGATCCAGTCTCTCTGATCTGAATTTGGGTAGGAGAATGAGAGGAACGAAAACCCACAACGCTCAGCACAGGAGTCCAGGTGAGCCATGCCACCGAAGAGTGATGAGTGCTCTTTCCCTATACAAGACTACACATCAATGTATGTGTTATATAGACATCAGCTGCTGTAGCTTAGAGGGCATAAATGAAGATAAATGGCAAAAAATAAATAAAGAGCCCCTCAATAAAGCCCAATTTTCAATTTCCAGCTAACTTTTGGTTTTGCATGTTTTGTCTTCCTAACTACACAACAGAGCAAGGAAGAAGTGCAATTTTTGCAAGTGGAGGTACCAAGGTGACAACTGCACCAAAGTTGTCCCAAAATGGACAACAAGCTCAGCCTACAAGTTTAATGTTGATCTTTCTAAAGCTGCTATTATAGGACATTTTTAAATCTCAGGTGGGTGGGAGTCAAGAAGGAATTCCAGAGTGAAAAGTAATAATTCAAGTAAAACCAATCCCTCTTTTGGTTGTCAAAGGCTTTCATGGCCAGAATCACTGGGTTGTTGTGAATGTTCTGGGCTATCTGGCCATGAGGTTTTAAATTCTCTGTGTTATTGTTTATATGTGAGTTATATTAATTGTACTGTTTTATTTGCTTGCTGTTTTGTTTTTACTGATGTGTTGTTGGGCTTGGCCTCATGTAAGCCGCCCCAAGGCCCCTTGGGGAGATGGTGGTGGGGTATAAATAAATAAATAAATAATAATTATTATTATGTTCAGTAGCTTTCTCTCCTGATGTTTTACCCACATCTATGGCAGGCATCCTCAGAGATGGAGCCCCCAGTGGCGCAGTGGGTTAAACCCCTGTGCCGGCAGGACTGAAGACCGACGGGTCGCAGGTTCGAATCCGGGGAGAGGCGGGTGAGCTCCCTCTATCAGCTCCAGCTCCCCATGCGGGGACATGAGAGAAGCCTCCCACAAGGATGACAAAACATCAAATCATCCAGGCGTCCCCTGGGCAATGTCCTTGAAGATGGCCAATTCTCTCACACCAAAAGCGACTTGCAGATTCTAAGGTCGCTCCTGACACGACCAAAAAAAAAAAAAAAAATCCTCAGAGGTGGTGAGGTCTGTTGGAAACAAGGCCAGTGGGTTGTTGTGAGTTTTCCGGGATGTGGCAAGTGGGGTTTATATACCTGTGGAATAATGTCCAGGGTGGGAGAAAGAACTCTTGTCTGTTTGAGGCAAGTGCGAATGTTGCAACTGGCCACCTTGGTTAGCATTTAATGACCTTGCAGTTTCAAAGCCTGGCTGGTTGCTGCCTGGGTGTTAGCTGGCCCTGATTGTTTCCCATGTGGAATTCCCCTGTTTTCAGAGTGTTGCTTTTTCTTTACTGTCCTGATTTTAGAGGTTTTTTAAATACTGGTAGCCAGATTTTATTCCATTTTGTGGTTTCCTCTTTTGTGTTGAAACTGCCCACGTGCCTGTGGATTTGAATGGCTTCTATGTATAGGATGGTTGTTAGGGTGGTCAGGTCAGTAAATAAAGAACAACACTTAAAAGGGGGGGGGGGGTTCCAGACAAGGAACAACCAGGGCCAGCAAACAGCTCCCAACAAAGGATTCCTCCAGGCAGGTAGCAGCCAGGCTTTGCATCTGCAAGGAGAAAGAACTCTTGTCTGTTTGAGGCAAGTGGGAATGTTGCAATTGGCCACCTTGATTAGCATTTAATGGCCTTGAAACTTCAAAACCTAGCTGGTTGCTGCCTGGATGTTAGCTGGCCCTGATTGTTTCCTGTCTGGAATTCCACTGTTTTTGGAGTGTTGTTCTTTGTTCACTGTCCTGATTTTGGAGTTTTTTAAAAATACTGCTAGCCAGATTTTGTTCCTTTTCATGGTTTCCTCCTTTCTGTTGAAATTGCCCACGTGTTTGTGGATTTGAATGGCTTCTATGTATAGTATGACATGGTGGTTGTTAAGAGTGGTCAGGACAGTAAATAAAGAGCAATACTAAAAAAAAACAGGGGAATTCCAGACAGGAATCAACCAGGGCCAGCAAACACCTCCCAACAAAGGATTCCCTCAGGAAGGAAGCAGCCAGGCTTTGCATCTGCAAGGCCATTCAATGCTAATAAACGTCGTCAATATACAACCAAGACCAGCAAACAGCTCCCAACAAAGGATTCCCTCAGGAAGGAAGCAGCCAGGCTTTGCATCTGCAAGGCCATTCAATCCTAATCAAGGTCATCTATTGCAATATTCATAATTGCCTCAAGCAGACAGTTTTTTCTCCCACCCCTGACATCATTCCACGGGTATATAAACTTCACTTGCCTAGTTTCCAACAAACTTCACAACCTCTGAGGATGCCTGCCATAGATGTGGGCGAAATTTCAGGAGGGAATGCTTCTGGAACATAGCCACACAGCCCGGAAAACTCACAGCAACTCAATCCCTTTTCTCACTCTCCCTGCTGAGTCTAAAAACTGGGATAATACTCCAAGTGAAAATGCTGAATAGAAGTCAAGTTTCACAACAATTATTTCAGGTCTCTTGCCTTAGTTGCCTGTAAAAAGCAAAGCTCCCCTGAGGCAAAAGGGTTCTTATACGGTTCTTATACGGGGCTTTCGGCACAGAAAATGCATAAATGAATAGTAAAGCTGTTTCTAGGACTATGCACAAGAAGCTGCAACAGCCAGTCCTTAATGTCAATCAGATCCCTCAGACCTGTCCTTTGCCAGAAATTTCAAACATGGGTCATAACTTTCCAAGGTATTACAGCTTAAAATAAAACCATAACATGAAATGCATATATATATACACACACACACACATACACACACAGATAGATAGATAGATAGATAGATAGATAGATAGATAGATAGATAGATAGACAAAGCCTAAGTAATACAGCCCCAAATACTATTTATTTGCTATGGGAAATGCATGGAATTGCTCATAGACAGAGCGGAAGGTCAACTGCTGTGCCACTTTTGAAATCTCAGGTGCAATTCTGATCATTTTTAAGGAGGATTCAGGATTCAGACACTATGATTCTACTGAATTTTGCATATTAAGCAGTTCAGGACTGAATATATTATATGTGGGGCTCACACTTTTTGTGGCTGGAATCACTGGGTTGCTGTGAGTCTTCCGGGCTGTATGGACATGCTCCAGAAGCATTGTCTCCCGATGTTTCACCCACATCTATGAGGTTGTGAGATCTAAAATGACTACACAGAGAAGTCATTGAAATCCACAAGCATGTGAACAATTTCAACAGAAAGGAGGAAACCATGAAAATGAACAAAATCTGGCTACCAGTATTAAAAAAAAACTCTAAAATTACAACAGCAAAACAACAGAAAGGAAACAATCAGGGACAGATAATCACCTCTCAACAAAAGATTGCCCCAGGCACTAACAAGCCACACCAAACAACTGACAGGCCATCAAATGCTAATCAAGGTGGTCAGTTGAAACGTTCACACCTAGCTCAGACAAGAGTTCTTTGTCCCACCCTGGTCATTCCACAGATATATAAACCCTTTTTCCTAGTTCCAACAGACCTCACGACCTCTGAGGATGCTTGCCATAGATGTAGGCAAAACGTCAGGAAGAGAATGCCTCTAGAATATGGCCATATAGCCCAAAAGAACCTACAACAACCCAGTTGTGAGGTCTGTTGGAAACTAGGCAAGTGGGGTTCATATATTCATGGAATGATGCCCAGGGTGGAGAAAGAACTCTTGTCTGGTTGAGGCAAGTGTGAATGTTGCAATTGGCTATCTTGATTAGCATTTAATGGCCTTGCAGCTCCATAGAATCATAGATTTAGAAGAGATCTCATGGGCCATCCAGCCCAACCCCATTCTGCCAAGAAGCAGGAAAATCACATTCAAAGCACCCCTGACAGATGGCCATCCAGCCTCTGCTTAAAAGCCTCCGAAGGAGCCTCCACCACACTCAGAGAGTTCCACTGCTGAACAGCTCTCACAGTCAGGAAGTTCTTCCTCATGTTCAGATGGAATCTCCTTTCTTGTAGTTTGAAGCCATGGTTCCATTGCGTCCTAGTCTCCAGGGCAAAGGAAACAAGTTCGCTCCCTCCTCATGACTTCCTCTCACATATTTATACATCATGTCTCCTCTCAGCCTTCTCTTCTTTAGGCTAAACATGCCCAGCTCGTTAAGCCACTCCTCATTGGGCTTGTTCTCCAGACCCTTGATCGTTTTGGTTGCCCTCCTCTGGATACATTCCAGCTCAGAGTCCACATCTCCCTTCAATTGTGGTGCCCAGAACTGGACACAGCTTCAAAGCCTAGTTGCCTACTGCCTGGGGGAATCCTTTGTTGGGAGGTGTTATCAGTGGTTCTCAAACTGGGGTCCCAGATGTTCTTGGCCTACAACTCCCAGAAATCCCAGCCAGTTTTCCAGCTGATAGGATTTCTGGAAGTTGAAGGCCAAAAACATCTGGGGAGCCTAGGTTGAGAACCACTGTGTTAACTGGTCCTGATTGATTCTTGTCTAGATTTCCCCTGTTTTTTTCGTTTCTCTTTATTTACTGTCCTGATTTTAGAGTTTTTAAATACCGATAAGAGTTCTTTCTCCCACCCTGGACATTCCACAGAAACATAAACCCAACTTGCCTAGTTTCCAACAGACCTCACAACCTCTGAGGATGCCTGCCCTAGATGTGGGAGAAACGTCAGGAGAGAATGCTTCTGGAACATAGCCAGACAGCCCGGAAAATTCACAGCAAACCCACTACTCTAATTATTTCCAAATGTTTATCCTCAGGACGTTTGCTTTGCTTTAATTCGATACTTTGGACATGGAAAGAGAAAGAGAATAGCCAAATGACCATCAAACCGTGTCAAGTGTCAGTCAAACGTTTAATTATTAACTTTACATTTTGATCATTAGTAGGTTGTTGCATGACTTTGGCTCATTCTCACCTTGGGTGACCCTAAGTCAGGCATGGGCCAACCTTGGCCCTCCAGGTGTTTTGGACTTCAGCTCCCACAATTCCTAGGAATTGTGGGAGCTGAAGTCCAAAACACCTGGAGGGCCAAAGTTGGCCCATGCCTGCCCTATGTGTGATGACCCTTGATGCCATCCAGAAAATCCTCTTCTGAACGTATGAGCAGCGTCCATTCAACCTATTTTCGGGGGAAATGCGCCCTCTGCTGCCGACTAACCTGGAGATCCCACCTGAATCTGCTCCCTACCTGGCCTATTCCAGGTATAATAAAGGTCAAGGCTGTGGCAAGTGGGGTGTATATACCTGTGGAATAATGTCCGGGGTGGGAGAAAGAACTCTTGTCTGTTTGAAACAAGTGTGAATGTTGCAATTGGCATTTAATGGAATGGCCTTGCAGCTTCAAAGCCTGGCTGGCTGCTGCCTGGGTGTTAGCTGGCCCTGATTGTTTCCTGTGTGGAATTCCCTTCTTTTTGGAGTGTTGCTTTTTCTTTACTGTCCTGATTTTAGAGTTTTTTTTTAAATACTGCTAGTCAGATTTTGTTCCTTTTCATGGTTTCCTCCTTTCTGTTGAAATTGCCCACGTGCTTGTAGATTTAAATGGCTTCTATGTATAGTATGACATGGTGGTTGTTAGAATGGTCAGGACAGTAAATAAAGAGCAATACTAAAAAAGGGGGAATTCCAGACAGGAAACAACCAGGGCCAGCAAACAGCTCCCAACAAAGGATTCCTCCAGGCAGGAAGCAGCCAGGCTTTGAATCTGCAAGGCCATTCAATGCTAATCAAGGTCGTCAATTGCAATATTCACACTTGCCTCAAGCAGACAGTTCTTTTTCCCACCCTGGACATCATTCCACGGGTATATAAACTTCACTTGCCTAGTTTCCAACAGACTTCACAACTTCTGAGGATGCCTGCCATAGGAAGCAGGCAGGCTTTGAATCTGCAAGGCCATTCAATGCTAATAAAGGTCGTCAATTGCAATATTTGCATTAAGTCCAGTTGTGCCCAACTCTGGGGGTTGGTGCTCATCTCAATTTCTAAGCCAAAGAGCCGGCGTTGTCCGTAAACACCTCCAAGGTCATGTGGCCAGCATGACTCCATGAAGTGCTGTTACCTTCTCACCACAGCAGTAGAATCATAGAATCAAAGAGTTGGAAGAGACCTCATGGGCCATCCAGTCCAACCCCATTCTGCCAAGAAGCAGGAATATTGCATTCAAATCACCCCTGACAGATGGCCATCCAGCCTCTGTTTAAAAGCTTCCAAAAAAGGAGCCTCCACCACACTCCGGGGCAGAGAGTTCCACTGCTGAACAGCTCTCACAGTCAGAAAGTTCTTCCTCATGTTCAGATGGAATCTCCTCTCTTGTAGTTTGAAGTACCTATTGATCTACTCACATTTGTTTTTGAACTGCTAGGTTGGCAGAAGCTGGGCCTAACAGTGGGAGCTCACGCCGCTCTCTGGATCTGAACCTGTGACCTTTCGGTCAGCAAGTTCAGCAATGCTAATCAAGGTCATCAATTGCAACATTCAAATTAAGTCCAGCCGTGCCCGACTCTGGGGGTTGGTGCTCATCTCCATTTCTAAGCCAAATAGCTGGCGCTGTCCGTAGACACCTCCAAGGTCATGTGGCCAGCATGACTGCATGGAGCGCTGTTACCTTCCTGCCAGAGTGGTACCTATTGCTCTACCCACATTTGCATGTTTTTGAACTGCTATGTTGGCAGGAGCTGGGCCTAACAGCGGGAGCTCACGCCGCTCTCTGGATCTGAACCTGTGACCTTTTGGTCAGCAAGTTCAGCAATGCTAATCAAGGTCGCCAATTGTAATATTCACATTAAGTCCAGTCGTGCCTGACTCTGGGACTGTGGTGCTCATCTCCATTTCTAAGCCAAAGAGCCGGCATTGTCCATAGACACCTCCAAGGTCAACATGACTGCATGGAGCGCTGTTACCTTATCACCACAGCAGTACCTATTGCTCTACTCACATTTGCATGTTTTTGAACTGCTATGTTGGCAGGAGCTGGGGCTAACAGCAGGAGCTCATGCTGCTCCTCAGATTCGAACCTGCGACCTTTCGGTCAGCAAGTTCAGAAGCTCAGCGCTTTGACCCACTGCTACACCGGGGGCTCCTATGCCTGATACATTCCAGGTATATGAGGTTGAGAACGACAAGAGCTGCCCTCCAACAACCCTCCTTCTTCAACACAGGGACAGGGAGAACATGTGGGTCTTGCAGGAATGAACACACACAAGACTGATTTTCCATGCACTTCCCTCAACATATCCATCCACCCACAGTCCAGCCTTGTGTCCATCTATATAAATAAAAATGTAATGTTCATTTGTGGGATTAACAGAACTCAAAAACCACTGGACAAATTGACACCAAATTTGGACACAATATGCCTACTAACCCAAGGAGTGACCATCACTCCAAAAAATTGATTTTGTCATTTGGGAGTTGTAGTTGGTGGGATTTATAGTTCACCTACAATCAGAGCATTCTGAATTCCACCAATGTTGGAAATGAACCAAACGTGGCACACAGGACTCCCATGAACAACATGGGCATTGGTGGGCATTGACCCTGAGTCTGGGAGTTGTAGTTTACCTGTGCACTGTGGACTCTAACAATGATGGATCTGGACGAAACTTGGCACGAATATTCCATATGCCCAAATGTGAACACAGATGGAGTTTGGGGGAAATACACCTTGACATTTGGGAGTTGTAGTTACTGGGATTTATAGTTCACCTACAATTAAAGAGCATTCTGAACCCCACCAAGGACAGAACTGGGGCAACCCACACAGAACCCGCAAGACCAACAGAAAATACTTAAGGTCATCCAGTCCAACTCCCTTCATCAGGACAAGAAAACATAATCAAAGCCCTCCTGACAAAGAGCCATCCAGCCATAGATATAGATAGATATGATTCATACACAGAGAGATATAGTATCATAGATTTGAAAGGGACCCCTAAAGACGGACAATGATATGTTGCAGGTTCCAGAGTGGGCAAACCAGACACTCTCCATATCAACACTGACAAAAAAACAGCAAAAAATACCATTTACCTACAAGCATAAAGAAATTACATATATTAGAAACCAGCACCATCTCATTTCTTTATTTTCCAGATCAACAGACTGGGCCACAGCAACATGTGGCAGGGGACAGCTAGTTCATTAATAAAGGTTCCAAAATATGAGATTTGGAAAGAAAATTCCCAGCTTTCTGGAATACTTTCACACCAAAATGCACTTGAGCTATTTGAGCCTATAGCCAGCCAACATTCATTCCAGTTGACAAATCGTCCTGGAAAACTGAAAAATCCAAGCTCCTGGGAAACCTTAGCTCTACGGATTGCCCAGATCACAGGCTTTGCTTTTCTATAGTGTCTCCTTATCTTGAATGCGCTCTCTCTGTGTGTCACAAGGGAGGCATTGTTTGCAGCCAGGGCTGCGGGGCTTGAGCAGAAACCTGGCGCCCAAAACTGAACCCTGTGCCTGGCTCTCGGGATGGGGCTGCAAAGGAAGCAACGTGCCAGTCGTCACCCAAGATTTCTTCACAGGCCAGGAACAGAAAACCACGTGGCCGCAGACATCCAAAGAAGCCATGCCTTGGGTACAGGGAACGATGCTTATCGCCTGCCCTACTTTCTCACGCGAAACAACATCCGCAGGACGCATCGGGAGGGAAGCATACCTAAGTGGCGTGCAGCCTTGGCCCTCCTGGTAAGGCACACCATCATCGGTTGCGTATTGGACAAAACAGCTTCATGGGAGAGGGTCATACCAAAAAAAGTTCCCTCGCTCCAAAGACAAAAAACACCCTCTTGTTGGAGAGAAGAGCTTGTTGCACTCCAGGCCAGGAAGCCCTCTGACTTGAAACACCACACAGCTAAGTAACAAGCAAGCAGTTTATTGAAGATAATTAAAAGCAGTAGCAGTAAAAAGCAATCCACAAAAATAGGTAAATCCAATTAGGTAGAAAAGGAAGATAGAAACAACAAATCCAGGAAATAGTCCGTCAGAGTTCATGACAACAAATACTAGAACTTCTAAGGCAAAACCCCCAAACTTGAGCATGAATCAAACAAGGCACTTCTGCATGGAAATAACAAGGCACTTGATACAAGAATCTATCCAAGGCAATGCTTCCAGGGACCTGAGACAACATCTTGACTCAATTCAAACATTGCTTCGTCTGACTACAGATTCTGTACTTGGCACTTTTATCCCCTAATCTACTCTATATCCCAAGCAGCCAGGAAAGGATTTCTTCTCAGCCTTGAATCTGCTATCAGTTTCTCCTACAATCTGGCAGAGCGCCTGAGAGCCTGGTTTGTTTTTCTTTGCTGACTGAAAGCACTTCTCCTCTCTACTGGCTCATTAATTTCTGCAGTACTTGGCACTTTTATCCCATAATCTACTCTAGATCCCAAGCAGCCAGGAAAGGATTTCTTCTCAGCCTTGAATCTGCTATCAGTCTCTCCTGTAATCTGGCAGAGCGCCTGAGAGCCTGGTTTGTATTTCCCTGCTGACTGAAAGCATTTCTCCTATCTACTGGCTCATTCATTTCTGAAGGTGCTGAGCCTTTCTCAGGCACAAAGCCTTGGGAAGTCTCTGGTAGCAATTCCGGCCCAGGGAACAGACTATCATCCCCAAACCCTTCAGGAACATTATCATCAGAAAAGTCACTTTAAACAGGAATCTCATTGTCATTTTCTGCATCAAGAGCAACCTCATCATTAGACACCTGAACCTCATTGTCACTCCCAACATCCAGAGTACCCTGATCATTAGACACCATCACAGGCTGAACTCCAACAGAGCTGACGTTTGAGGAGGGGGCATAAGAGAGAAACCTCCCTTGATTTCAATTAAATCAAGGAGAAAATCTCCCATAGAATCATAGGATAAGAGATTTGGAAGAGACTGCATGGGCCATCTAGTCCAATCCCCTTCTTCCATGCAGGAAAAGCTCAAAGAACCCTGGACAGATGGCCGTCCAACCTCTGTTTCTTCAAGGGCTTTCATGTCCAGAATCACTGGGTTCTGGGGTGTCTGGCTATGTTCCAGAAGCATTCTTTCCTGATGTTTTGCCCTCATCTATGGCAGGCATCCTTAGAGGTTGTGAGGATTGTCTCCCATCCTAGATATTATTCCACAGACATATAAACCCCACTTTCCTAGTTTCCAACAAACCTCACAACCTTTGAGGATGCCTGCCATAGATGTAGGTGAAACGTCAGGAGAGAATGCATCTGGAACATAGCCAGGCAGCCTGGAAAACTCACAGCAACCCATCCATCCTCTGATTAAAAGCCTCCAAGGAATGAGCTTCCAGCACACTCCAAGGCAGAAAGTTCCATTACTGAACAGTCAAGAAGGTCTTCCTAAGGTTCAGGTGGAATCTCCTTCCCTGTCATTACAAGTCATTACTCCGAGTCTGGGTTTCAAGGGCAGCAGAAAGGAAGCCTGCTCTCTCTTCCATTGCGACACCCTTTCATATATGAATACATGGCTCTCATGTCTCCACTCAACCTTCTCTTCTGTGGCTAAACAGACACAGTTCTTTAAGACGCTCCTCTTGGTCTCCAGACCATTGATTGTTCTAGATGTCAGCTGGATGCCTTCCAGCTTAGAGTCAATATATCTTCTGAATTGTGGCGCCCAGAATTGGACACAGTGTTCCAGGTAAGGTCTAACCAAAGCATAATAGAGAGGAACCATGACTTCTCTTGATTTAGACCAGGCATGGGCCAACTTTGGCCCTCCAGGTATTTTGGACTTCAACCATCAAACCGTGTCAAGTGTCAGTCAAATGTTTAATTATTAACTTTACATTTTGATCATTAGTAGGTTGTTGCATGACTTTGGCTCATTCTCACCTTGGGTGACCCTAAGTCAAGCATGGGCCAACTTTGGCCCTCCAGGTGTTTTGGACTTCAGCTTCCACCATTCCTAACAGCCGGTAGGCTGTTAGGAATGGTGGGAGTTGAAGTCCAAAACACCTGGAGGGCCAAAGTTGGCCCATGCCTGGTCAAGACACTAGACTTCTTCTGATACATCCCAAACTCTCATTGGCTTTTTGTGCTGCTGCATCACACTCTTGGCTCATGTTCAACTTGTTCTCCACCAAGACTCCAAAATCTTTCTCAAATGGACCGTTGGTGAGCCAGGCATCACCTCTCCTGTATCTTTGCATTTCATTTCCCCTTGTTGAAATTCATAGTTCTATCTTCCAGATACTTCTACAAAAGGTAGCTGCTTGCTTGGCATTCTCCTGCTTCAGACGAAAGATGTAGTGCCAAAGCTTTTCAAGGATTAAGTGGTTCAGATTCCAGCTTGCACCTAAAATGTCACATGAGTCAGAACCTTGGGAGGATTAACATGGGCGCTTTTGACGCTTTCCCGTTCCCAAACGCAGCCTCTCTTTCTCTCTCATACACATCATGCACACATACAATTGTCTGCATCATTTGTCCCAGAGATAATGAAGGACCCTTTCTACAAAACTGTGGCAATTGCCCAATGACTTGTGGTTTCTAATGGCTGAATGCTGTGCCCAGATTCCCTCTTCATCTGGGACTGTTCTCCAACCCTGGCC
Source organism: Anolis sagrei ordinatus (assembly GCF_025583915.1). Classification (NCBI taxonomy): domain Eukaryota; kingdom Metazoa; phylum Chordata; class Lepidosauria; order Squamata; family Anolidae; genus Anolis; species Anolis sagrei. Next base: position 4,855,657 of record NW_026847549.1, on the reverse strand, counting down.
TAGAGTGCATGCCATCATGCCTTAAATCAGGCATGGAGAAACTTGGGCCCTCCAGGTGTTTTGGACTTCAACTCCCACAATTCCTAACAGCCTACCGGCTGTTAGGAATTGTGGGAGTTGAAGCCCAAAACACCTGGAGGGCCCAAGTTTGCCATGACTTAAAAACTAACAGCAACTAATACAACTTTAGGTGCGCAGCAACTTTATCCTCAGGAATGCAGGAGGTGGGGAGGTTGGCTATTCAGCTCTGTTGGGATTTTTGTGCGGCTTAACTCCACAAGCCCTTCCTTCTTTTATCTACTTTTATCTACTCCAATTGCCTGAATGTTTTGTATATAACGTAATAAGTTCAAAAACAAAAACACTTTAGATATAACCAAAGTTTTATTTTGGTCCAAGGAAATGCTGACTATAATGACAAACATTTATTTTGATACAGGATAATATTGAATACATATCTAAAGCATTTTTTAAATCTTGCACAGTTTTAATAATGATAATAATAATAATAATTCATCATTCGAAAATACATCACTCCTCTTTATACCCAACTGGCCACTCTGGCTGAGAGATTCTAAGAGAGATATGCCAAAAGTTTACTTTTTCCAATCTCTGGACAAAAGTTAAAGGACAAGAAGAAAAGAAGCGCACATGGAATAATGTTGAAAACTACTGTATACATGTACTCATGTGTAAGTTGATGTCATGTATAAATTGAGGGCAGGTTTTGGGAGCAAAAGTATGAATGTTGATATGACCCTTGGGTAAGTTGAGGCTCATTCCACAGAGATGGGGAGGGACCAATGCTAATTCAGAGGCCACCCACCCCTGGCCACCATTGCTGTTTTCCCACCCAGACATTCACAACAGAGAAAGTAGAGGGGGGCAGAGCTTCTTTTGGGTTCTCTTAGGATGGACCACACTCTTGCTTTTTGCCACTCTACTCACTCATTCTCCAGCACCATCATCCCCTGGTGGCATCCAAAGGACAAGGACTCAAGATGACTCCTTCATCTTCTGTCCTTATCTAAACTACTGCCTTGTGCTAAGATGAAATCTGGGAGGAACATCTCTAGGAAGGATAAGGGAAACATGCTTCATCCTACAGCTTGGAAGCTGCTTGCTCATAGATCAGTTTGGATAGTTAAGCTCAGCAAAGACCTGGGGCTATGGACCTAAAATCGTATCTGTTTTGGACTTGACAAGGTTCTGACCAAAGGCAAAGGCAAACTTGGGCCCTCCAGGTGTTTTGGACTTCAACTCTCACAATTCCTAACAGCCTACCGGCTGTTAGGAATTGTGGGAGTTGAAGTCCAAAACACCTGGAGGGAGGGCTGAAGTTTGCCCACATCTGCTCTAACCAAAGGCACGCATGAAGCACGGCGTGGATCAACTCAGCTGCAATGAAGACCTCATTAAAGAAAGCGGAATGGTGCTTCACTCACCATCCAGTCTGGCATGTGGAAAGCCGAGGCCCCTGCGCTGCCGCTCCACTTCTCCATCGCAGACGGCGGTCAAATCTGATGCAGTTGCAGTCCGAGGCAGGAGAGCTTTGATTTGGATCTGAATTTCTGGTCTAACGTGGTGTTTTGAAGGAGCTCAGAGGAGCTGTGACCTCTTTCAAACTGTTTCTTCTCAGGTTGAACCTCCAGCTTGTTTCTGTCTGCTTCGAATCCAGGAGAAGAAGGGCGCCTGTATCTCTTACTGTGGCTTTTATCGCTTTCAAACGGCTGCCTCCAAGAAGATGCCGCCTGCTTGATTTGGCTTAGGTTGGCTGTGGGCAACACGAAGGTGGCCTCGGTGGGATGAGTGAGTGGCCATCTCTCTTCCGAGGCCTATGTATGTACCCCCAGCGGAGTGCGTCACCCGACCAACCGATAGCAGGGATCAATACGGCGCAAGGCCAAGAAGGCAATTTACCCCACACATGGCCTTGCAAAACACACGTCTTCCCACATGTAGCTTGAGGGCTTGATGGCATTAAAAGTTCAGACGGCCGGAGCAAAAGACCCCGTGGGATTTCCAGCAGCCGGGCACGAACACCTGGCGGTGGGCCAGCAAAGGAATACTTGGAATTAACTTCTCCAAAGCCTTGACTTTTGGGAGAACTGAAAAGCTATTGTTCTCACAATCTCTCTCAGGACCATTTGTTTGCTCAGAGCTCCATCTGCCGTGTAGCAGCAAAGGGAACATGATCGGCAAGTTCATCCCAGAAGGAAGCTGCATGGCTTGGAAGGCCCTTCTTCACACAGCTGCATTCGCCACTTAGCCTTCAGGGTTTTGCTTTTTCCAAGGTCTTGGAAACTCAGGGCAGCCCAATCCATGATGATATATGATTTGGATCTGAAATCCTGGTCTAATGTGGTGTTTTGGAGGAACTGCAATCTCTTTCAAACTGTCTCTTCTCAAGTTGAACCTATACACAAGGTATGAAGTTTATTCGTTCAGTCACTATTGACTCTTCATGACCACCTGGACCATCCCAGGCCAGAGCTCCCTGTCGGCCGTCACCACCCAGCTCCTTTAGGGTCAATCCAGTCACTTTCAAGGATCCTATCCATCCATCTTGCCCTTGGTCGTCCCCTCTTCCTTTTTCCTTCCATTTTCCCCAACATCATTGTGTTCTCTAAGCTTTCTTGTCTTCTCATTATGTGGTCAAAGGACTTCAACTTTGTGTCTAATATCCTTCCCTCCAATGAACAGTCAGGCTTTATTTCCTGCTGTATGGACTGGTTGGATCTTCTCGCGGTCCAAGGCACTCTCAGAACTTTCCTCCAACACCACAGTTCAAAAGCATCTATCTACCTTCGCTCAGCCTTCCTTATGGTCCATCCGTAGGTGACTATGGGGAATACTATTGCTTTAACTATGGGGATCTTCGTTGCCAGTGGTATGTCTCTACTCTTCACTATTTTATCAAGATTTGTCCTTGCTCTCCTCCCAAGAAGGAAGCGTCTCCTGATTTCCTGCCCACAGTCTGCATCTCCAGTAATCTTTGCACCTAGAAATACAAAGTCTGTCACGGCCTCCATGTTTTCTCCCTCTGTTTCCCAGTTACCAATCAGTCTGGTTGCCAGAATCTTGGGTTTTTTATGTTGAACTGCAACCCAGATTTTGCACTTTTTTCACCTTGATTAGAAGACTCCTCAGCTCTTCCTCGCTTTCAGCCATCAAAGTGGTATCATCTGCATATCTAAGGTTGTTAATGTTTCTTCCAGCCATTTTAACCCCAGCCTTGCATCTGTCAAGCCCCGCACATTGCATGATGTGTTCTGCATCCAAGTTAAATAGGTTAGGGGAGAGGATACAACCCTGCTGTATGCATTTCCCAATCTTGAACCAGTCTGTTGTTCCATAGTCATTTCTTACTGTTGCTACTTGGTCATTATACAGATTCCTCAGGAGAGAGACAAGGTGATTTGTGATCCCCAAATCACCAAAAACTTGCCACAAGGTATGAAAGCCATAGTATCAGTACTGCATCTGAAGAAGTGGATTTATATCCACAAAAGCTCACACAACCACTTAAGTCTTACAGGTGTTGCCATATCCCTTTTCAGTTTAGCCTTCTAGTGAGATTTATGGTTTAGTTTGCTCCCAGACCCATTCACGGTCCTTTCTCACAATCCATGATTTCCTCTGCACCACAATTCAAGTGAGTTGATTATTTGAAGAACAGTTTTTTGCTCACAGATCAGTTTGGATCGTTACGCTCAGCAAAGTCCTGGGGCCATGAGCCAAAAATTGGATCTGTTTCAGACTTGACAAGGTTTTGATCAAATGCCTACCAAACTTCAGCCCTCCTTCCAAATGTTTTGGACTTCAACTCCCACAATTTTTGGTTCTCTACCACCACAGCTCCCGTTGATTTACCACAGTAATTGGCCCACATTACCTCTTTCCTTCACAGACAGAATTTCATTCTCCCCTCTTAGAAAGTCAGTCTTGGATGAGACTGTGTTATCCTCTTCCCTTGTTCCAGGCTTAGTAGCACCTCCCTTCTTTCCTTTACTTGGTCCTTTGCTGTTGTATACAACCTGACTGTGAACTGGCCTTTCTAAAGGGGCATTTCCTTGAGCTGCTGTCTTGTGACCTCCATGAAAAGAAACCTGCTCTAGCTCTTTCCTTTTGTGTCTCTGTTCTATTTTCTTTCCAAAAGTTCAGAGAGAGCTGCTTGCTGTCTAACTTACCCAAGACCTCTCTGACCCATTTCAATCAGAGTTTAGCATAGGTCCTTCCACCAACACAGCCTTGACTCAATGTACTAGATGATATTCTAGCAGTGAAGTCTCAGTATTAAACATCTGTTCTGATCCTGTTGGGCCTTTCTGAAGCCTTCAACGCTTTGGATCATCATAGTCACATCACTGACAATATCAGGGAACACTATGTCCTGTCTGAAATCTTTTTTTGCCTCTTTGCTCTTCTTCTTCCAAAACCTTTTTTGTAAACGTTGGAGTGCCACAAATACCAGTTTGAGATCCTCTTCTGTTCTCATTATATACCTTCCTTCTGGGACTTTTTATTCCAGACTAGCCGCCCCCTGCCATGTGTTGCTGTGGCCCAGTCTGTATATGTGTTATGTGTGTGTGTGTGTGTATGGTTTTGTGCATGTGTTGTAATGTATTTTTATTTTTGGACTTTTAAAGTCTCTTCTACTGTGTTTTCCAGTGTTTTTATAAGTGACGGTCATTTGTTGGCCCGATAGATGGATTGTGTCCAAATTTGGTGTCAATTTGTGCAGTGGTTTTTGAGTTATGTTAATCCCACAAACTAACATTACATTTTTATTTATATAGATCTGCTTTGTGATGCACACATTTCCCGGAGTTTTACATCAATTGATCCCTCTATCTGGAAGTCCATGATGGACTATTTGTTGTGTGTCTCTTTGTGAATGACACAAGCATGTGGACAATTTCAACAGAAAGGAGGAAATCATGAAAATGAACAAAATCTGGATACCAGTATTAAAAAACTCTAAAATTACAACAGCACAACAACAGAGAGGAAACCACCAAGTTCATCTAATCACCTCTCAACGAAAGTTTGCTCCAGGCACTGTCAGGCCATTATATGCTAATCAAGGTGGTCAGTTGAAACATTCACCCCTAGCTCCAGCAGACAAGAGTCCTTTGTCTCACCCTGGTCATTCCACAGATATATAAACCTTTTTTCGTAGTTCCAACAGACCTCACAACCTCTGAGGATGCTTGCCATAGATGCAGGCGAAACGTCAGGAGAGAATGCCTCTAGACCATGGCCATATAGCCCGAAAAAACCCACAACAACCCAGTGATTCCAGCCATGAAAGCCTTGGACAATACATTGCTGTTTCAGTTGCCAGAAACCTCAGACATAACCATTTTTTTCCTGTGTGGCTTTGCTGGACTGATAGCAATTTCCATCTTTTGACCATCCATAGAATCCGTAGCTTCCTGGCTGTCAGGGCTGTCTATCTGATTGTCCAGACTGTCACACCGAGGTTACTGTTATAGCCTACTGGTGAGTTTGCCAATTCCTGGTCTTTCCTCCCTCTCACCTTAATTCTCTCCGAGTTGTTTGCAATCTTCATACATGTTCACAAATTTCTCCTCTCTGCCACAGTGGTTAGCAGTTTACGCCAAGGCCTGTTCCAATCTGTAAGTCTTGATACTTAGGGCTCTGCATTCTAATCTCTATTGGTACCAAGCAGCTTGGCTCACAGGGCATGCACAGCGTGGGAATTTAAGGTCTACAGACAAGGGATTATTTCTGCTCCATTGACTTGCGCACCTCTGCCAAGTCTGCAAGTCTTTCACGATTGGGCTCTGCACCTGCGCAACACTCTACCTCTGGGATACTGCCTGCAGGAGGATTACACCTGTCTTTGAAAGATACGGAAGACTGGATTAAGCTGCGCAGTTGTGCCTGAGGTTGATGAGTTGTTAGGGCTCTTATCTCTAAAGTATAGCACTTTATTGTCTTTACGTCTGCCTGTATTGATAAATGGTGGAAAAGCCAGCACAGAGCTTCATCAATCATACGTTGAGATAAAAAGGTATCATACCTTTGTGATCACTGTGGAATGTAATCATAGGAGATGGATATAACCCAGGCCTGGGCAAATTTTGGCCCTCCAGATGTTTTGGACTCCGACTCCCACAATCCTGGAGGGCCAAAGTTTGCACAGTCCTGATATAATCTGTATGACAGAAATAGAGAAAACAGGAAAGGAAGTCAAACTCTGCCAAGGATATAAGGTCCAACCATTTCATCAAGGATATGAGGTCCAACTAATTTGCCTTGTACACAATCCAACACTAGGCATGAGCAAAGCAACATGATCACCATCTCCCCACTTCTTCTTAACATCCCCACAAGGTATGATCTGGGGAACACTCATTACACAGAGATAGGACCATACACCTTCCCACCACCCTTCTGCCCCACAAATGAGAATAGTTTTTCACAGGCTTACTGTGGGCCAGGCAAGACAGGTAGAGAAGCAGCCAACAATGTCATGCAGCAGCAAACAAAAAAACGATGGGATTTTGGCCTGTATCAATAGGAATCTACCAGGGGTCCTCAAACTTTTTGAACAGAGGGCTAGGTCACAGTCCCTCAAACTGTTGGAGGGCCGGATTATAATTTGCAAAAAAAAATGAAGAATGAATTCCTATGCACAGTGCACATATCTTATTTGTAGTGCAAAAAACACTTAAAAACAACACAATAATTAAAATAAAGAACAATTTTAACAAATATAAGCTTATTACTATTTCAATGGGAAGTGTGGGCCTGCTTCTGACTGATGAGATAGGCTTGTTGTTGTTGTTGTTGTTGTTGTTGTTGTTGTTGTGTGCTTTCAAGTCATTTCAGACTAGGTTGTCCCTGAGCGAAGGCCGGGTAAATGACCTTGGAGGGCTGTATCCGGGCCCCGGGCCTTAGTTTGAGGACCCCTGGTCTAGATCCAGGGAAGCGATGCTACCCCTCTATTCCGTCTTGGTCAGACCACTTTATCTGGAATCAAACTGTGTCCAATTCTGGGCACCACAATTGAAGGGAGATGTTTGCAAGCTGGAATGTGTCCAGAGGAAGGCAACCAAAATGATCAAGGGTCTGGAGAACAAGTCCTATGAGGAGTGGCTTAAAGAGCTGGGCATGTTTAGTCTGAAGAAGAGAAGGCTGAGAAGAGACATGATACCCATATATAAATACATGAGAAGTCATAGGGAGGAGGAAGCAAGCTTGTTTTCTCCTTTCCTGGAGACTAGGACACGGAGCAATGGGTTCAAACTACAGGAAAGGAAGGAGATTCCACCTGAACATGAGGAAGAACTTGACTATGAGAGAGCTGTACAGCAGGAACTCTCTGCTCCAGAATGTGGTGGAGGCTCCTTCTTTGGAGGCTTTTAAACAGAGGCTGGATGGCCATCTGTCAGGGGTGCTTTGAATGCGATTTTCCTGCTTCTTGGCAGAATGGGGTTGGACTGGATGGCCCACCAGGTCTCTTCCAACTCTAGGATTCTAGGATTCTATGGTGCTGATCAAGCTGATCGAGATGTAAACTTGATCCTTCCTCCACCTGAAGTTTCACTCTAGAACTAATTCTGCTCTCCTCCAAAGGAGAAAGCCGTAAATTATTGAATGCAGACCCTGCTAATGAGATTACCAATACCCTCTGCCGCTCAGAGGACAAGTTACAAAACAGGCAAAGTCGGAGTATGGGCGCCAGAGGGAGCTAGGGATCCACACAAACGATCGCAGTTAAATCAAAGCCAGCTAGTTGCAAAGAACATGATTCAAAATCCACACCTCTCCGTGGGAATCACAATGAATCAATAAATGGGTGACTATTATCACTGTGGGGCGATAACGTTTGCAGGGTTTTATCAGCTTGGTCAAGGACTTTGAGAGATTTATCATAAGCTGGGCCAAACTAATGAGTTCATCACAGATAGGACGTATCGGGCCAAAAGATAGGGACTCCCACGGGAAATGTGACCTCATTTGAAGGAGGCATTGTAGTCCAAGTGCAGAAGACCTCACTGTTTAAAACCCAGGACCCTCAGAGGGCCTTTTTGAGTTTCTGCATTCATCTCAAATCCTCTCTGAAATGAGGCAAATGCAGCCTCCTTTTAAGATGTCAATATGGTCAAGGTCGCAGGTTAAAATCTGCCATATAATCCACATTATCTAATTGTACTGAATTATATGAATCTAAGGAGTCCTGGTGGCGCAATAGGTTAAACTGCTGAGCTGCTGAACTTGCTGATCAAAAGTTTGCAGGTTCAAATCCGGGGAGCGGTGTGAGTTTCTGCCAATCTAACAGTTCAAAAACATGCAAATGTGAGTAGATGGATTGGTACCTCTCTGGCGAGAAGGTAACGGGGCTCCATGCACTCATGCCAGCCACATGACCTTGGAGGTGTCTATGGACAACGCTAGGTCTTCAACTTGGAAATGGAGAAGAACACCACACCCCAGAGTCGGACACAACTGGACTTAATGTCAGGGGAAAACCTTTACCTATGTTCCAAATTCAGAAGACCACCCCATTTAAAGTCCACAAGTAACACAGAAGCCCTTGTGTGTATTTCTGTACACATATTTCACCTTTTCTGAGATGCTTCCCATTAAAAAGTACCATAAAGCGAAGACAAGAAGCTAGAATGGAAGACAAATCTTGGCCCGGCCTTTTAAATTTTAAAATTGCCTTGAACAGGCAGGATTACTTTTAATATATGTGTGTTATGGCGACAATTTTTATGCTTATATTTTGTTTTGTTAATCTTATGGTTATGTTGTTTTTACTTTGTATGTTTTGTGATGTTACCTGGGAACCACTCTGAGTCCCCTCGGGGAGATGGAGAGGTATATAAATACATATTATTATGGTTGTTGGAGTGGTCCAGCATTTCTGTGTACTCAAATAATATGCTGTGTCCAGGTTGGTTCATCAGGTGCTCTGCTATGGCTGGAATGCTGGACCACTCCAACAACCACCATGTCAGACTACACAGAGAAGCCATTGAAATCCACAAGCATGTAGATAATTTCAACAGAAAGGAGGAAACCATGGAAATGAACAAAATCTGACTGCCAGTATTTAAAAAAACCTCTAAAATTACAACAGCAAAACAACAGAGAGGAAACAATCTGGGACATCTAATCACCTCTCAACAAAAGATTGCTCCAGGCACTGCCAGGCCATCAAATGCAAATCAAGGTGGTCAGTTAAAACATTCACACCTCGCCCCAGCAGACAAGAGTCCTTTGTCTCACCCTGGTCTTTCCAGATATATAAACCCCTTTTCCTAGTTCCAAAAGACCTCACTACCTCGGAGGATGCTTGCCATAGATGCAGGCAAAACGTCAGGAGAGAATGCCTCTAGAACATGGCCATACAGCCCGAAAAAACCTACAACAACCCAGTGATTCCAGCCATGAAAGCCTTCGACAATACATTATTATTATTATTATTATTATTATTATTATTATTATTATTATTTGCTGAAACACCACAGTCCTCTTTTCTCCATGCTCTCAGATCTTTCCTAGGACTTTTCCCTTTGGTTTTCTGCAGCAACCACTTCACAGTGCGGGCTGAAAGGGGCAGTATATAAATACAGGAAAGAAAGAAAGAAAGAAAGAAAGAAAGAAAGAAAGAAAGGAAGGAAGGAAGGAAGGAAGGAAGGAAGGAAGGAAGGAAGGAAGGAAGAAAGAAAGAAGTGGGCTAGAGTTCATAAACTGATCAAATAACTATATGTCTGTGCAACAATACTGACAAATGCCAGTCAGATCTGACTTACGTCCATGACTTAAAACAAGAATAACCCATTTCAAACTCCACCGTATCCAGTTCTGAGCGAAACTATTAAAGAAGGATATTGATAAGCAGGGAGATGTCCAATAAAGGAAGGGTCAATGGCCTGGAAAGCATAAATCCTTCTGAAGAAGCTGGACATGCTTTGCTTGGAGAAAAGAAGGCTGGAAGAAGGGGACACGAGAGTCTTGTTTACATATTGGAAAGGATGTCCCATTGAGGTGGAAGAAAAGTTGCTTTCTGCTGCTCTAGAGAACAGGACACAATGGAGCAATGGATTCAAATGACAGGAAAAGAGGTTCCACCTAAACATTAGGAAGAACTTCCGGACTGTAAAAGCTGTTCATCAATGGAATATAGTCTGCCTCAAAATCTGGTGGAGCCTGGAAGTTTTTAAGGAGATGCTGGAGGACTGTCTACCACAGTGTTTCTCAACCTGGGGGTCACCAAAGACCATCAGAAAACACAGTACTTTCTGTTGGTCATGGGGATTCTATGTGGGAATGTTGGCCCAATTCCTTCGTTGGTGGGATTCAGAATACTCTTTGATTGTAGATGTACTATAAATCCCAGTAACTACAACTCCCAAACGTCAAGGTCTATTTCCCCCAAATTCCACCAGTGTTCACATTTGAGCATACTGAGTATTCAGGCAAAGTTTGGTCCAGATCCATCATTATTTGAGTCTACAGTGCTCTCTGGATGTAGGTGAACTACAACTCCAAAACTCAAGGTCAATGCTCACCAAAACCTTCCAGTATTTGCAGTTGGTTATGGGAGTTCTGTGTGCCAAGATTGCTTCTATTCCATCGTTGGTGGAGTTCAGAATGATCTTTGATTGTAGATGAACTATAAATCCCAGCAACTACAGCTTCCAAATGACAAAATCAATCCCCCCCCCAACCCCACCAGTATTCAGATTTGGACTTTTCGGGTATTTGCCCCAAATTGGGTCCAGTGAATGGGAATACATCCTTCATGTCAGATATTTACATTACAATTCATAACAGTAGCAACATCACAGTTATGAAGTAGCAATGAAAATAATGTTATGGTTGGGGGTCACCACGACATGAGGAAGTGTATTAAGGGGTCACAGCATTAGGAAGGTTGAGAAACACTGGTCTACCAGGAGCGCTTGGATTGTGTCTTCCCTGGACTGGGTGGCCCTTAGATCTCTTCCAGTTTGATGACTGTACATTGAGATTGCATTGCATTCAGTCCGCAAATGCAACTTGCCAAGCCCTTTTGACACATGTGTGTACTACTGTGTGCCCACCTTATGCCAAATCATTTGCAAGGCCCAAGAACCCAAATGCCTCGCTTAAACAAGTTCCAGGATTCCTCAGCAAGCCCTGCCAGCAGTGCAAGTGTGGACAGAAGTTGAATTGTGAGTTTTCCCATTTCCTCCTGGCTGTGGCCAAGCCGAGGTGGGAGGGATGCCCAACAGTCTTACTCGTTGGCACACAATCCCTGCTCTCCAGTGATGGAAATTCACAAGCCGCGAAGCTGTGAAATGCAAATCCCGGAATGTGCCACTGGAGCCCTTGCTAACTGCACAGAAAACAGCCCTGGCCGCAGGCACGTTTCTCCCGGGAGGGAAGAGCGCTGGCGTTCCAGACGACGTTCCCCCTTGGATTCCTATGCACTGGGCTCAAACCCTAGTCCCAAAGGGCCCGGGTGTGATGAGGTTGCCTGAGTGGCACACGAAGCTGAATTCCTCCTTGACTCATTGCTGCTCTTCTTACTCATCCTGCCTCGTTCTTGTGCAAGCCCACCCAGCCACCCCCACCCCATCTGCTGGAGCACGCTGCCAGTCTTTCACTATTTCCAGGACTCATTCATGACAGCTAGGAGTTTGCTCTGTTGTTCGCAGGATGCCCTGGCACAGAGTGAATGTCAACCTTGTCAAAGCCAACGCTGCACCATTTTGAGTTAGGATTCAATTCTAATTATTTCCATCATTTGTACCCCATCCTTCTCGACCTCCGAAGGGGGACTCAGGGTGGCTTACATTGGCAACAATTCGATGCCAACACATACAGAATATATACACAATACACCATAACGTTAAGGTAAAGGTTTTCCCCTGACATTAAGTCCAGTTGTGCCCGACTCTGGGGGGTGATGCTCATCTCCATTTCTTAGCTGAAGAGCTGGTGTTGTCCATAGACACCTCCAAGGTTATGTGGCCAGCATGACTGCATGGAGCACCGTTGCCTTCCCAGTACCTATTCATCTGCTCACATTTGCATGTTTTTGAACTGCTAGGTTGGCAGAAGCTGGGGCTGACAGCGGAAGCTCACATCGCTCCCCGGATTTCAACCTGCGACCTTTCAGTCAACAAACTCAGCAGCCCAACGGTTTAACCCACTGCGCCACTGGGGGCTCCTATCACGACATTACACATTAAATCAAACCATTGAGTTAAAATCCATTTAAAAACAACCATGTAGCCAAACCTGGTGGCTACATTTCCTTTGCTGCCTGTGCCCCTGCTCAGAAGATTTCACCACACTTTCTGTCCCTGTGATCATTGGATTTTGGAAAATTTGGCTTGTTGTGGAAACAGGGATTGGAGAGGAAGTTTCAGTGGAGACCCCCTTTCCCCCATGATAATGATAATAAGGCTTTCAGGAGTGGATTTCATATGCTCCTGGAGCTGGAAGAGACCTCGTGGGCCATCCAGTCCAACCTCGTTCTGCCAAGAAGCAGGAAAATTGCATTCAAAGCACCCCTGACAGATGGCCGTCCAACCTCTGTTTCAAAGCCTCCAAAAGTGGAGCCTCCATCACACACCGGGGCAGAGAGTTCCACTGCTGAATAGCTCTCTCATAGTTAGGAAGTTCTTCCTCATGTTCAGGTGGAATCTCCTTCCTTTCCTGCTGTTTGAAGTCATTACTCCATTGCGTCCTAATCTCCAGGGCACCAGACTCCAAGGCAGAGAGTTCCACCACTGAACAGCTCATACGGTGAGGAAGTTCTTCCCAATGTTCAGGTGGAATCTCCTTTCCTGTGATTTGAACCCATTCCCCTGAGTCCTAGTCTCCAGGGCAGCAGAAAACAAGCCTGCTCCCCTTTCACGTATTTATGCATGTCTCCTCTCCTGTCTCCTCTCAACCTTCTCTTTTGCAGGCTAAACAGACCCAACTCTTTAAGCTGCTCCTCAGAGGGATTATCCATGGTCTCCAGATCCTTTTAGTCGCCACCTTCCTCTGGACTCCTTCCAGCTTAGGGTCAATATCCCTCTTGAATTGCTTTGTCCAGCATTGACACAGTGTGATTCCAGGTGAAGAGATCTGACCAAAGCAGAATAGAGAGGCCCCAGGACTTCCCTCGATCCTTTGGATGCAGCCCAGAATCACGAAGCTTGATGATTATTTGCACCATCGCCAAAATCTGAAACAGCATGCAAATCCAGCACTCACAAAAATGGCACATATCCACTTTTGTGGGTGAGTGTATTTTCCAGGTTTAAAGCGTTGACTTTTCAGAGAGGAGAGAAAGTACTTGGTGGTGTAACATCTCTGAGAGAAGGCACTTGGTAGATTTCATCCAAGGAGGCTGCGGCTCACGTTGCTCAGGCCGTGCGTAACCCCATCTTGTTCTGGAAGGCCTTGCCAGGGGGAAATGGGAGAAGGGCAGCTCAAAGTGCTGGAGTTGCCCAACAGCATGAAACGGAACGTCTTGAGAGGACAAAAGTTCACCAAGGCCACATTGCAGCTCATGCCTCTGATGTGGAGCTTCTAATTGCATGAGACCCGCACAGAAGCTGAACAAGAACACCAAAAGCATTCCAATGCACTCCACCAATTCAAGGACTATTATGAAGGGGCGGGGGGAAGAGTCAAAGACAAAAATCATTACAGGAAACTCTTAATGGGCAAAGACTTTCCAACTGTCAATAAGCCATTACTTCATCTTCAGTCCTTGGCACAGAAGGGGATGCTATTGTTTTTTAAGATAGATGAGACTGACATGACATGCTGGTTGTCATATTGTTCATACTGGCTCTTCTTGCTCTTGTGGGTCCAAGAACGTCAAATCATGGCTGCCCACACTATCCTGTTTTAAAATAAAAGAGCAGCTGTAGAACAATTCTTCAAGGGCAGGTGGAGAGACTGAAACACTCCCAAGCTATTTGGAGCCTCAACATAACTCAATGGAAAACTGAATTTATTTGTCATGTCAGGGCAACCAGTCAATTGTATTACATTTCTAACAGAACAATACAAACAAACAGACAAAATACAACATTTGCGAGTTTGGTAGTTGATTAAATGTCCTTTGACCAGTATCTGGCCATGTGGAGTGCTTCGGGTGTTGCTGCAAGAAGATCCTCCCTTGTGCATGTGGCAGGGCTCAGGTTGCATTGCAGCAGGTGGTCTGTAGTTTGCTCTTCTCCACACTCGCATGTCGTGGATTCCACTTTGTAGCCCCATTTCTTGAGGTTGGCTCTGCATCTCGTGGTGCCCGAGCGCAGTCTCTTCAGCGCCTTCCAAGTTGCCCAGTCTTCTGTGTGCCCAGGAGGGAGTCTCTCATTTGGTATCAGCCATTGATTGAGGTTCTGGGTTTGAGCCTGCCACTTTTGGACTCTTACTTACTGAGGTGTTTCAGCTAGTATCTCTGTCGATCTTTGAAAACTATTTCTTGATTTAAGTCGTTGACGTGCTTGGCTGATACCCAAACAAGGGATGAGCTGGAGTTGTCTCTGCCTTGGTCATTTCACTATTGGCTGCTACTTCCCAGCGGATGGCAGGTGGTGCAATACCGGCTAAGCAGTGTAATTTCTCCAGTGGTGTAGGACGCAGACACCCGGTGATAATGCAGCATGTCTCATTAAGAGCCACATCCACTGTTTTAGTGTGGTGAGATATGTTCCACACTGGGCATGCATACTCGGAAAACAGAAGAAAGCAATAGACAACTGTTCTGCAAGACAATGCACCAGGTCACAACTCACATGTTGTCTAATGGAAGCATGCTCCTGTGGCTTTGAAATTCTTTCGCATCCCCTTTATTGATCCGACCTTGCATCATTGGACTTCCACCTCTTTCCAGGAAGGAAGTTAATCTTGAAGGGCAAGCATTTTCCAGATGATGAGACTCTGATTTCCAAAGCCACAACACGGCTTTTGGAGCAACCTGTCAACTTCTACAAGCGAGGTGTTTACAGTTGCTTCAAAAGATGGGAGAAGTGTGTGTGCCTGGGTGGCATCCATGGAGAGCCACCTAGTCTCAAGGAGTCCAGTACTCAAACCAAACAGTGGACTTTCATGAAAAATGTCCCCTGACCCATTTCCTGTGGACTGAGAGGAACGAAACTTGGCCAAGTTTAGTTGCTCTCAGTCCACAGGAAGTGGATCAGAGGACATCTTTCATGAAAGTCCACTGTTTGGTTTGAGTACTGGACTCCTTGAGACTAGATTTTGGACTTCCACTCAGCCACAGAAGCCCCCTTGGTGCCCTTGGGCAAGGTTTGCCTTGGGTAAGGCAAGCATCTTCTGAGTACATCTTGCACACAAAATCCAAGCAGAGGATTGTCATATGTCTAGGAGTCAAAATAACCACCACAACAACGGCAACATGAAGTGGCTGGAGTCTCTTGAGTCGCAACATATCTCAGCCACGGAAATCCAGAGGGTCCCCTTGGACAAGTCTCTCTCACCTTGAGAAGAAATCTCTCCTTATAAACCTTTCCAAGAAACCCTTAAAATAAGATTGTCACAGATCATAGTCAACATGAAGGCCTAGAACAGTGGTTCTCAAACTGTGGGTCCCCAGGTGTTTTGGCCTACAACTCCCAGAAATCCCAGCCAGTTTACCAGCTGTTAGGATTTCTGGGAGTTGAAGGCCAAAACATCTGGAGACCCACAGGTTGAGAACCAGTGGCCTAGAATCACATAGTTGGAAGACTCCCCCAAGGGCCATCCATTGCAGCCCACTGCCAGGCGGGAAGACACAATCAAACCCCTCTTGACAAATGGTCATCCAGACTCTGCATAAAGACCTCCAGAAAGAAGATTCCGTTGGACATATTCCATGTTCCACTACTGGAACAGCTCTGAATGTCAGGAAATTCTAAACAATATTTAGGTGCAATCTCTTTTTCCACAATTTGAATCCATTGCTCCTTTGTGTCCTAGTCTCTATGGTCAGCAGAAAACAAACTTGCCCCTTACTCCAAAACGGGTAATGTAAAGGTTTCCCCTTGACACCAAGTCTAGTTGGGTTGGTGCTCATCTCCATTTCCAAGCCAAAGAGCTGGCGTTGTCTGTAGACACCTCATGTGGTTGGCATGACTGCATGGAGCACCATTACCTTCCCACCGAAGTGGTACCTATTGATCTACTCACATTTGCATTTTTTCAAACTGTTAGGTTTGCAGAAGCTGGGGCTAACAGTGGGAGCTCACCCCTCTCCCCAGATTTGAACCGCTGACCTTTCAGTCAGAAAATTCAGCAGCTCAGCGGTTTAACCCGCTGCGCCACCGGGGCTCCAATCTCAACAGGACATCCTTTCAAATATTTACTATAGATTATGATTCACGGTTGGTTATGTTTTGAGGAGAGTAACCCTGCAATATTTGTTTATAAATGAAACAATAATACAGTTAGTCCACCATAAGCGAAGTTTTCAGCCTCAGAGTGGGAAGACTGGGAATTATGGACAAAAGTAGGAAAAAAGAGAAGCAATCAGCAAAAAGAGAAAATAGGAGATGGCTCAAAGCTCTCTCTTTTTTTACTTTGTTTTGAGAACACCAAGCCTAGGAATCCAAACCCAAAAGCTGACTCATTCAAGAACACAGTGGATAGATACTAACTTTGGGGGAGATGCATTTAGCAGTGGGGATTCGCATGATGCACTGAGCACACACTGTTTAGTAATTCACTAGAAGCATGAGGAAACTAGTCATGCGCACATGTTCACCCCAGGGAATGGTCCAATGAGCGCCAAGCAAGGAAAGTTTATCAGCCCGCTTATGTGTTAAGACGTGAACATTTGGCCCCTTTGGCCACCCTGGCTGTGCCACTGGGGTCTTCTTACTATTCTTAGCGCCCGGGCTTAACTGGGCTTAAGTCAAGTAAGCTATATCCCCTGTGAGACATAGAGCTGCCTGCCTTTGCCAGAGAGTCCAGGTTGCAAGATTTATGTTACCCTAAAACAGTGTTTCTCAACCTGGAGTTTGGGACCCCTGGGGGGATGCAAGAGGGGTCGCCAAAGACCATCAGAAAACACAGTATTTTCTGTTTGTCATGGGGGTTCTGAGTAGGAAGTTTGGACCAATTCTATCATTGGTGGGGTCCAGAATCCTCTTTGATTGTTGGTGAACTATAAATCCCAGCAACTACAACTCCCAAATGACAAGTCTGTTTCCCCAAACTCCACCAGTGTTCACATTTGGGCATATTGAGTATTCGTGCCAAGTTTTGGTCCAGATTCATCATTGTTTGAGTCCATGGTGCTCTCTGGATGTAGGTGAACTACAGCTCCTAAACTCAAAGTCAATGCCCACTACACCCTTCCAGTATTTTCAGTTGGTCTTGGGAGTTCTGTGTGCCAAGTTTGGTTCAATTCTATCGTTGGTGGGGTTCAGAATGCTCTGTGAGTGTAGGTGAACTATAAGTCCCAGCAACTACAACTTTCCAAATGACTATTCTACTCCACATGGTGGTCCACACTCTGCAAGCTATTGATTGCTGGCCCACAGTGAGTCTGGGAGAGAAAGTCAATGGTAACCAATACTGTTTTACTGGGAGAGAAAAAATCCTGCTCCACAAGCTTCTAACTCACCCAAGTTCCATCCCAAAATGCTCAGTTTGGAAGAACCAACAGGACTCTGCATTACTTCATGGTCCCACCTTTCTCCATACACTGAATCAAAGATATACGTCAATCTAAACCAGAAATGTGCAGTAAATAAAATCACAATAAGAACATCAAAGCCTTCCAGGTGTAACCTCCTCTTTGCTTCCTGCCAAAACATCACCTTCTCTGCAACATGTTAATACCTGAAACTCTGCAAATGTGTTCAGGACACGTGTAGGAGGGTGGGAACAGCCTTCCGTGTGTGTGTGTGTGTGTGTGTGTCCTATCCTCCCCTCAACTTCCTTGTATTTTCCCAAATGAGAAAGCGAGATGAAGCACGACTGCAAAGGCCTGCTTGCCCAGGCCTTACCAGCAAGGCTGATGGGCAAGTGAGGGCCTGGAGGAACTGCATTGCCTCCATAGTGATTCAAGGCAATTCTGCTGACTTCACAGAGACTAAAGCTTAGTTACAGATTTAAAAACACAAAACTGTTTCAGTGTTTTAACCTGTTTTAACCTGTAAAAGCCTTTTTAATTATTTCATGGCTTTAAAATGTTTACATAGAATCACAGTCAGAAGAGACCACATGGGGCATCTAGCCCAACCCTCTTCTGCCATGCAGGAAAAGCACCATCAGAGTACTTGTAGGCCACCTTCAGATCTTTCGAGGCAGAGAGGGAAAGGAGTATTTTAATATATAAAATGCATCCATGATGACTTCAAGCAAAGAATGAATTCAAGGCTGGAGTTATAATTGCTGGACAAAACATTACAACGTTAGATATGTAGATGATACCACTTTGATGGCTGACAGCAAGGAGGAGATGAGGAGCCTTCTAACCAAGGTGAAAGAAGAAAGGGCAAAAGCTGGGTTGCAGCTAAACATCACAAAACCAAGATTATGGCAACAAGAATGATTGATAACTAGCAAACAGAGGGAGAAAACATGGAGGCAGTGACAGACTTTGTATTTCTAGGCACAAAGATGAGTACAGACACAGAGTGCTGCCAGGAAATTAAAAAAAAAACGGTTTCCTTCTTGGGAGGAGAGCCATGACCCATCTCAATAAGATAGTGAAGAGTAGAGACATCACACTGGCAATGAAGATCCGCATAGTCAAAGCCATGGTATTCTCCATAGTAACCTATGGATGTGAGAGCTGGACCATAGGGAAGGTTGAGCGAAGGATGAGAGACCTTTTGAACTGTGTGCTGGAGGAAAATCCTGAGAGTGCCTTGGACCGCAAGAAGATCCAACCAGTCCATACTTCAGGAAAGAAAGCCTGATTGTTTCACTGGAGGGAAGGATAGTAGAGGCAAAGATGAAGTCCTTTAATCACATCATGAGAAGAAAGGAAAGCTTAGAGAAGACAATGATGCTTGGGAAAATGGAAGGAAAAAGGAAGAGGAGCCAACCAAGGGCAAGGTGGAGGGATGGTATCCTTGAAGGGACTCGCTTGACTCTGAAGGAGCTGGGGGTGGACACAGCTAACAGGGATCTCTGACCTAGGCTGGTCCAGGAGGCCACAAAAAGTTGGAAGGGACTGAACAAATAAACAATTTCTGATGTGTTTATTACATTATCCAAAAGCATGCCAACAAATACTTTGAAATACCTTCCTCCTGATCACAGGTCTACGTGAAGTCCTAAAGAAAATGACTGGATGCTATATATGAAAGTCTGCGCAACTTTATCCAACTGCTTCTAAAGCAGACAAACTTCAGCCCTCCAGATGTTTTGGATTTCAAATCCCACAATTCCCCAGATGTTAGGAATTGTGAGAGTTGAAGTCCAAAACACCTAGAGGGATGAAATTTGCCCATGCCTTTTTTTTTTGACATGTCAGGAGTGCCTTGAGAAACTGCAAGTCGCTTCTGGTGTGAGAAAATTAGCCGTCTGCAAGGACGTTGCCAAGGGGATGCCCGGATGTTTTTGATGTTTTTACCATCCCTGTGGGAGGCTTCTCATGTCCCCGCATGAGCAGCTGGAGCTGACAGAGGGAGCTCATCTGCGTTCTCCCTGGATTCAAACCTGCAACCTGTTGGTCTTCAGCCTTGCCGGTGCAGGGTTTAACCCACTGTGCCACCAGGGGCTCCATTGCCCATGCCTGATTTAAAGGAAAACGGTATATGAACACTCAGGGTATAACTTAAACTACCAACCTTTTTTTAAGCCTAAAAATGTATACCTGAATGCTGTCAATAAGGAAACAAACAAGCAAACCAGGTGCAGAAAGGAGACAGTGAGGTAACGAATGGAAATAGCACCCATGCTGTGGCGAAGGAGACATACAGCTGGCTTTAATGGCCTGAGACAGATCTGCCCAAGCACACCGCGCTCCTTGGAACAGCTGCCTCAAGTGGCAATCTAACACCGCACTGAGCTGTCATCAATATTCTTTGAAATTTCCAAGCAGGTACTGCTGGCAATTCGAAGGATGAGAGCACTGGGAGGCCAGGGACAGGCAGTGACTTCTGAAAATAAACAGCGGCACAACAACCAACACACGACATGGGCTCTGCCAGGATTAGTACGCATCGATGTGGCAATCCCTGAAGAACTAAGTCCTGGGTGTTCTGCCCTGTGGAGGTTCCCATTCTCTTTCTGACATATGGAATCAAACACCTGCCCGTTCTCAAGGCAATCAGGAGCTGAAGTTGCCCATCAACCCTATTTATTCCAGTTGAAACTGCTGCTTTTAGAGTTTAGGGTAGTGTAGGGTTTGTTCTGGCACCCAATGCTATAGAAATCTCCCTCTATACCAGGCATGGACACACTTGGGCCTTCCTCCAGGTGTTTTGGACTTCAACTTCCACAATTCCTAACAGCCTGCCAGCTGTTAGAAATTGTAGACGTTAAAGTCCAAAGCACCTCAAGGCCCAAGTTGGTCCATGCTTGCTCTAGACTAAACTCTCCAGGTTTAGTCTGGCCCTGTATCAACCAAAGTCTATTCTCCTCCACATTAACTCATGCCCGCAATCCTCCAAAAACTTTCACCTGCAATTTGTCTTCACACAGATCAGTGTCCACATGCTGCATTTTCATAGTACTATTACATTCAACAATCAGCCTTCCACATTTACGGGTCTGTTTTTTATGGATTAAAATGTTCTCTCCAGGTCCTCCAGTCAGTCAGACTGACTGGTACAACCTGGGGATCACAACCAGACACAGTGAAGACATCTGCCCTTCCCCTATGCTACTCTGCTGCTGAGTATGAATGCCCAGTGTGGAACACATCTCACCACGCTAAAACAGTAGATGTGGCTCTTAATGAGTCATGCTGCATTATCATGGGGTGTCTGCCCCTACACCACTGGAGAAATTACAGTATTGCTCCACCTGACATCCGCCAGGAAGTAGCAGTCAATAGTGAAAGGACCAAGGCAGTGATATCTCCAGCCCACCCCCTGTTTGGGTATCAGCCAGCATGTCAACGACTTAAATCAAGAAATAATTTTCTAAAATCTCCAGAGACACTCGCTGGAACACCCCAGCAAGCGAGTCCAAAAGTGGCAGGCTCAAACCCAGCACCTCAATCAATGCCTGATACCAAATAAGTGACTCCCCCCTGGGCACAAAGAAAACTGGGCAACTTGGAAGGCGCTGAACAGACTGAGCTCTGGCTCCACCAGATGCAGAGCCAACCTTCAGAAATGGGGCCACAAAGTGGAATCCACAACATGCGAGTGTGGAGAAGAGCAAACCACAGACTACCTGCTGCAATGCAACCTGAGTCCTACTACATGCACAATGGAGGACCTCCTTGCGGCAACACCAGAGGCACTCCAAGTGGCCAGATACTGGTCAAAGGACATTTAATCAACTACCAAACTGGCAAACTTTGTGTTTTGTTTGTTTGTTTGTTTAAAATGCAATACAGCTGTTTGGTTTGCTCCTGACACAATAAATAAATAAATCCAGGTCCTCCAGCACAATTGTGTGGTCAGTTCCCCCAAGCTGGAGCACCAAGAAATTCCTAGAAAGATGATGTTCCAGGTTGAAAAAACAGCATTTTTAAAGAGTTCTTCACCCTGTCTTTCTTTCGGAGGAAACTGCCTACTTCTGCTGCACGACATAACTGTAATACAGTTGTGAACAACTTTGCATTAACTTTGCGGTGAAAGGCTGGATATACATCCAAGAAGTTGATGTTGAACTTTAGCCTGGGACACCTGGGTTCAAATAGCAGCCAAACCATGAGCTCACCAGCATCGCTTCAGGCCAGCAGTTCTCCCAATCAAGGCCCCACCTGCACAACGGAGGCACTGAGTTTGTTTTCCTAACCACCGAGTGAACAAGAAACAGGTTTAAGGTGGCTGGGTCCTGGAAGCCCTGCATGAGTCAGATAATGTGAGTAGCTAGCTGCAAACTGAAAAAACAAGGGAAATGTTCAAGGAAACCCTCTCCTACCTTAGCCTGAGGACTTCAGGTGGACTACAGCAGCCCCGTCGCAAGGAGACTTCCCTTTCCCAGAGGTATGGCATTCACATTAAACACAACCCCACCCTTATCCTTGGCCTCTCTCTCAGAACAGGTACAAGAGGTGCCAAAACAGCCATTTAAGAATTTTGGAAACATCTGCGTTCCTACTGAACTGCACACCCTTTACAAAAACTTATTCCAATCCTAGTACACAAGCCATTGCAATTCTAGGCTGCCTCAATAGGAGTGTAATGTCTGGATCACGAGAAGTCCTAGTGCCACTCTCTTCTACTTTGGTCAGACCTCACCTGGAATAACAACACTGCGTCCAACTCTGGGCAAAGCAACTCAAGGAGATGGACAAGATGTTCAGAGAAGGGGCCACCTAAAGGACCACAGAGTTGGAAGCCAAGCTCTTCAAGGAACAGCTTATGGGGCCACCTTGGACAAACTCCATTTGCATTGTTTCCAACAGACCTCACAACCTCTGACTATGCCTACCATAGATGTGGGCAAAATGTCAGGAGAATGCTTCTGGAACATGGCCAGACAGCCTGGAAAACTCACAGCAACCCAGCTTATGGGGTTCTTTATGTTAAACTTGGAAAAGAGAAGGTAAAGAGAAGACATGAGAGCCATGTTTACATCTTTGAAAAGATGTCCCACTGAGGATGGGGAGAGCTTGTTTTCTGCTGCTGTAGAGAAAAGGAAAAGCAAATCCACCTCAACATTAGGAAGAATCTCCTAAACTGCTGCCTTGTGGTTTAGCAGAGTATCTTTCTTTGGAGGTGTCTAAACAAAGTCTGGATGGCTATCTGTTGGGAGGGCTTTGATGGTGTCTTCCTGCCTGACAGAATTGAGTGGGACAGGATGGTTCTGGAGTCCCTTCCAATGCTTTGATCCCATGGATCTGCCAGAGAGAGCACCTCTCTTCTCACAGCTAACCAAAGTCAACAAGAGAGACGCTCACAAAAGTGCTAATCCAGGTATGGGCAAACTTTGGTCATCCAGGTGTTTTGGACTTCAACCACAATTCCTAACAGCCACCTGGAAGGTTGACATTTGCTCATGCCTGGCCTAGAATCAAAGAGTTGAAAAAGACCAGAAGGGCCACACAATCCAACTCATTCCTGCCACGCAAGAAAGCCACCAAAACAGGTTCTAGGCTCCACAATTGAAGGTGGTGATGGACAAGATGGAATGTGTCCAGGGAAAAATGAACAAAGTGGTCAAAGGTTTGGAAGCTATGAGTGATCCCTCTGAGAAGCTGGGCAGGATTACCTTGAGAAGAGAAGAGAAGAGAAGAGAAGAGAAGAGAAGAGAAGAGAAGAGAAGAGAAGAGAAGAGAAGAGAAGAGAAGAGAAGAGAAGAGAAGAGAAGAGATTGTCAGAGGCCTTTTAACTCCCGCCACCTCAGACGGGAGCCCTGACAACTCGATCACGCGCTGTGAAGCATTTGCTCGGTTCTTTGCAGACAAAGTCGCCTTGATCCGTTCTGGGCTGGACGCCGCGTTAAATGCAGTCTCCGAGGATGTAACAAGAGCACCTGCTTGTCCTATTTTGATGGATTCTTTTCAGTTTGTGAAACCCGAGGATGTGGACAAGATACTTGGAGGAATGAGGCCCACCACGTCTATCCTAGACCCCTGCCCATCCTGGCTTCTAAGGGAGGCCAGAGGGGGATTGGCTGAGTGGGTAACAGTGGTGGTGAATGCCTCCCTTCGGGAAGGCAAGATTCCAGCGAGCTTAAAACAAGCTATCATAAAACCGCTGTTGAAGAAACCATCATTGGACCCCACTAAATTTGACAACTTTCGGCCTGTTTCCAATCTCCCCTTTTTGGGCAAAGTCATGGAAAGCGTGGTGGCCTCACAACTCCAGGTATTCTTGAGAGACACGGATATTCTGGATCCGGCACAGTCTGGTTTCAGACCGGGACATGGTACCGAGATGGTCTTGGTCGCCTTAGTGGATGATCTGCGCCGGGAGCTAGACAGGGGGAGTGTGTCCCTGTTGGTGCTCCTGGACCTCTCAGCGGCCTTCGATACCGTCGACCACGGTATCCTTCTGGGGCGCCTTGCGGAAATGGGCCTTGGGGGCACTGCTTTGCAGTGGCTCCAGTCATTTCTGGAGGGTCGCACCCAGAAGGTGTTATTGGGGGACTCCTGTTCAACACCACAGCCTTTGCTTGGGGGGTTACAGGGGTCCATACTGTCCCCCATGCTGTTTAATATCTACATGAAGCCGCTGGGTGAGATCATCCGGAGTTTCGGGGTGCGGTGTCATCTGTACGCAGATGATGTCCAACTCTGTCACTCCTTCCCACCTGCTACTAAGGAGGCTGTCGAGGTCCTGAACCGGTGCATGGCCGCTGTAACGGTCTGGATGAGGGCGAACAAATTGAAATTGAATCCAGACAAGACAGAGGTACTCCTGGTCAGTCGCAAGGCCGAACAGGGTATAGGGTTACAGCCTGTGCTGGATGGGGTCGCACTCCCCTTGAAGGCGCAGGTTCGCAGCTTGGGTATGATCCTGGATTCATCGCTGAGCCTGGAGCCCCAGGTTTCAGCGGTGACCAGGGGAGCATTTGCACAGCTCAGGCTCGTGCGCCAGCTGCGCCCGTATCTCGGGAAGTCTGACTTGGCCACGGTGGTACACGCTCTGGTCACATCCCGCCTTGACTACTGCAACGCTCTCTACGTGGGGCTGCCCTTGAAGACGGCCCGGAAGCTTCAGCTGGTTCAGCGCGCGGCAGCCATGTTACTAACTGGAGCGGGGGGCAGGGAGCATACAACGCCCTTGTTGTCCCAGCTCCATTGGCTGCCAATTTGCTACCGGACCCAATTTAAGGTGCTGGTTTTGGCCTACAAAGCCCTAAACGGTTCCGGCCCAAAATACCTTTCGGACCGCATCTTGGCCTACGAGCCCACGAGGACCTTGAGATCATCTGGGGAGGCCCTTCTCTCGATCCCGCCTGCCTCACAGGCACGTCTGGCGGGGACGAGAGAGAGGGCCTTCTCGGTGGTGGCCCCCCGGCTGTGGAACACTCTCCCTGTAGACATCAGACAGGCGCCCTCCCTCATGTCCTTCCGAAAAAGCCTCAAGACATGGCTGTTCGAGAAGGCATTCAATTAAGTGCTATAATAATGCGGTAAAGATGATCGGAATGGAATAAGGAATATGAGATTGGTTATGATTCCACTATGAGACGAAGCGGATTTTTAGTGTAGTTTTTGTAATTGTTATGTAGTTTATATGCTGTTGTAATTGCCTTTTGTAAATTGTCTTTTATATGTGTGTACACCGCCATGAGTCGCCCTGAAGGGCTGAGAATGGCGGTTAATAAATGCATCAAATAAATAAGAGAAGAGAAGAAGAGAAGAGAAGAGAAGAGAAGAGAAGAGAAGAGAAGAGAAGAGAAGAGAAGAGAAGAGAAGAGAAGAGAAGAGAAGAGAGAAGGCTGGTCTTGAGTAAGAGAAAAAGGACCCAACAGGATTCGCTCTTCTCTCAATTTCCAACAATAATACCAATGGGTTGTTGTAGGTTTTTTGGGCTGTATGGCCATGTTTTAGAAGCATTCTCTCCTGACGTTTCATCTGCATCTATGGCAAGCATCTTCAGAGGTTGTGAGACCTCACAACCTCTGAGGATGCTTGCCATAGATGCAGGAGAAACGTCAGGAGAGAATACTTCTAGAACATGGCTATATAGCCCGAAAAACCTAGTGATTCCAGCCATGAAGACTTCGACAATACAATGCTTTCAGAGATGGTTTTTCCTCCACTTTGGGCTCCCACTCCAGGCTATGCGCTCAATGCCAGTCACCCTTGTACTCTTCTCCCCACATTGTGGGCGTCCATCTTTGCCAGCCTTGCAGATGACATAATAAAACCGTTGCCTCTTCATCTGTCAGAATGTTCTTGTTTGCGTAGACCCGAAGCATTCGCAATTTTCTATTATTTTATTCTGAAGTACACTCATCCTTCCAGTGCTCTTTTTATAATATGTCAAGTGCCGGATCGACTTAGCTGTACTTTCACGGTTCCAAAATAACTTATAATGCATGCTTTCTACCCCCCCCCCATTTCATCTAGAAGTTGTGTTTTTCCTTCCTTCCTGCCACTGTGAACTTTCCGTGAGAACATTCATGGAGCTCGGTGTCACCGTAAACGCTTTCCTGCAAGTCGCCTAACAGCAGCAACTAAAGTTGAAGGGGATGTCAGAAACGATTGGCGTCAAAGTCTAAAAACAGCATTAGCAAAAAGAGTTTTGAAAGAACTGACACATTTTCAAACCAAATCTCCCCTCCCAAGCCATTTGTGCTAAAGCTCTGTGTTTTCATGTAAAGTTATTGCAGAAAACATGAATAACATCATGGAAATGCCCTTGCCCAGTTCACCAACTAGCTTGTCTGATTGGAAGGCCACTTTGAGGGTGGGAAATAAAAAGCTGATGAAGGTGAGTCAGAGAGAGTTCTCCTAGGGCAGCGTTTCTCAACCTGGAGGGGTTGTCTGAGGGGTCACCAAAGACCATCAGAAAACATAGTATTTTCTGTTGGTCATGGAGTTCTGTGTGGGAAGTTTGGCCCAATATATCGTTGGTGGGGTTCAAAATGTTCTTTGATTGTAGGTGAACTATAAATCCCAGCAACTACAGCTCTCAAATGTCAAGGTCTATTTCGCCCAAACTCCATTAGTGTCCACATTTGAGCATATTGAATATCCGTGCCATGTTTGGTCCAGATCCATCATTGTCTGAGTCCACAGTGCTCTCTGGATGTAGGTGACCTACAACTCCAAAACTGAAGGTCAATGTCCACCAAACCCTTCCAGTATTTTCTGTTGGTCATGGAGTTCTGTGTACCAGGTTTAGTTCAATTCCATCGTTGATGGAGTTCAGAGTGCTCTTGGATTGCAGGTGAACTATAAATCCCAGCAACTACAACTCCCAAATGTCAAGGTCTATTTCGTCCAAACTCCACCAGTGTGCACATTTGAGGATATTGAATATCCATACCATGTTTGGTCCAGATCCATCATTGTTTGACTCCACGGTGCTCTCTAGATGTAGGTGAACTACAGCTCCCAAACTCAAGATCAATGCCCACTACACCCTTCCAATATTTTCTGTGGGTCATGGGAGTTCTGTGTGCCAGTGCGCTCTGGATGTAGGTGAACTACAACTCCAAAACTCAAGGTCAATGCCCACCAAACCCTTCCAGTATTTTCTGTTGGTCATGGGAGTTGTGTGTGCCACATTTGGTTCAATACCATCATTGGTGGAGTTCAGAATGCTCTTTGATTGCAGGTGAACTATAAACCCCAGCAACTACAACTCCTAAATGACAAAATCAACCCCACCCCCCATCCCCACCAGTATTCAAATTCGGGTGTATCTGGTATTTGTGCCAAATTTGGTCCAGTAAATGAAAAAAGATCCTGTATATCAGATATTTACATTATGATTCAGAACAGTAGCAAAATTAGAGTTTTGATGTAGCAACGAAAATAATTTTATGGTCGAGTTTTTGTAGGTTTTTTTGGGCTATATGGCCATGGTCTAGAGGCATTCTCTCCTGACATTTCACCTACATCTATGGCAAGCATCCTCAGAGGTAGTGAGGTGGTCCACAACATGAGGAACTGTATGAAAGGGTCACAGCATTAGGAAGGTTGAGAAACACCATCCTAGGGCTATTTTTGCAGCCTCCAGGGCCCAAAATGCATTTTGAACAAACATTTCAAAATTACAGCATTTTCTTTAGCAAGACTTGACCTATGTGTTGATTCAAATGGAACAAAATGTGTGGCCAGATTGTGGCCAAGCGCCCCTAAAAGCTGTGTGGTATGAGATTGCAGGACATTTTTCTCCAATATTTAATCTAGTGGGGCCAGTTTGGCCCCCGTGCCCCAGGGGCTTTCTGGCTGTAGCAGGCAACAATTGAATGCCATTCTTTTGGAGGCTTGATTGGCTCCAACACTTGGATTCATTAACACTTCTAAGAAACACAGTTTTCTGCGAACCCCACCTCCTCCAAGATGAACTGAACCACCTCAACTGGGCTCTACAGGCCAATGGATACTCCACCTCAGACATCAGAAGAGCTGCAAGACCAAGAACAAGCCACGAGAGTAAAGATGAAGATCCACCCAGAGGAAAAGTGTTCCTGCCATACATCAAGGGAACCACTGATCGCATAGGGAAGCTGATGAGGAAACACAACATACAAACAATCTACAAACCCACCAAGAAAATCCAACAAATGCTACGTTCAGCAAAGGACAAGAGGGATCCTCTCACCTCTGCAGGAGTCTACCGTATACCATGCAGCTGTGGACAAGTCTACATAGGGACCACCAAACGCAGCGCCCAAACACTGATCAAGGAACATGAAAGGCACTGCAGACTACTTCAACCAGAGAAATCAGCCATAGCAGAGCACCTGATGAAGCAACCTGGACACAGCATATTATTTGAGAACACAGAAATGCTGGACCACTCTCACAACCACCATGTCAGACTACACAGAGAAGCCATTGAAATCCACAAGCATTATTATTATTATTATTATTATTATTATTATTATTATTATTATTATTATTATCTTTATTTGTACCCCGCTAGCATCTCCCGAAGGACTCGATGCGGCTTACACAGGCCGAAGCCTCAAAACGCAATACAGTAGAAACATAACACATAATAAACAAAGCAAATCAAATAATTAAGCAAAATAACAGCAACAGTGACAATACAACAAGACACTTTAAAACTGGGCCGGCCAGAGCGCTGGGGTACAGGGTTAAAAGTGCTGAAATGGCAGGAGGAACATCGGATTAAAATAGTGCGGTGTGCAGCAATATTGATTATACTAAAGTGCTTCCAGGACTTGGGATGGGACAATTTCAACATGTGGACAATTTCAACAGAAAGGAAGAAACCATGAAAATGAACAAAATCTGGCTACCAGTATTAAAAAATTCTAAAATTAAAACAGCAGAGAGAAAAACAGGCAGGGACATTTAATCACCTTTCAAGAAGAGTTTGCTCCAGGCACAGTCAGCCCATTGTATGCTAATCAAGGTGGTCAGTTGAAAAGATTCACACCTAGCCCACTTACAAAAGCCTTTTGTCTCACCCTGGTCATTCCACAGATATATAAACCCCCTTTTTTCCCAGCTCCAGCAGACCTCACCTCTGAGGAAGCTTGCCATAGATGCAGGCGAAACGTCAGGAGAAATGCCTCTAGAACATGGCCATATAGCCCGAAAAAACCCACAAGAACTGAGGGACAGTTTTCATAAATGAGGGCCAAGGCACAACTCTTGAAAGTGCTTTGCCAACAAGAGTGAAGCCATTTCCTCTTATGTCTCAAGGATATCAATGGAGGAATTGGGCGATATTCTGTAGCGATGGAGAAGGAGGAGAAAAAGGGGCTCAACTAATGAAACCCA
Organism: Anolis sagrei ordinatus; assembly: GCF_025583915.1. Classification (NCBI taxonomy): domain Eukaryota; kingdom Metazoa; phylum Chordata; class Lepidosauria; order Squamata; family Anolidae; genus Anolis; species Anolis sagrei. The sequence continues at coordinate 4,826,163 of NW_026847549.1, read as the reverse complement.
TCTTCCAAATTCGAATGATTGCCAATTCCAGATTGCGGAGACATGAGACCCATATATGGGAAAGGATATCACACTGAGGAAGGGGCACACCTGTTTTCTGTTGCTTTAGAGACTAGGACACAATGGATTCAAATGCATTTTGCATATACAGCAAAGCAAAAAATACACAGCCAAGACCACAGTGATCTTCACAAGACCTTCTGGTTTTGTATTGTCGAAGGCTTTCATGGCTGGAATCACTGTGTTGTTGTAGGTTTTTTCGGACTATATGGCCATGGTCTAGAGGCATTTTCTCCTGACGTTTCACTTACATCTATGGCAAGCATCCTCAGAGGTAGTGACCTCACTACCTCTGAGGATGCTTGCCATAGATGCAGGCAAAACGTCAGGAGAAAATGCCTCTAGACCATGGCCATATAGCCCAAAAAACCTACAACAACCTTTCTGGTTTTGTTTTCGTAGGGCATCTGGTTGCCACACAATTACTCGGCCTGGTTTGCCCTGCGTGAGCGTTCCTTTCCTTCTAGTTGTGCAGTGTTTGCCTTGAATTCTTGTATGCTGGTGTGGCTTTGGACATCCCAGATCATGAATAATCTGGGACTAGACCTTCCTGTCTTTGGAGTTCTACAGGGCTGAATGAAAAGTAATGCCTCCACCTTCGTTACTTGGGTTTGGATGGGAATATAAATCAAATGCAGCAATAATCCTTAGAATGTGCTCTTTAACTCCCACTCTTCATTTTTCCACATAATCACCAGACAACTGGATATATTTCTGCCAGCAATGAACAAATTTTCTGAAACTGTCACGGAAGAAGTCAACACTCTGTTTCCGTGACCCATCGTGCACAGATTTTCCGATAGCCAAGCAAAGCAATAATGTGACCCACACGTTCTTGCGAAATTTCTCTCTGAGTGATACGCTCTTGTGAAATTTCTCTCTGAGTGATACAACGATCATCCTGAATGAATCTGTCAACCTTTTGCTTGTGAAATTTGGTGGTTGCTGTCACAGGACGTCCAACTCTTTGTTTGTCACACAAGTCAGATGTTCCCTCCTCAATATCTTTAAACTTTAAACATTGACCCACCGTTTGCGCAGGGTTCCATACTTTGCACTTTAACAACACAACCATTCAAAGCTAAGGTTTCCCACCAAAATGGAACTGTAGAGGAGAGTCTACTGAACAAGCCAGTACCTGCCGCATACCAGTACTGCCATCTGTTGAGTTATGAAGGTGGAGGCATTACTTTTCATTCAACCCTGTACCAAGACCTTCTGTTTCTGCTGTAGCGAACGTTGAACGTGGCTATAGCTCTGAATCAAAACACAGGCTTAATCTCAACTGGGTTCCCATGAGAAAGCAAGAACGGGCATGGAACGAGTGCCTACCCCCAGCCTCCCTCCAAGGCCGTCCCCCCGAGTAGAGCAAGGTCTCCTGATGAATGCGCTGCTCATTAACTTCATTTCTCCCCAGTCCCTTGACAGCTCTGGCACTTGCGTGATGTGAAGGAGAGCAGCACTAATTCCCCGCCAAACGTTTCGCGTGGCTTTCAGCCCCGTGTTTTGGCCCCTTGAGCTCAAGGAGGCTTCTCACCCAATGTGTGTTCGTAAGCAATGATGTCACCTCATTACACGCCAGCCCCAGCTCCCCCTCCTCCCGAAACCAATTTTTGCTATGGCTCATGAGATCCTGTTCTCTGGGGTGGGAAGAAAGCTGCGTTTCTCTTTGTATTGTCGAAGGCTTTCATGGCCAGAATCACTGGGTTGTTGTAGGTTTTTGGGGCTGTATGGCCATGTTCTAGAAGCATTTTCTCCTGACATTTCGCCCACATATATGGCACATATATTCGCCACATATATGGCAGGCATCCTCAGAGGTTGTGAGGTCTGTTGGAAACTAGGAAAATTGGGTTTATATATCTGTGGAATGATGTCCAGGGTGGGAGAAAGAACTCTTGTCTGTTGGAGCTAGGTGTGAATGTTTCCATTGGCCACCTTGATTACCATTTGATGGCTTGGCAGTTTTTCGGTGTGGCTGCTTCGGTGAGAATGCTTCTGGAACATGGCCATACAGCCCCAAAAACCTACAACAACCTGGTGTTTTCCCTCTTTGGCATGGCTTGCTGAGAGAAGGAGCTGCAGCAGAGACTTCTAAACGGAAACAGCATCTATATTTTGGTCTGTGAACCACAAAGCTAATTCCATAAAGCGCTGTTCTGCTCTTGTTTTATATTCTGTACTGTGAGAGCTCAGTTCCCCAATTCAGCAACATTTAGGTAGGTAAAGGTAAAGGTTTTCCCCTGACATGAAGTTCAGTCGTGTCCGACTCTGGGGTGTGGTGCTCATCTCCATTTCTAAGCCGAAGAGCCGGCATTGTTCATAGACACCTCCAAGGTCATTTGGCCGGCATGACTGCATGGAGTGCCATTACCTTCCTGTCGGAGATATTGGAAAAAATAGATATTGGTTTATACATAAATTGTATGTACTTTACAAGCACTGAAATGTATAGAAAAATCAAGTTCTCTCTGTATTAGAAAGAAAGCTGAAGGAGTTCTGTGTCCAAGGCACGGGCAGGAGGGGGAACATTCCAGGATAAAAGATAAGCCTGTCCTAGTAGCAACAGAGATTAGTAAAAAGTAAGGAGCCTATCCCCCGTCCCTCATGACAAGTCAAAGTAGGTCCCTTGATCGATGAATGTAAGCTGTAAGCTGCTCCTAGAAAGACATACAGAGACATGCCTTTTGTATGTTGGAAAATAGAATTTGATATTCCTATGATGCTAAAGTGATGCAGAGAATGATGTCAATGTATGTAGAAGCATGTTTCTTTGTTTGCCTGCATTTGGAGGGTATAAAAAGGCAGTCAACACCTCTATCGGGGCTCTGGTGCTTTTGGACACAGCTCCACTCCAGAGTCCCAGCTGGAAATAAATCTGTGCTTTTTCAGACCTCCGGAACTCTCTTTGTCTCTTTTCCTGAAACCTTCTCCCTGCCATTTCAATTGATCTAATCATGTTTGCATGTTTTCAAACTGCTAGGTTGGCAGAAGCTGGGACTGACAGCGGAAGCTCACACAGCTCCCCAGATTTGAACCTGTGACTTTTCGGTCAACAAGCTCAGCAGCTCAGCGCTTTAACCCACTGCACCACTGGGGTTAATCTTCAGTTATCTCAGAGAAAATTTATTAACCTCACCCTAAAAAAACCCAAATATCATGAAGAGATGTTTGATAGTGGAGACATGAGAGCCATGTTTACATATATGGGGAAAGGATGTCACACTGAGCAGGGGGCAAGCCTGTTTTCTGTTGCTTTAGAGACCAGGACACAATGGATTCAAATGGAAAAGAGCTCCCACATGTCAAGAGAGTGTGCATTTCCACTGCCACCGCTTTAGTTGAAGAGATGTCCTTGGCGACAGCTTTCCTGCATCGGTGGCAGTGACAACAACGGCCGATAACAATAGGCTTGAAGCTTAGAAAACACTTAATTGAAATGAAAGGGATTCTCATGTTAAGAACTGAAGCTCAGCTCCCAGGCTAATTTGTCAAAGTGCAAGGCAGTAATTCAATATATATATATTTTTACCTTGCACATAACTACCTGCTAGTTCTTAACAAGGCCAGAGGGTTGAGTGGATTCAATACGTCATGGATTGCATAAGATTTCTCCTAGTAAAACATTGCCCCTCGAGCAAGAATTGCTTTGAAATGCGACTTTAATCTCAGATATGCATCCTGGTGCTATAAAACTGTATACGAATGCCCATATCTAGTATTCAAATTCACAGAAATGGGAAGGCAGCTGCATTGCCTGGATTCCAAGTTGTGTTAAGATCTTCTCTGTTTTATCATGAATGATAAAGCAGATAAAGCTATTCCTGGTGCTTCCTTGTTTCTGTAGGAATGGTTTCTAAATGAAGGTCACTGCAGGGTCACTCCAAATACCAAAGGCCCTTTTGCTTATTTTTGACAACTCAATTAAATGCATGTTCCCTACCCTCAAGTGTGAGCAGGCATGGCTTTGATATGAAGGATGAAAAACTTAAATAGTCAAAATATTCATGCTCCTAAAAGATGACGCAAATCACTAATGCAAATCAGAGTTCATTCTTAAATTTCCAGCTTTGGAATGACTTTTAATTCTTGTGCTTTGGGACTAGTTAATAGTAGAAGGCGGCTCGTTAACCTACCAATCCCCTGAGGTTTTGGAGGAAATAAGCGTATTTGTAGTTACAAAATGTGAGAGGGACAGCAAACACGTTTAAAATGGGATCTGACAAATTTCATGAAAAGAAAGACTGGGCTTGAGCACAGCAGGTTAATCACCAGCAGCAATAGATCTTACCAGTCAAAAGGGTGGCAGTTCGAAGCCCAGATCAGGGTGAGCACCCAACCTTCAGCCTAGCTTACTGTCCACCTAAGCAGTTCAAAAACAGCTGCGAGTAGAGAAATTAGGCACCGCTTAAGTGGGGTGGTATCTTACGGCACCATAAAAGAAATACCGGAAAATGCCAGCAATCAAAGGAAGGAGGAAAAGTCTGTGGTCAAGGACTTTTCGTCATATAGGCTGGAGCAACAGCACCCCCTGTGGCCAAAATCGAGCACAACCTCCAGGACACCGAAGCTGGGAAAAGTGCCAACAATACCTCTATCTGTTGTCTGTCCTGTCTGTTTAATGGCACTGAATTGTTTGCCATGTATGTGTTCTATGATCCGCCCTAAGTCCCCTTTGGGATGAGAAGGGTAGAATATAAATGCTGCAAATAAATAAATAAATAAATAAATAAATAAATAAATAAACAATCGTAGTTAGAATCAACAGTATTTTATGTCCTTGATCAGAAACATTTCTGAATATTAGTTGTTGGGAACAGCAGAGGTGAATCAAACAAAAACCCAGTTTGATATAAAACAGCACTTACTTACTGGCTGTTTTAATAGACCAAAATATAAAACATAAAGATAGCACTCAGCCACAGAATAAACAAAAACTGATAGCAAAAGCTACACTGTAGTCAAAGGGCCCAGTCCAGTGGTCAAATGCCGAGAGTTCAATAAACAAAGTCCAGGGATCAAGAGTCTATACCATAGTCAAAAGCCAGTCCAAAGGTTCAAGGTTCCAAGATTACAGGAGACAGTTCAGGATACCGAAAATCCAACAGACCTGGGGGGAAAACCAGCAGCATCCACCACCAAAATATGACAATACTTTTCTCCCGAAGATCACTTCCAAGGCTCGCTCCTTATTATAACCAGCTGCAACCTATCTCTTGCATACCTCCACCCTAGATTGCTTTCACCCATGAACTCTTACTTACAGATTACTCAACCCTTTCGAACTAATACTTACATTAACCCTTCCATCACCAAGCACCATCAACTGCAGAGCATATGACACAGGGCCTGAATAGATTATCTATATCTCTTGCTTTGGGTGTTTCCAAAATGCTGGGCTTTGGTCTGAAGTAGCTCTTATGTTCATAGTGTAGAAGTGAATGGGTGGCATATTGGCCTTTTGTTGAATTCCGTCCTTCCCGGATCTCATTCACCACAGCTTTCATGTAAGTGTATGGACATTTGGCATTTTTTTCACAAGCAAAGAACTTCCTATCTTTCTTGGCATAGAAGAGGTTTATTTCACAAGTGGAAATGCTTCTCGAATCAGCAGTGCAGTTCCAGAAACTTCCATTCATATTGTTGAGATGATTATTCGCTTTTGGAGGTTCTGATAAGGCAGCAGAAAGTGTCATATTTTGGGCAGCATAGGTTTAAGGCTTAAGTGCCACACCTCAGAGTAGAACCACCTTGCTTAGGACACCAAAGAACACACCAGCAGTTGTCTCTGTAGTTTTATTTAAAATAAATGATAAAAAGTTCAAAAAGCAAAAGTATATTTCACAAGATCAATCCAAGGTAACATAGGCAAACAAGATCCATGAAGACACAGGCATGGCCAAGTGCCTTAAGTACACGAGAAAGTCCTAAAACATGAACCTGAAAAGCTACAAGATAAATCCCAAAGTCTCTTGGTTAAAGCGTGAAGTTACTCTGACATTGAGGCACATTCAGTCTGTTTAATACTCTTGGGCCAGAATGAGGGCGTTCCTATGGCCTCGGGCCTCTCTCTCTCACCTCCCGACAATCCTGACACTTCTTCGCACTTTCAATTCCAAGCGATCAGCTCTATCTAAACCACCGGCCCCATCAAGGTCAAATCCCTCGTTAGCTGGTTGAGAACTATCTTCCCTTTCTGCATCCTCTCTTCCTTCATCAGGCACCTGGCTATCACTTTCAGTAGTTTCACTATCCACAGCGTCATCCCTTGCGGTGGGAAACAACTGAACTTCTGCCTCCTGGTCCTGGTCTTCCTCATCTAACACAGGCACATCCTTGCTTTGCATCTGACTCTGACTCTGAATCTGAATCTCATCATTCCCATCAGAATCATTGACACCATCACTCTGTGATTCCAGCTGAGTCACAACATTAAGCTTCATTGTACTGTGTAATCATTGTAACGTGCCTTCCAGTCATTTCCAATGTATGGCGACTCTATTAGGGAGTTTTCTTGGCAAGATTTGTTCAGTGGAGAGTTGCCATGAGCTTCCTAGGTCCAAAACACACTCAAAATAGTCTTATACATTTAACAGCCTGCTGTTCCATCTACACGCAAGAAAGACCTACCAGCATACCTTCCTGAACAACCTTCACTTCCCTGTGCTACAACTGGTTTGGGAAGAAGGCTTTCCCGTGACATGTAAATACCTTGAAACATTCTGAGCCAAACAGAAGAGACACCTAACGTCCCTAAAGATCATGAAGTGTCAGGTGATGAACGGAGGGCATGTCTCTCCAGGGCTGGGAGTGTTGCTTTGAGCACAGCAAGAGCAGTAATTGGCTTAAGGGAGCTCTAATGACATTGCTAAACCACTTAACCTTTACTTTCTCAGTCTAAGATAGCAAACGATCCTTTCGGGTGACCCGTTACCTTAAGGACCGGCTACCTCTGGATCCATGTTATGCAATGTCACAATCAGAAGTCAGTGAGACAACAAGAATTTCCATTTTTTAAACAGCCAACCAGAAAGTTGCCCCACCATTGTGTACGGTGGAGAAAAACTGTACAATATGGTACTTTGTTTTTGTTCTGGGACACAGAAAAGAAAGAAGAGGAGGTAGGTAGGAGTTCCACGATCCATCACCTTTCAGGATCACTGGAAGGAGTAGGCCAATAAAGAAAAATATCTCAGAAGAACTCCCTTGCATTCCGGTGATAGATACACAGGATAGTTAATCAGAATTTCGTCTTGATCTGCTACCCATAACCTCAATGATAGTCACTTTGGCTCCATCTCCACTTCGATACGAAATCCAGATTATCTGCTTTGAACTGGATTAAATAGCAGCGTAGACTCATACAACTCTATACAAGTAGATAATGTGGATTATATGGCAGTGTAGATCCAGCCTTAGACATGCCAGAATGGCTACTAAAGACTTTTCTGCTGCTTTGGGGACTAGGATGCAGAACAATGGCTTCAAACTTCAGGAAAGAAAGTTCCACCTGAACATGAGCAAGAACTTCCTGACTGTGAGAGCTGTTCAGCAGTGGAACTCTCTGCTCTGGAGTGTGGTGGAAGCTCCTTCTTTGGACAGAGGCTGGGTGGCCATCTGTTGGGGATGCTTTGAATGTAATTGTCCTGCTTTTTGGCAGAATGGGGTTGGACTGGATGGCCCATAAGGTCTCTTCCAAATCTAGGATTCTATGACTTCTCTCATCAGAAAAAGGTCATCAAATCAACAATATCAAGACCAAGCAACTAGTTATTCTTCATGTTTCACAGAATCATGGTCCTCTAGTTTTGCTTGCTGGGATATATAGCACATTAGAAAGGCACCAGATGGATTATCATCATGGAAACCTTTCCTCATGAAAAAAGAGTAAAAATCTTCCATGCATTTCAACTTATTTCAAGGTCTTGTCCAGAGAATTTTACAGCGTCGTTATGGAAGTTTGGAACTTTTCTTGCAAGGTGGGGATGAAAATATGCCCCTTATGAATAGAACGTCTCAGTTTTAATGAAACTCTCATTTTTTTTCAAATTATATTTTCATTGTATTTCATGTCATTTTAACGATTTTAATAGAATTATCAGTTAATTGATTTTGCTCATTTTTTAAGCTGTACCCTCTTTTAGTTTCTGATGTTTGCTTCCTTATCTAAGGAGGAAGGTGGGATATGAATTCAATGACTAATGAAGTCAATACATATGATCGGATTCTCATTAGAGCTTTGTTCTGATCCCTTCATTTCCTTTGCTCTTTCGCCCACACAATCCTGCCAAATGACTATGTTTCATCACTGATGACTCTTACATCTTATTCCACCCTTGTGTTCCTGACTCTCGCTTCGTTGTTATTGTCGTGTCAGGAGTGACTTGAGAAACTGCAAGTCGCTTCTGGTATGAGAGAATTAGCTCCAACTTTGGAAGCTTTTAAACAGAGGCTGGATGGCCATCTGTCAGGGATGATTTGAATGCAATATTCCTGCTTCTTGTCAGGGGGTTGGACTGGATGGCCTATGAGGTCTCTTCCAACTCTTTGAATCTATGATTCTATGACGTTGCCCAGGGGATGCCCAGATGTTTTATCATCCTTGTAGGATGCTTATCTCATGTCCCTGCATGAGGAGCTGGAGCTGATAGAGGGAGCTCATCCACACTCTCTCCAGATTCGAACCTGCGACCTGTTGGTCTTCAGTCCTCCTGGCACAGGGGTTTAACCCATTGCACCACCGGGGTCTCCTTGACCGTTGCTGAAATAATAGCCTCTGTCTGACTGTTTACTTTAGCAACACCCGGAATACTCCACCTCAGGGCTATTTTTATTTCATTCTGGTCTAGTTCTTAATCGCCAGCTTTCCAAATTCCCCGTTTCATTGGGATGTTGCAGGGCAGGTCTGGAATCACTACTGCAATATCTTACTTCATGTGGTGCCAGGGAAGATTTCTGGGCGCGAAACAAAATATTAATGAGTCTTGATCTTCAGGTACAACTTCAAAACAATACAGCTCAAAGGAGCAGTTGTGAATTCTAACTGGAAGGCACATTCCTTAGCAAAGTAATCAGAGGAAAGCCAATTAAAACTTGCAGTAAAAACCATTGAGGAGGTTTGGGCATGGAGCCAAAACAGGTCTGCTGCTTCTTTTATTAAGGGGCGTTTTTAATGACTTCACTTCTCTGAACTCAGCACATGATCTCTCTGAATTTTTACATGCTATCTTTTCATGAAATATGGGAGGAGCAGCCGTGAGTTTCCCATATTCCATTTAATTATTCTGTGATTTTAAGTGATTGATTTCTTTTGATGCTTATATTGGAGCCTATATTGGATGCTTATATTGGAGTTCTTGGTAGTATGGGGATACCAAATCACCTTATCTCTCTCCTGAGGAATCTGTATAATGCCCAAGTAGCAGCAGTCAGAACTGACCATGGAACAACAGACTGGTTCAAGATTGGGAAAGGCATACAGCAGGGTTGTATCCTCTCACCCAACCTATTAAACACATCATGTGATGTGCGGGGCTTGAGGAATGCAAAGCTGGGGTTAAAATTGCTGGAAGAGTCATTAACAACCTTAGATATGCAGATGACACCACTTTGATGGCCGAAACCGAGGAGGAGATGAGGAGCCTTCTAACCAAGGTCAAAGAAGAAAGTTTGAATGTTGGGTGCAGTTCAACATCAAAAAACCCAAGATGTTGGCAACACGACTGACTGAGAACTGAGAAATAGAGGGAGAAAACATGGAGGCAGTGACAAGGTTTGTATTTATAGGCACAAAGATTACCACAGACGCAGACTGCAGCCAGGAAATCAGAAGACATTTCCTTCTTGGGAGGAGAGAAAGGACCATTCTCGATAAAATAGTGAAGTGTAGAGACATCACACTGGCAACGAAGATCCGCATAGTCAAAGCAATGGTATTCCCCATAGTAACCTATGGATGTGAGAGCTGGACCAGAAGGAAGGCTGAGCGAAGGAAGAGAGATGCTTTTGAGCTGTGGTGTTGGAGGAAAGTCCTGAGAGTGCCCTGGACTGCAAGAAGATCCAACCAGTCCATCCTCCAGGAAATAAAGCCCAACTGCTCACTGGAGCAGGGAAGGGACAGCGGGCATGCTTGGCGCATGTCAGGGTGGTACGCATGTGCGGATGAAGGAGAGCGTGTGAGGCAGAATGGAGGCTCACACCAGCAAGTTGGGGTCACCACAACGTGAAGAACTGTATTAAGGGGCCAAGGCATTAGGAAGGTTGAGCAACACTGCTATAGAACATGTGTTTTCCCTTTTTTTGGAACTCAAAGACAGGTTGGGCATAATCCTGACACCCAAAATTACTTCCACAGCAACTTGCAAAGCAGACAACCTCAGTGCCTTGCATGCCTTGAATGTCTTGGGTAGGTCAGGGAGAAAGAGCTGAGACACAACCATGAAATGTGATCCGTGCAACCTGAGCACTCAACCCTAGGCCCAAGAAGGCCGCTAATTAGAAGGCCAGCAGCATCTTGGGAAGCAAGAAGCCTTCTAATAGAGCCTCCTAATCCACATGCAATCACCATCTTCTTCTCAGAGGACTCATTAAAGCATATCTCTTAACAGCCGGTCTCTATACATCAAAACCTACAACATCAAAGGGCAATCTTTGGAAAGTGGGAGAAGCTCACATGTCCTTTTGCATTCATCCTGTCAACAACCTGAAGACAACAGATATCTGTGTTGAAGTTACTCATTGCTTGGATGTCAGAGAACCTCTGAGGATGCCTGCCATAGATGTGGGCAAAACATTATGAGAGAATGCTTCAGGAGGGCATAGAATCATAGAATCATAGAATCAAAGAGTTGGAAGAGACCTCATGGGCCATCCAGTCCAACCCCATTCTGCCAAGAAGCAGGAATATTGCATTCAAATCACCCCTGACAAATGGCCATCCAGCCTCTGCTTAAAAGCTTCCAAAGAAGGAGCCTCCACCACACTCCGGGGCAGAGAGTTCCACTGCTGAACGGCTCTCACACGGCATACTTTTAATGGCTGAGATAAAATTGCTGCAGTTAAACTTTTGGAAGAGGAATGTTTTCTGATTTATAACAGGATTTGAACCGAAATTTCTTTCCCAGAAGGAGATGCTCAAAAGTGGCCAATATAAAATGAGCAGTGAAAAAGAAAACAGCATTGCAGGTTGAGTGCTGCCTATCAGGGACTTCCTTGGGTATTGCAAAACCTGTTTTTGCACCTACATACATCCTGGAGCTGGTACCCAAGTCTAAACACAATATTCTTTTATATTTGACTAGTAGTCCCCTGACATGCATTGCTGTGGCCCAGTCTGTGCATATTTTTGTGTATGTATATATTTGTGTATATGTGTATATATGTGTTTGCATGTATATATGTAGTTTTGTGCATGCTTTGTAATGTAATTTTTATTTTTTGGCTTTTGAGGTCTCTTCTGCTGTGTTTTTCAGTGCTTTTATGAATGATGGTCACTCGTTGGCCTGATAGGTGTCTTGTGTCCAAATTTGGTGTCAATTCATCCAGTGGTTTTTGAGTTATGTTAATCCCACAAACGAACATTACATTTTTATTTATATAGACTAGCCGTCCCCTGCCATGGGTTGCTATGGCCCAGTCTGTGTATATGTGTTTTGTGTGTGTGTGTGTATGTGTGGTTATATATTTGTGTATATGTGTATTTATGTGGTTATGCGCATGCGTTGCAATGTAATTTTTTTGGTTTTTAAGTCTCTTCCACTATGTTTTTCAGTGTGACTGTGGCCAAACCTTCCCTCGCCCCTCCCCCCCCCCTCCCTCTCTCCCTCCCTCCCTCCCTCCCTCCCTCCCTCCCTCTTTCTTTCTTTCTTTCTTTCCAACTTTCAAATTTTAATTATTATTTCATTATTGGTGATTTTAATGACAGAACCAATTAGGAACTGCCATTTATTATGAAATTTTGAGAGTTTTGTTAGAGTTCTAAAATTTTCACCACCAGAACTTTAGTTTTGTAAGTACTTTAGAACCATTTAGAACCATGGATTGCCCAAGCCTAGTCACTACCTCAGTCACTTGTGTAAACCATATTGGATTTTGGAGCATTATCGATTTTGGAATTCCGGATAAGGAATGCTCAATCTGTAAAGCAGTGGTTCTCAGCCTGTGGGTCTCCGGATGTTTTGGCCTTCAATCCCAGAAATCCTAACAGCTGGTAAACTGGCTGGGATTTCTGGGAGTTGTAGGTCAAATCACTGGAGACTCACAAGTTGAGAACCACTGCTGTAAAGCATACAAGACATACAACTGTCTGGGAGTCCAATGGAATCTCTCTGGAGTTTTATAACTAGAGGCTGGATGGCCATCTGTCAGGAATGTTTTCATTGCACTTTCCTGCCTGGCAGAAGGGGACTGGACTGGATGGCCCTTGAAGTCTCTTCCAACTCCATGATTCTACCCAAGTCGTAAAAGCAACCAGTGACGCACATGGCCACATATGCCACCGAAACGGAGTCAACAGCAGCACAGTTGATGGGCACACTGATTATATTGCCAGCAACATGAGAACAAGCTGCACTAAATGACTGCCTATCCAAAAACACTAGACCAAGACCCAGTTGCTAAGCGACATGACGCTTTGCTACCCACGCATGTTTCTGAACAAGCATGGAGCCATCCACATGCCATGACTTTCACAAGGAGCCTCTGCAGAGAGAAGTCTGCGCATGAATGCAGCCTTCCCAAGCAGCATGACTCCTTGCCTTTACACCTTGGCAGGAGCAGGAACACAGCACCCCCAAATTAAAGGACAGCTTTGGTAAAGCATTTGAACGTGTTCTTAAAATGTTTTTATCTTTGCATTGTTCTGATCTGGTCTTGGGGGATGATGCAGAAATATGTATTGTCGAAGGCTTTCACGGCCGGAATCACTGGGTTGTTGTAGGGTTTTTTTTCGGGATATATGGCCATGTTCTAGAGGCATTCTCTCCTGACGTTTCGCCTGGATCTATGGCAAGCATCCTCAGACGTAGTGAGGTAGGTAGCTCTGAGGATGCTTGCCATAGATGCAGGCAAAATGTCAGGAGAGAATGCCTCTAGATTAGAACATGGCGATATAGCCCCAAGAAAACCTACAACACCCCAATACAGAAATGCTTTAAACACAATAGTTAGATAGGAGCCTTCAGTAGCGCAGTGGGTTAAACCACTGAGCTTATGAACTTGCTGACCAAAAGCTTAGCAGTTCAAATCCAGGGAGCAGGGTGAGCTCCCGCTGTTAGCCCCAGCTTCTGCCAACCTAGCAGTTCGAAAACATGCAAATGTGAATAGATCAATAGTACCCCTTTGGCAGAAAGGTAACAGTGCTCCATGCAGTCATGCTGGCTACATGACCTTGGAGGCCTCTACGGACAACGCCAGCTCTTCAGCTTAGAAATGGAGATGACCACCAACCCCCAGAGTTGGACATGACTTGACTTAATGTCAAGGGGAAACCTTCACCTTTACTTCTATATACACACAAACACATGCAAACACACATGCAGTTCCCAAGTTACAAATATCCGATTTACAAATGACTCCTAGTTTAGAACAAGAAGGGAAATCTATTCCTGAAAGAGCACCAGGATTGTGGCGCAGCTGACTGTGAGTCAGCTCATTACAATTAAAATCACTACTGACCAAAAGGTCATGAGTTCGAAGCCAGCCTGGTCAGAGTGAGCTCCTGACCAAAATTGTGTAGCTTGTTGTCAACCTTTGCATCTGTCAAGTAGGAAAATTAGGTACCAATTTGTGGGGAGGCTAATTTAACTGATTTACGAGGCCATAAAAATCTCCAGGAAGTATGTGAAGAATGAGGAAGCAGCAGCTCCCCTGGTGGCCAGAAACTGGAATGTTAATAGCCTCTGAGTGTCTGTTTATATATGTTGTGTGTCTTTGGCATTGAATGTTTCCCATGTATATGTACATTGTAATCTGCCCTGAGTCCCCTGCGGGGTGAGAAGGGTGGAATATAAATACTGCAAGCGTAAGACCCCATTTATTGGGCACTTCATGGCTGCAGCCCAGTTCGTGGTTCTGTAGCGCTCCACTGAACTCAGCCATGCTTTCAACAAATATCTCTGAAAAGTTTAAATGCAAACCTTAGCTTCCAAAGGGAAACTCACATAATCCTGTAAATAGGTTTACCATTTAAACTGCAAACATTTTGTTTATCGACTACTGGTTTTGTTTCATTTATAGTAGATAAACTATAAATATAGATCTACACTATATCATAGTAGATAAACCATAAATGCTGGCTGATAACACTGTTTGGGTTGCATTGCAGCAGGTGGTCTGTGGTTTGCTCTTCTCCACACTCGCATGTCATGGACTCCACTTTGTAGCCCCATTTCTTAAGGTTGGCTCTGCCTTGGTCCTTTCACTATTGGCTGCTACTTCCCGGATGAAGATGAAGAAGCCTTATTCTGTATTAATATATTATTCTGTATTACAGCGTGGAACACATCTCACCACACTAAAACAGTGGATGTGGCTCTTAATGAGACATGCCGCATTATCACGAGGTGTCTGCGCTGGAGAAATTACACTGTCTAGCCGGTATCGCACCACCTGACATCTGCTGGGAAGTAGCAGTCAATAGTGAAAGGACCAAGGCAGAGACATCCCCAGCTCATCCCCTGTTTGGGTATCAGCCAGCACGTCAACGACTTAAATCCAGACATAGTTTTCTGAGATCTACTGAGACACTTGCTGGAACACCTCAGCAAGCGAGAGTCCAAAAGTGGCAGGCTCAAACCCAGAACCTCAACCAATGACTGATATTAAATGAGAAACTCCCCCCTGGGCACACAGAGGACTGGGCGACTTGGAAGGTGCTGAACAGACTGCGCTCTGGCACCACAAGATGCAGAGCCAACCTTCAGAAATGGGGCTACAAAGTGGAATCCTCGACATGCGAGTGCGGAGAGGAGCAAACCACTGACCACCTGCTACAATGCACCCTGAGCCCTGCCACATGCACAATGGAGGACCTCCTTGCAGCAACACCAGAAGCACTCCACGTGGCCAGAGACTGGTCAAAGGACATCTAATCAACTACGAAACTCACACATTTTGTATTTTCTCTGTTTGTTTGCTTTGTTCTGTTAGAAATGTAATATAACTAACTGACTGGCTGCCCTGAAACGAGAAATAAATTCTGTATTACTTACGAAGACTATGTAAGTTTGTTGCACTGTTTGTAACATTGTAAGTTTACATTTTGACTCTGCTAAGAAGAGCAAAAGTATTTCTGTAATTTTTCCTCTAGCCTGGGTGCAATGTTATTGTGTCTTCTGCATTAGACTTGACTGAAATATGCTTAACGCAACACTGGGCACACAGAAGACTGGGTGACCTGGAAGGCACTGAAGGGACTGCGCTTTGGCACCATGAGATGCAGAGCCAACCTTAAGAAACAGGGCTGCAAAGTGGAGTCTGTGACATGTGAGTGTGGAGAAGAACAAACCATAGACTACTCATTGCAATGCACTCTAAGGCCTGCCACGTGCACAATGGAGGATCTTCTTACAGTGACACCAAAGCCGGCCTAAAGCAACGTATATCTAATGGTGTTGTGGCTCAGCAGGAGCCTCAGGAAGAGCTGGAAGAGGATGATGGGTTTCAGATTCCTGAACATGTTCCTATTGTTGATACAGACGATGTTGATGCTGAAGATGAGGGATGTTGTCTTAGAAGATGTTTCTGATCTTGTGATGTATTGGCTCTCCACAGTTAGATAGGGAGGATCACTTGCAACTCAGGGTTCGCCATAGTACAAGGCTTGCAAACAAGAGAGAGGTTAGAGGTCAAAGGAATGCTTTCATGCTGGGAAAGTATATTTAGGGAGCTGATTGAAGGCAGCCTTTTGTCAGTGCAACTTCAGTGAACACCCTGATAACTTCTCGGGATTGCCTCGGCTTTTGGCTTCTTGGGACTTTGATTTGGATCTTGGTTTCTTGGGACTCTGTCATGCTGCCATGGAATCTTGTTTGATCAATGCTTATAGATGTTATTTGCCTTTGGACTTTGGAAAGTCTGCCTTTGCATTTATGATCCCATTTGGCTATTGAACTTTTGCAACTTTACTTTTGTGTTTAACACTTTGCCTTTTCTTTAATAAACTACAAAACCTACACTCTTGGTGTGTGTGGTGTTCTGAGCAAGGTGAATCTATCCGGAGGTGCAACAAATGGCACCAGATCCTGTCTGATCTTGGAAAAAAAGCAGCGTCAGTCCTGGTCAGGCCTTTGATTGCATCCAGAGGAAGGAATTGGAAAAATCACCTCTGAAGATTCCTATATAATCAATGGAATTGCCATGGAAGGCACAGCCATAAACCAACATGTAGAAAAAGCAGAAGACTTCTTGACAACAGATGTCCTGTGTGTATACGTGAAGCTCAAAACCATCAGGGTGGTGGTGGTGGGGGGGGGGGGCTTTCATTGCATTGGAAGTGCTGACAATTGCAGTCGTGATTAAAGCTGCAAAGCCATTAAATCCATCTTAATGCCTTTGGAATACATGCTTGGGAGGCCACACCTGGAGCAGTCAATTGCTTTAATACCCTTCTGATCTCCAATTTGTGTTGTCACGAAAACGCCAAGCAGAACGGCTCACATCTGTTTATGGCAGTAACAGAGTCTAGAGGTGGAAACGACCAGGGCGAATGAATTCCTTCTCTCTCTCAGCTTAACCCACAAGGACCTGTGCATCCAACTTCAAACATGAAATACAAAAGATTTCCCTATTTCTTTAGCAAAGAGGAAAGAATTGTGTCTAGCTGGAAGGGAAATCCAGGGTTGTGGAAAGTCTCTCTCCAACCAAAGAGTCTCAGTTTCACAGTTTGCAAATACAATGGTGCATATCAGTAAAGTTATGCCTAAAACATACTAAGCAATGAAAATTCTACAAAAGGAGCCTATCCTTTGTCATCCAGGAGAAAAAAGAAATGGAAAATTAAAAGCTTTTAATGGAAGTATAGTGGAAATATTGTGAATGTGACCATACTTTATCAGACATGTAGTGGCCAATTACTGATTGAAAGTACTTATATTCAAATTCTCAGGGCAGTTACCACATAAAGACATTCATAATATAGTAATCCCCTATTAGTCACCTTTCCTTGAAGGCATTTCAATGAGTTCAATGGAGTTTGAGCTTGTGACTATGGGTTATATGTGCAAACATTGCAGGTTTATGCAAAGACTAGCAAATTGGCCTGTGCACTTTGTTCTACAACTGCAACTTTGCCATACCCTTCCCTAAACTTTTGAGTTCCCTCAGGTCTACAAATAAAGTATTATTATTATTTTTTTGCAATTCATTTTTATTAAAAGAGACTGGACATGACAAACATAAAAGTAAATAACAACAGTAATTGAGGGTTGTGCAGTTCCCTCTATGTTGGGTCCACACATATATATGTGTGTATGGTTTCGAATGTAATATACATTAATATATCTATATATTCACAACAGTGTCTAACCTACATAAAAAAATTTCCAAATAACATCCATCAACATCAATACAATACATATATTATATAGATTTCCCTTTAACTTCCATTATTATTATTATTATTATTATTATTAAGCCATAGGACACGGAACAATGGCTTCAAACTACAAGAGAGGAGATTCCATCTGAACATGAGGAAGAACTTCCTGACTGTGAGAGCCGTTCAGCAGTGGAACTCTCTGCCCCGGAGTGTGGTGGAGGCTCCTTCTTTGGAAGCTTTTAAATAGGGGCTGGATGGCCAACTGTCAGGGGCGCTTTGAATGCAATATTCCTGCTTCTTGGCAGGGGGTTGGACTGGGTGGCCCATAAAGTCTCTTCCAACTCTAGGATTCTATGATCCTATTATTATTATTATTATTATTATTATTATTATTATTAGATACACAACAAGATGAGTCCACAGCAAACAAGATCACTTTCCTGGCTTTTGTATTTGATCACACGTTGGGATACTTCCCAAGTTTCTAGGACTGTGTAATGTATTGGCAAATGTGTGCCAGCTGGCAGATGGTAATCTTGTCAGTGCCTATTGTGCTTAAGTGCAGGCCAAGGTCTTTAGGCACTGCACCCAGTGTGCCGATCACCACTGGGACCTCCTTGACTGGCTTATGCCAGAGTCTTTGTAGTTCGATCTTTAAATCTACATATCATGTCAGATTTTCCAGTTGCTTCTTGTCAATCCTGCTGTCACCTGGAATTGTTGATCCATACTTAGTTTTCCACAATCATGAGGTCAGGAGTCTTGTGCTCCAAAAATCTGTCATTCTGAATTTGGAAGTCCCAGAGTAGTCTGACGTGTACATTTTCTATAACCTTTTCAGGCTTGTGATCCCACCAGTTCTTTGTTGCAAGCAGATGGTATTTGTGGCACAAAATTCCACTGAATCATCTGAGCAATAGTATTATGCCTCTACTTATATTTCGTCTGCACGATCTCCTTGCAGCAGCTGATGATGTGATCCATCGTTTTGCCTGCTTCTTTGCAGAGTCTACACTTGGGATCTGTCCTCAACTTTTCAATTCTGGCTTTGATGGCATTGGTTCTAATGGCTTGTTCTTGGACTGCCAGAATCGGGCCCTCCGCCTTATTTTTCCAAGTTCCATTTTTGAGCCACATCCATGTTTTTTCCTTGTCAATTTTGCTCTCAATTTTTCCCAGGAACTGTTCATGGAGAGCCTTCTTTGGCCAGACTTCTCTTCTGCTCTGCATTGTATTTTCACGGTATTCCCTTTTTGTCTTTTGCACTTTAAGAAGTATTCTATTATTGACTTCCATCACTATTATTATTTATTACTACCCCAATCTACATAACATCCTACAGAAAATTTTAATATGTAATTACTCTCACAGAAGTAACTTTAGTGTGTAGCTAGTATTCTATAATCTTAACTTTTGTATCTTTAAAAAAAACTTTATATATTGTATTGTTTTGCATTTTTCTGATTTTAATTGTATTCTTGAGTCCTACTTTGGGAGACAAGGAAGCATATAAATAACATTAAATTAATAAATAAAGGTACCTGTCACCCTAGTTTTTTTTTTTCATTTCATCACTTCAGTAAAGAAATGTTATTTTTCAAAACCCCAAACTGATCAGATCAGGTTCCATGGTGGGAAGGGACATGAAAACCAAGACAAAAGCCTCCCAGCTTCTTGAAGATTCAGCACAACCACCGAGACAAATAAATTATTTCTTTTACTCATCCTGGTTTCATAAAAAATGTATCACCCTGTCAGCAATTATGGCTGCACACACAGATCGATGATTGACTGCGTGTGTGTAACCTGAGACCAAGGTTTGCTGTCTCGCACTCTTCCGTCAATCCATGCAACCATCAATGAAGGCAGGAAGGAAGGTGTGGCAAGCCATCAAACCCTGTGCTGAAAGGAACAAGGACCCTCTACTCAGGAGAGACTCTCAGCCCATCAGAACTTCAGATTCAGAGTTAAACGTGAGGACAAACTTGTTTCCAGGAATTTGGTATTACTTGTTGCGTGACTTTAAGTCATTTCCAACTCATGGCAATCCTAAGGCTGGGTTTTCTTGACAAAATTTGTTCAGGAGGGTTGACAATGCCTAACGGAAACAATTCCCTGCAAAATACCCTGAGAAGCACTTGAATTACGGTGGTACATGCTCTGGTTACATCCCGTATAGACTACTGCAACACTCTCTACGTGGGGTTGCCTCTGAAGACTGCCCGGAAGCTACAACTTGTACAATGAGCGGCAGCCAGATTACTAACAGGAGCGGGGTACAGGAAGCATACTACTCCTCTGTTGCGCCAGCTCCACTGGCTGCTAATCAGCTTCCGAGCACAATTCAAAGTGCTGATGTTGACCTATAAATCCCTAAGTGGCTCTGGCCCAGTTTACCTGTCCGAATGGATTCTCCCCCATGAACCATCAAGGTTGATAAGATCTTCTGGAGGGGCCCTGCTCTCGGTCCCACAGTCTTCGCAATCGCGTTTGGTGGGGACGAAGGACAGGGCCTTTTCGATGGTGGCCCCTCGGCTTTGGAAATCCCTCCCGATGGAGATTAGATCTGCATCTTCCCTCCTGACGTTTAGAAAGCAGGTAAAAACATGGCTTTGGGATACTGCATTCGCAGAATGATGACTGAGTCAATAACTGCTGACCTTTCTGGCGGATGGCGATGAATCTATTTATTTATTTATTTGCTTTATTTCTATACCGCATTTTTTAGCCCGGTTAGGCGACTCAATGCAGTCTGTGATTCTTTTGGACGAACTGATTTTCGCTGGAATTTGTATGAATTGTATGAAGTGTATTTTAATGTATTTTATATTGATGACCTATAATGTTTTTCTTATTGTATTGAATTTTATGTTGTTAGCCGGCCTGAGTCCCTCCCCGGATATAAAAGACCGGGATATAAAAACTCTAAATAAATAAATAAATAATTTAATTACCCGTTGGGTTGTTCTCCACTTTTGGTTTAAAACCCTCTTACTAGAAACATCCTCTGTTCGGGTCCAGCATTTATTTTTAAAGTTTTAACTATTGCATCTGGCCCAGCCATAGGTTTTAAATTCTTGTTTGTTATTGTCTACTTATGAGTTGCATTAACTGTATTGTTTATTTTTGTTTATTGCTTGTTGTTTTATTATTGCTTGTTGTTTTGATGTGTTGCTGGGCTTGGCCCCATGTAAGCCACTCCGAGTCCCTTGGGAAGATGGTGGCGGGGTATAAATAAAGTAGTTGGTGTTATTATTATTATTATCATTATTATTATTATTATTATTATCTTCTGAGGCTGCCCAGGATTAGCCAATGGATTTCCATGGCCAAGCCAATGGTTCAAGCCCTGGTCTAAAATGAATCCTAAAACATAAGCAGCTTAAGCAGCTGAGGGGGCAAAGAAAGAGGCCTGAAGGCAGGAATTGTGGGAGTTGAAGTCCAAAACACCTGGAGGGTCGAAGTTTGCCCATGCCCACCTTAAATGAACCCGACTCAGAGATTTTTCTTGGCAAAATTTGGCCAAGGGAGGCTTGCCTTACTCTGAGAGAAATCCAGTGGGTTTCCATGGTCAAGTGCAAATTTGAACCCGAGTCATAATCCATCCATCAAATGACTATGCCTGGCTATCTCACCCGCCTCATAGGAAACCTGCTACAAAACAGGAGCTTCTTTGTTGAGTTCCAGGACCAGAGAAGCAGATGGCGGAAACAGAAGAACGGCCTGCCTCAGGGGAGCGTGCTTGCTCCATCCATGTTCAACATCTACACAAATGACCAGCCACTGCCAGAAGGGACAGAGAGTTTCATCTATGCTGATGATCGTGCCATTACTGCTCAAGCAGGGAGCTTTGAGATGGTTGAACAGAAGCTCTCCGAAGATCTAGGTGCTCTTACTGCCTATTACAGGGAAAACCAGCTGATCCCCAACCCATCTAAAACACAGACATGTGCTTTTCATCTCAAGAACAGACAAGCATCCTGAGCTCTGAGGATTACCTGGGAAGGAATCCCACTGGAGCATTGCAGCACACCCAAATACCTGGGAGTCTCTGGACCGTGCTCTGACCTACAAGAAGCACTGCCTGAACATCAAGCAAAAAGTGGGCGCTAGAAACAATATCATACGAAAGCTGACTGGCACAACCTGGGGATCACAACCAGACACAGTGAAGACATCTGCCCTTGCGCTCTGCTACTCTGCTGCTGAGTACGCATGCCCAGTGTGGAACACATCTCACCACGCTCAAACAGTGGATGTGGCTCTTAATGAGACATGCCGCATTATCACGGGGTGTCTGCGCCCTACACCACTGGAGAAATTACACTGTTTAGCCGGTATCGCACCACCTGACATCCGCTGGGAAGTAGCAGCCGATAGTGAAAGGACCAAGGCAGAGACATCTCCAGCTTATCCCCTGTTTGGGTATCAGCCAGCACGTCAACGACTTAAATCAAAAAACAGTTTTCTAAGATCTACAGACACTTACTGGAATACCCCAGCAAGCGAGAGTCCAAAAGTGGCAGGCTCAAACCCAGAACCTCAATCCATGGGTGATACCAGATGAGAGACTCCCCCCTGGGCACACAGAAGACTGGGCGACTTGGAAGGCGCTGAACAGACTGCGCTCCGGCACCATGAGATGCAGAGCCAACCTGAAGAAATGGGGCCACAAAGTGGAATCCACAACATGCGAGTGTGGAGAAGAGCAAACCACTGACCACCTGCTGCAATGCACCCTGAGCCCTGCCACATGCACAATTGATGACCTTCTTGCGGCAACACCAGAGGCACTCCAAGTGGAAGGCTTGCAAATTCTGTATTTTGTCTGTTTGTTTGTTTGTTTTTGTTAAAAATGTAATACGAATGTCTGGTTGCCGATGACATGATAAATAAACGTTACTTATATCACAAAGTAATACACACAAAATATTAGATATACAATTTGGAGCTTCCTATCTAAAAAAACAAAATAATTCAATATATGGGAGGTACGCAGATATACTTGTTTCCCAGACATCCCAGAATTTAAAGTTCCTTCGAACATCCTGCAAAGAGGATCAGGAATTAATACTCTCTTGGGAAGCTGGATCAAAGTCTGGAGAACTACAAGACCTGAGGGGTTTCATTTCAGGACCCCTCATGAATGGCAAAAAAATAGGCCATGACGGCCCACAGTCAGTGTAACCACAAATCATGAGAAGCCACTGTCCCTGCTCCTTCCCAATGCTTGGCTCTTCCTAGTGATCTAAGCAACCAAAACGACTTGGCATGGGAAGGTTCTTTGAAATAATGCCGGCTTCCGATCGTTAGCCCTGAAGCGAACTAGCATACAAACAGCCCAGTATTGCAGCAGTGTACTTTGAAAGATCTTGTCTCTCAAAGCCATGCAGAGATCATCCATGGCATTTCATACCAGGCAGAACGGCATCCTGCAATTCCCAGAGAAGAGATAAAAGGAGTGAGCCATAAAGCAAACAACTCCTTCTTCAAAGGCTTTTCTTACAGATAAGGGCACTCATGGCATTGTAAACCAAGTTCATAAAGACACCCACACAAGTGCTGAGGTATGAGGAAGCAAGGCCAGATTCTGATATGCGCGATACAGGCTGGGGAGACAAGGCAAATTCCCAGGACACTGACCGTCTCCGTTAACATCAATCCCTGCCCAGCCCAGCTGACTTTTTCAGACTCCAACTGCAGCCCTAGATATACAACACCTGGCCTACTAAACCATTTAAGGAACATCAACACATTTTATGGCAGTACTCATACAATGCTATCCCTCCTCCTCCTCCTTATTTATGTCCCCAACTTTTTCAAACTTTGGAACTCAAGGTTGCTTACACAATTCAACAGGACCTTGCAAAAAATACAACATCATTCAACTATCAATAACATTAAAATCAGTTAAAATGTAGTGGATTGTTGTAGGTTTTTTCGGGCTATATGGCCATGGTCTAGAGGCATTCTCTCCTGACATTTCACCTGCATCTATGGCAAGCATCCTCAGAGGTAGTGAGGTCTGTTGGAATTAGGAAAAAAGGTTTATATATCTGTGGAATGACCAGGGTGGGACAAAGGACTCTTGTCTGCTGAAGCTAGGTGGGAATGTTTCAACTGACCACCTTGATTAGCATATAATGGCCTGACAGTGCCTGTAGCAAACTTTTGTTGAGAGGTGATTAGATGTCCTTGTTTGTTTCCTAACCACCTTGATGAAATGTTCACACCAAGCTCCAGCAGACAAGAGTCCTTTGTCTCACCCTGGTCATTCCACAGATATATAAACCCAGGGGGGGTCACCAAAGACCATCAGAAAACATCGATGGTTGGTCATGGGAGTTCTGTGTGGGAAGTTTGTCGCAATACTATTGTTTGTGGGGTTTGGAATGCTCTTTGATTCTAGGTGAACTATAAATCCCAGCAACGGCAACTCCAAAAAGTCAAAGGTCTATTTTCCCCAAACTCCACATTTAGACATATTGAATATGCCACGTTTAGTCCAGATCCATCATTGTTTAAGTCCACAGTGCTCTCTGGATGTAGGTGAACTACAACTCCCAAACTCAAGCTCCATGCCCACCAAACCCTTCCAGTATTTTGTGTTGGTCGTTGGAGTTCTGTGTGCCAAGTTTGGTTCAGTTCCATCATTGGTGGAGTTCTGAATTCTCTTTGATTGTAAGTGAACTATAAATCCCAGCAACTACAACTCCCAAATGACAAAATCAACCCCCACCAATCCCACCAGTATTCAAATTTGGGCGTATTGGGTATTTGGTCCAGCGAATGAAAATACATGCTGCATATCAGATTTTTATTACAATTCATAACAGTAGCAACGAAAATAATGTTATGGTTGGGGGTCACCACCACATGAGGAACTGTATTAAGGGGTCACGGCATTAGGAAGTTTGAGAACCACTGTCCTAGATGGAGGAAGGAGGGTCAATCATGTCACCGCCATCAAGAAATCTACGTTCCTCCTTAGCAGCCTAATTTGGAACGATTGGAAACAGACTCTGCCTTCAAGTAACAAGGAACGTAGCTGGCGCTGATCAATAATTCACAGCAGCTCCATTATTGTGGAAAAAATAGACAAGAGGAACAAAGAGGCGTGAAGGCCTCAGCAGAAGTCAACACTGGCAAGAGAAATGAATGAGACAGAGACGCACAAAGGACAACCAGTCCTCTTCGGCATGACTCACCACCGCAATGCTGCCAAAACAGAACGCCACTGGGCTGGAGGAAATAACGGTCTGGTCCACAAAAATAATACCTCCCGTCCAGATTGGGATTATTGTGTTCTGTGCAGCACCCACAATAGGAGGCCTGTGTCTGTTCAATTCATATTCCACAGCCTTTCCAGCCAAATACTCATTGCATGGTATTTTAACGGTGCACAAATCCTTTCAGGATTGGCTTCAGAACACATTGATTCGTTGGGGATCTCAAAGTCATATTTGACTTTCGGGTCAGTATGCTTTTTCTGAGACTTAGCATTTCCACAGTATACTTCTTGAGCCCATAACATTGCAAATAATAACCACCAGACAGGACAGCAGTCTTTGTCCCTCTAAAAAGAAGGGAGAAAGTGATTGGTGTAAGCCAGGCCTTCACAACTTGTGGTCCTCCAGATGTTCTGGCCTCCAACTCCCAGAAGCAATAGCCAGCTTGTCCAGTGGCCAGAAATTCTGTGAATTGGAGGCCAAAACACCCGGAAGGTCACAGATTGTGTAGGCCTGGTTTCAGCCAAAGCCATTCATATCACAATGACAATTTAAAAGGAGCAGTTTTAGTTGAGGGGGGGGGGGGATAGTAGATCCATGACATCCAAAATCCTCTCAAGCAAATTCAAATAAAAAGAGAAGGTAGACACTGTTTCACTAGTTTTCTCTCTATCTTTCCAGATTTTTTCTTTCTTCTTCTCATTGTGTTGTTGTCATTAGCTCTCAAGATGACTTCAAGGTATGGCAACCCTTGAAGGACCGTCCTCCAAGAGCTTGGTCTTGCAAACTCAGGTCAGCCATGGCTTCCTTGACAGAGTCAACACTCTTCTTTTGCCCCTACAGTGTTTTGCTTCTTTACTGAGCATGATTATCTTTTCCCAATGTGTCATGGTTCAGGGTTGGGGACCCATTTATTAGTCATTTTAACAATCCATGGTATCTATAGAACTTCCCACCAGCACTGTATTTCAAATTAGTTAATCCTCTCCTTGCTTTACTGTCTAGCTTTCATAACCATGCTGAGAAGGTGGGAATGCAATGGCTTGGATAATTCTCATTTTGCTATTAAGTTATATATATTTATATTTGAGAATATCACATAGTTCCTTCATATATCTCTTTTCAAGTCCATCCCTCTACAGCAGTGGTTCTCAACCTATAGGTCCCAGATGTTTTGGCCTACAACTCCCAGAAATCCCAGCCAGTTTACCAGCTATTAGGATTTCTGGGAGTTGAAGGCCAAAACACCTAGGGACCCACAGGTTGCTCTACAGACAAGGTAAAGGTAAAGGGTTCCGGCCCAGCTTACATAGAATCATAGAATCAAAGAGTTGGAAGAGACCTCATGGGCCATCCAGTCCAACCTCTTTCTGCCAAGAAGCAGGAATATTGCATTCAAATCACCCCTGACAGATGGCCATCCAGCCTCTGTTTCAAAGCTTCCAAAGAAGGAGCCTCCACCACACTCCGGGGCAGAGAGTTCCACTGCTGAACGGCTCTCACAGTCAGGACGTTCTTCCTCATGTTCAGATGGAATCTCCTTTCCTGTAGTTTGAAGCCATTGTTCCATTTCCTAGTCTCCAGGGAAGCAGAAAGGAAGCTTGCTCCTTCCTCCCTGTGGCTTCCTCTCACTTATTTATACATGGCTATCATATCTCCTCTCAGCCTTCTCTTCTTCAGGCTAAACATGCCCAGCTCCTTAAGCCGCTCCTCATAGGGCTTGTTCTCCAGACCCTTGATCATTTTAGTCACCCTCCTCTGGACACATTTCAGCTTGTCAATATCTCTCTTGAATTGTAGTGCCCAGAATTGGACACAATATTCCAGGTGTGGGCACCACAATTGAAGAGAGATATTGACAAGCTGGAATGTGTCCAGAGGAGGGCGACTAAAATGATCAAGGGTCTGGAGAACAAGCCCTATGAGGAGCGGCTTAAAGAGCTGGGCATGAACCATCTAGGACCTTAAGATCGTGTGAGGGAGGCCCTGCTCTCGTTATCACCTTGCCACAAGTATGTTTGGCAGGGACAAGACACAGGGCCTTCTCGGTGGTGGCCCCTCGGCTGTGGAACGCCCTCCCTATAGATATTAGATCGGCCACCTCCTTTTAACATTCCAGAAAAAAGTCAAGACGTGGCTTTTCGAACAAGCGCTTGCAAATGCAGAGTAACTGTCATAGGAAAATGGAACGACTAGACAATGAGTCTGGACAACGTTTTTAACAAGGAGACATTATGAATTTATATTTTATTGATTTGTTTAGTTTTTATTATATGTTATGTTTTAATTGTAAGCATTGAATTTTGCCCTGTTAACCGGCTTGAGTTGCCTCACGGGCTGAGAAAGGCGATATACAAATACAGAAAATAAACAAACAAACAAATAAATAAATAATACAGTTGAGGACTGATGAAGATTCATTGCCAGGATGGGATTCTGTAGGTCAAAACCACAGAGAATTACAGAATACTGAGATTTTTAAAGGTCTAGTCTAACGTCCTGCCGCTCAGAAATACGCCATTCTATCACTCCTGAAAGATCCCTTGATTCCTATCATGGATGTACCCAGGAAATGTGTTCTTCTTGCACCTTCTTGCATGTTATCGTTCTGACAGATGGTCTCAATTCTAATTTAAGGAAACATATAAAATGTATAGGGAAGGCTGAGTGAAGGAAGGGAAATTCTTTTGAACTGTGTTGTTTGAGGAAAATTCTGAGAGTGCCCTTGACCGCGAGAAGATCCAACCAGTCCATACTTCAGGAAATAAAGCCTGACTGCTCATTGGAGGGAAGGAGATGAGAGGCCAAGATGAAGTCCTTTGGCCACATTTTCTGATGGTCTTTGGCAACTCCTCTGACACCCCCTCGTGACACTCTCCCCCCCCCCCCCCCGGGGGGGTCCGGCCGCGAGAAGATCCAATCAATCCATACTTCAGGAAATAAAGCCCGACTGCTCATTGGAGGGAAGGATATTAGAGACAAAGATGAAGTACTTTGGCCACATCATGAGAAGAAAGGAAAGCTTAGAGAAGACAATGATGCTGGGGAAAGTGGAAGGAAAAAGGAAGAGGGGCCCAAGGGCAAGATGGATTGATGGTATCCTTGAAGTGACTGGATTGACCTTGAAAGAGCTGGGGGTGATGATGGCCGACAGGGAGCTCTGGCATGGGCTGGTCCATGAGGTCACGGAGAGTCGGAAGCAACTGAACAAATGAACAACAACGTAAAATGTATTATTTATTTATTTATTTACTTTGCTTATATACCGCTGTATCTCAAGCCCGAAGGTGACTCACAGCGGTTCACAAACAGTAGAAACAGTAGAAACAGCAGTGGTTCCATACAACATATAACAATTGACTTAACACATTATCCATAAATTACCAATAAGCAGTTACAATGCACAATTATTATGAAAAACAACTGTACCCAATCTTCTCATCATCCAAGCGTAGTCCAGGTTCGTCGTCCATTGTTCCATTCCTATGTTCCATTACCAGATTGTACTAAATTACTCAAACGCCTGCACAAACATCCAGGTCTTCACCTTTTTGCGGAATATCATTAGAGATGGTGCTAGTCTAATGTCCGTAGGAAGGGCGTTCCACAGCCGAGGAGCCACCACCGAGAAGGCCCTATCTCTCGTCCCCGCCAGCCGAGCTTGAGAAGCAGGCGGGATCGAGAGCAGGGTCTCCCCAGAAGATCTCAAAGTCCTGGTGGGTTCATAGGCAGAGATGCGGTAGGATAGGTAGCTTGGGCCGGAACCGTTTAGGGCTTTAAAGGCCAACGCCAGCACTTTGAATTCAGCCCGGTAGCAGATCGGTAGCCAGTGGAGTTGGCGCAACAGGGGGGTTGTATGCTCCCTGCGCTCCGCTCCTGTTAAATCATGGCTGCCGAGCGTTGGACTAGTTGGAGCTTCCGAGCTGTCTTCAAAGGCAACCCCACGTAGAGAGTTGCAGTAGTCTAAACGGGATGTAACCAGAGCGTGGACTACCGTGGCCAAGTCAGACTTCCCAAGGTACGGGCGCAGCTGGTGCACAAGCTTTAGCTGTGCAAATGCTCACCTGGTCACCGCCACACATTATTGGTCACACATTATTGGGTCATGTGTTGAGAGAAAGATGGATGTATAAATTAAATAAATAAATGTCAGACTTCCTGATTTCCTTATACAACTTTTTTTTTAAAAAAAAATGGGCCAGCTTATTATAATTTAAGGTATTTAGAAATAACATATATTTAAGAGGTTTGATGTGTGTTTTTAAATCTGTTTTTTAAAAGCTACCCACAAAAAGTCTTGCAAAGATGATGAAAGGTACATCCAGTCTCGTACTTAATAATAAATTCCTCTAACCTGTACCAGCGTGCAGCTGAGGTAGGCTATTAGAGTTCGGAATTAATAAAAGCTGCCAGAAGAACGTGGAGTGGGTTGTTATAGGTGACAGACTGCTGAGCTTCTTGAACACAGCTTGTTCCTGTGTTCTCTCTTAGTTATGATTTAAGAACATAATGTGTGACAGATTTCAACCTCCTTGATAAATCTGGGAAGATTAATTCTCTCAGTTGCAGGCAAACTCCAGTTTATCTTTTTTGGGGGGCTATCATTTTCTCCATTCTCCACAAGCAGATAACCAATATCTTTCGCATCATAAGCCTAGCTAATTCTCAAAACTATTTTTTAAAAATAAATTGTCACTATCCAAGAAAACCAATTTTCTTAGGGACTTTAGAGGGCTTGGGTCTATCAATCAAATACACCAGCATTTCTCAACCTGGGGGTCAGGACCCCTTGGAGAGCCACGAGGGGATTTCAGAAGGATCACCAAAAACAATCAGAAAACACATATTTCTGATGGTCTTAGGCACCTCTTTGGCAGAGAAGGCTGAAGATCTCTCCCCCTGTCCTTCTCTTCCTTTTTGGAAACAGACTGTGACCTCTCCTACCAAAAGCCCTCCTCTGCTGTGATTGGCCAGCCTCTCAGTCAAGGAGGGGGGCTGTTTCTGAGACTCCAAGAGGGGGAAGGTAAAGCAGGTATGCTCAGCGCATGGCAGAATGGTGCACATGCAGGGACGAGGGAGAGTATACGAGGCTGGAAGAAGGCTCATGCCAGCAAGTCCCTTCAAGGCAAAGGGGATTTGTGAGAAGTTTGCCCGACTCTATTATTGGTGGGGTTCGAAATGCTCTTTGATTGTACATGAACTATGAATCCCAGTAACTACAACTCCCAACTGGGTTGCAGTTAAACATCAAAAAAATCAAGATTCTGGCAACCAGAATTATTGAAAACTGGGAAATAGAGGGAGAAAACGTGGAGGCCGTGACAGACTTTGTATTTCTAGGTGGAAAGATGACTGCAGATGCAGACTGCGGCCAGGAAATCAGAAGACGTTTTCTTCTTGGGAGGAGAGCAATGAAATAGTGAGGAGTAGAGACATCACACTGGCAAGGAAGATCCGCATAGGAAAAGCAATGGAATTCCCCATTCGGGGAATACCAGTCGGCCATCACCACCCCCAACTCTTTCAAGGTCAAGTCAGTCACTTCAAGGATACCATCTGTCCATCTTGCCCTTGGTTGGCCCCTCTTCCTTTTTCCTTCCATTTTCTCCAGCATAGTTGTCTTCTCTAAGCTGTGGTTTTGGAGGAAAGTTCTGAGAGTGTCTTGGAATGCGAGAAGATCCAACCAGTCCATACTTCAGGAAATAAAACCCAACTACTCATTGGAGGGAAGGATAGTAGAGGCAAAGATGAAGTCCTTTGGCCACATCATGAGAAGACCAGAAAGCTTAGAGAAGACAGTGATGCTAGGAGAAATGGAAGGAAAAAGGAAGAGGGGCCGACTAAGGGCAAGGTGGATGGATGGTCTCCTTGAAGAGACTGGCTTGACCTTGAAGGAGCTGGGGCTGGTGACAGACAACAGGGAGCTCTGGCATGGGCTGGTCCATGAGGTCACAAAGAGTCGGAAGCGACTGAATGAATAAACAACAAACAACTCCCAAATGTCAAGATCTATTTCCCCCAAACTCCATCTGTGTTCAAACTTGGGCATATTGAGTATCCGTGCCAAGTTTGGTCCAGATTCATCATTGTTTGAATCCACAGTGCTCTTTGGATGTAGGTGAACTACAACCCCAAAACTCAAGGTCAATGCCCACCAAACCCTTCCAGGATTTTCTCTTGGTCATGGGAGTTCTGTCCTGTCTGCCAAGTTTGTTTCTATTCCATTGTTGGTGGAGTTCAGAATGCTCTTTGATTGTAGGTGAACTATAAATCCCAGCAACTACAACTCCCAAATGACAAAATCAATCCCTCCCAACCCCCACCAGTATTTAAATTTGGGCTTATCGGGTATTTGTGCCAAATTTGGTCCAGTGAATGAAAATACATCCTGCATATCAGATATTTCCATTACGATTCATAACCTTAGCAAAATTACAGTTATGAAGTAGTAATGAAAATAATGTTTTCGTTGGGGGTCACCACAACAGGAGGAACTGTATTAAGGGGTCGTGGCATTAGGAAGGTTGTGTGCATCTTGGTGGCTGCTAAGTCCACTCACTTCTTTTTAATTAAGAACTATTACCATGGCATTTTCAGTCTTTTTTTAGTAATCAGGAAATCCCTGTTGCTGACATTTTAACAAAACAGTACTTGACAAGAAATCAACATTACGCTACACTTCACCACAACCAGCAGAGGTCTTTCATTTAGTGGGATTCCTTGTGTCCCACCATCCCTGCTGTCATATTAAGAAAAATCCACTATCCTCTTGCAAGATAAGATACCCTCTACTCTTGGCTTCTCTTCCTCCTCCATTTTGGATTGGTCTCAAAAGCAGCTACTTAATCCTCGGTCTCCAGTTTTAATTGCTGAACAAAGCTTGGTGCTTCATCAAAGCCAAATTGGGCATTTCAGTGTCCCACAACGATCTCTCCCGCATCAATTAGCAGAGACATCTCATAAACCCTGATCCCAAAAGAGCAGCTCCCCCATTACTCATTCCTTTCACTTTCCGAGTCCAACTATTAATGGGGCCCTTGTGAGGGGTTGGAGGAGGCAGAATGGATTTGCTAGGAGCTTCAGTGAATCAAAATATCATGGTTCGTGTCAACATGATACACTGAAAACAACAACAAAAAATTATTTATTTGCGGCATTTATATGCCGCCCTTCTCACCCATGACAATACTCATCACTATTATATATTACTATATTGCACCATACCATTGTATTGTAATATTATTAGTAATATTACATGTAATGTAAATAAATAATTATAATTATAGTATTTTATTATTATTATTATTATTATTATTATTATTACTAGTATTACATTGTGTTACATAATATTTATAATATAATATTATAAATATTATTTATTTATTTATTTATTTACAGCTTTTATATTCCTCCCTTCTCACCCCGCAGGGGACTCAGGGCGGATTACAGTGTACACATATATGGCAAACATTCAATGCCAATTTTTGACATACAAACATATACAGACATACACAGAGGCTATTTAACTTTTTCTGGCTGCCAGGGGAGCTGTCGCTTTCATCGTCCACCTGCGACGCTGATGAAGTATTTCCGCATTCCCCGCATGCTTCCCCACTGGAATGCTTTGCTGGAGTCTTCTTTATGGCCTCATAAATTAGTTAATCTAGCCTCCCTACACTTTAATGTGGTCCCTTATTTTCCTACTTGACAGATGCAACTGTCTTTCGGGTTACAAAGGTCGACAACAGGCTACACACAATAGGTTGAAAACCCATTCCAACCCGGGCTGGCTTCGAACTCATGACCTTTTGGTCAGAGTGATCTTTAATGCAGCTGACACTCAGCCAGCTGCGCCACAATCCCGGTGCCATATAGTATATTGTATATACAATATTATATGTATATACAATATACTATATTATAGTATTAGTAATATTATACTATAATATTATAAAAGCATGTATTATGGACAATTATGGATCCAGCACCATGCAGTCTTCCAGACCACATGCTGAAAAATCTAAAACAGTGTTTCTCAACCTGGGGGTCAGGATCCCTGGGGGATCACGAGGAAGTTTCAGAGGGATCACCAAAGACCATCAGAAAACATATATTTCTGATGGTCTTAAGAACACCTTTGGCAGAGAAGGCAGAAGCATGTGCTAACTAGGCTCAAAGGGGTCACAACCTCTGAGGATGCTTGCCATAGATGTAGGCGAAACGTCAGGAGAGAATGCTTCTAGAGCATGGCCAGATAGACCAAAAAACCTACAACAACTTAGTGATCCCATCGATTATGAAGACTACTTGTCTCCATTGCTAACTATTCACAGTGTGATAGTCATGTATCATTGTTATGTTATTTTACTGTGTATTATTTTGCTTTATCGTTTTTGTACTCATATGTGTGTATTTTACTGTGTTGCTGTTGTGCTTTGGTTTTACTTTATTGTAATATGCTGTTGGGCTTGGCCTCATGTAAGCTGCCCTGAGTCCCCATTGGGAAGATAGTGGCAGGGTATTAAATAAAGATTATTATTATATTGTCGAAGGCTTTCATGGCCGGAATAAATGGGTTGTTGTAGGTTTTTTTGGGCTATAAGGCCATATTCTGGAGGCATTCTCTCCTGACGTTTCGCCTGCATCTATGGCAAGCATCCTCAGAGGTAGTGAGGTCTGTTGGAACTAGGAAACAGGGTTTATATATCTGTGGAATGACCAGGGTGGGACAAAGGACTCTTGTCTGCTGGACAACCCTGGTCATTTGTCCCACCTTGGTTATTTCACAGATATATAAACGCTTTTTCCTAGTTCCAACAGACCTCATTACATCTGAGGATGCTTGCCATAGATGCAGGCAAAACGTCAGGAGAGAATGCCTCTAGACCATGGCCATATAGCCCGAAAAAACCTACAACAACCAAAAGATTGTTGTTGTTGTTGTTGTCCCTTCTGGATCATACCCAAGTTATTGCCTGTCTACCCTAAGAACTGAATTCCACAGAAACCAAACAAATAATCGCCACCAGCACCGAAGTGGAACAGAGGCACCAAAAATCTTGTTATCCTCACCACTGGATTGACCCATCATTGGTCAGGTTGGTTAAGGCGATGCTGCCTTGCTGATCTCCAAGGGCCTCTTCTCTTCCTCCTAAAACCTACTGAGACTTAATGGGTTAACACAGCAAGAGCATTTGCTCACTCTCCTCCAACAACTGCTCCCTCACGGCCATTTCACACAGGAAATCAGATTTGGCCTGGCACTTTGCTGTTTCCCTTAGGCTCCCCCATGAGCACAAGTGACCCAGCTCCCCCCCCCCCTCTTATTTATATGAGCCCTATTGTCTCCATACATAGTCCGCTCTTGCAAAGCAGGCTGCTAACAAGAAGGCTCAAATAAAAATGGACAGCCTCAGAGCCTTGTCAGCATGCATATTGAGATTCTCATCCTAAGCTTGTCCTAGAATGAGCAGAAATAATTCCTATTTCCTGCAATGACTTCTGTTTAAAACCCTGTTTGGAGCCACAGAGAGTAGATGCTGTGTCCAGAATAGGAAAAGAGGCAGAGAAATGTCTACATTGAGATAGTCAAATACAGCCGTTTCCATTCGTTAGGTGAATAGCTACCGCATATACGCAAGTATAAGCAGACCCGAATATAAGCCAAGGCACCTAATTTTAGAGAAGCCTCCCACAAGGATGATAAAAACATCAAATCATCCGGGCGTCCCCTGGGCAACGTCCTTGCAGACGGCCAATTCTCTCACACCAGAAGCGACTTGCAGTTTCTCAAGTCTCTCCTGACACGACAAAAAAAACACCTAATTTTATCACAAAAAACTGG
Organism: Anolis sagrei ordinatus; assembly: GCF_025583915.1. Lineage (NCBI taxonomy): Eukaryota > Metazoa > Chordata > Lepidosauria > Squamata > Anolidae > Anolis > Anolis sagrei. The sequence goes on along the minus strand of NW_026847549.1, from coordinate 4,791,494 downwards.
AAAAATGTATTAACTCGAGTATAAGATGAGGATGGGAAATGCATCCACTATGAGTCAATTTCAAAATAAAAATAGATTCCAAAAAATTACATTAATTGAGGCATCGATAGGCTAAATGTTTCTGAATATTTTCATAAAACTATAATTTAAGATAAGACTGTCCAACTCTTATTAAACCATTATTCTAACCTCCTTCAATGTAAATGTACTTATTATTAAAATAATAAAAATAATAGAGTAACATAATGAAAATGCAATAAAAACAGTAATAATGGAGTAAAATAATAAATGTAGTAATAATAGGGTAAAATACTGTAAATGTAATAATAATAATAATAAGATTAAAATAATAAATGCAATAATAATAATAATACTAATAGGGTAAAATACTGTAAATGTAATAATAATAATAATAGATGTAATAATAATAATAATAATAATAATAATAATAATAGAACAAAATAATAAATAGAATAATAGAGCAAAACAATGCAAGTATAATAATAATAGAGAAAAATAATAAATGTAATAAAATTATACTAATAACAGAGTAAAAGAACAAATAACCTTGACTCAAGTATAAGCCGAGGGGAACTTTTTCAGCCTAAAAGGGGCTGAAAAACTAAGCTTATACTCGAGTATATACAGTAATTTATACAGCAGTACATTGGCTAAGGATAGACCCTGCCTACAATTCTAAGAGATCTGCGTGCCACATGGACCACCCATTTATATCATCCCTATAGAACAAGACTTATTTATATCAAGAACACTCTGCCCTGTAAGACATGGCTTCACCTTCCATCTATATAAATAAAAATGTAATGTTAGTTGGTGGGATTAACAGAATTCAAAAACCACTGGACGAATTGCCGCCAAATTTGGCCTCAAGACACCTACTAACCCAAGGAGTGACCATCACTAAAAAAATTGATTTTGTCATTTGGGAGTTGTAGTTTCTGGGATTTATAGTTCACCTATAATCAAAGAGCACTCTGAACTCCACCAACGATGGAATTGAACCAAGCGTAGCACATAGGACTCCCATGACCAACAGAAAATACTTAAGGCCATCCAGTTGAACACTAGAAGGATTTGGTGGGCATTGACCTTGAGTATTAGAGTTGAAGTTCACCTACATCCAGAGAGCACCAGATTTTGATGTCTGGGGTAAGGGTCTTGGACTCAAACTCAAGTAGATACTATTCTACTTCATTCAGAAGAAGACCTACAAGCCACTCTAAACACCTTCGCAGAAGCATATGAGAAGCTCGGTCTGTCACTGAACATCGAGAAAACCAAAGTGTTCTTCCAGCAGTAACCAACTAATCCCTCTCCAATGCCGGAAATACAGCATAATGGTGTAACATTAGAAAATGTTGACCATTTCCGCTATCTTGGCAGCCACCTCTCCAAAGTCAACATCGACACCAAAATACAACACTGCCTGAGCTCTGCGAGTGTAGCATTTTTCCGAATGAAGCAGGAAGTGTTTGAGGACCAGGATATCCATAGGGAGACCAAGATGCTTGTTTATAAAGCTAGTGTCCTCCCAACCCTGCTCTATGCCTGCGAAACATGGATTGTCTACAGACATCACATGCAACTCCTGGAACAATTCCATCAGTGCTGCCTCCGAAAAACCCTGCAAATCTCTTGGGAAGACAGGCGGGGAAAGATCAGCATACTGGAAGAAGCAAAGACCACCAGCACTGAAGCGATGGTCCTCTGCCATCAACTCCGCTGGACCGGCCATGTTGTCCAGATGCCTGACCACTGTCTCCCAAAGCAGTTGTTCTACTTCGAACTCAAGAACGGAAAAGGGAATGTTGGAGGACAGGAAAAGAGATTCAAAGCCAACCTTAAAATCTCTGGCATAGACACTGAGAACAGGCAAGTCCTGGCCCTTGAGCACCCCAATGTGACCAGCAGTGCTGCAGAATTTGAAGAGGCACAAATGGAGGGTGAAAGAGAGAACGTGCCAAGAGGAAGGAGCATCAAACCAACCCTGACCACCTGAAAACCGATGCCCTCACTGCGGGAGAACATGCAGGTCAAGAATAGGGCTCCACAGTCACCTACGGACCCACCGCCAGGATACTACACTTGGAGGACCATCATCCTCGGACTATGAGGGATCGCCTAAGACAAGAAGAGATACCAAGAACTGATTTACATGAATCATAAACCTGAAAGAGCTGAAATAAGCAAGTAGCTATTTACAGTCCCAGTTAAAAAGATTCTCTAAGGCCCCTTCCAGACAGGCCCTATATCCCAGGATCTGATCCCAGATTTTCTGCTTTGTACTGGATTATATGAGTCCACACTGCCAGATATTTCGGGATAAACAGAAAACCTCGGTTCAACTCTTCGCCCAGCATCATCCCAACTGGATCTTTACAAGCCAGTCCCTGCATTTTAATGTCAACACTACAATGGAGATAATACTAGACTGCCTTAAAAAGCAGTTGCTATGTGGGCTGCAAAGTCCTGCTCTGCCCAAATCAGTTAGATAAACAGTATAGATGTGTTTAGTTTAAGGATATCTTTTCTCCCAGATTTCAGTTTTCCCCAAAGCTTGTATACATATTTAAAAAGAACATATCATGTGTGACGGTGTACGTGTGACGGTGAATGCAAATCTGCCTCCAATGCCTAAGCAAATCCCGGCAGGAAGAAATGACAAACTCACAGGCGGAGCTGAATCATCGACTAAAACACCAGGGAGAAAAGTCCTAGATGAGTTTGAGGACAAGGCACGAGGCGGAAATTTCCCAAAGAGGATGCGTCAGCCAAACCCTCCCTGGCTCCCTTCATTGCCTCCTCTCCTTCACCGCTTGCATCATTTCAATCCCATCAGCATACTGGGGATAGAACTACTTGTTTATTTCAAACTCCCAGCAGGAAGTACAAGCAGACGTCCAAGACTATCAGGACAACCACCACTGAAGCCCAGGGAACATCTTGCTTCCTTCCCCCAGCTGCAGCTCCGCGGGCCTGGAAGGCGCCAGCTGACACACGACATGACAGAACAAAAGGGGGGACGTCTAGTCCCCGAGCTAGAAATCACAGACACTTTTCATTTGGTTAACTCCATGTCTACAGTGGTTTCGCATCAGGTCTCAGAAGCAGACTCACGACTTTTTTCCGCCTCTCTGTTTTCATAAATGGTGTCTCCTTGACCTGCCCCTTCTTATTTATTTATTTACTAGCCGTTCCCTGCCACGCATTGCTGTGGCCCAGTCTGGTGATCTGGAAAATAACATAATTTCGTATGTTAATTCTTTATGCTTGAGGGTAAACAGTATTTCTTGCTAAGTTCTTGTGGGTTTTTTCGGGCTATATGGCCATGTTCTAGAGGCATTTCTCCTGACGTTTCGCCTGCATCTATGGCAAGCATCCTCAGAGTATTTCTTGCTGTTTCTTTATCAGTGTTGTTGTCATCGAGGGCATCCCAGACCCCTGCCTTCAAGCTGGTGTGACCAGCAGCAGGGAGTTCCACAGTTCCTGGAGGCAAAGATTGGGCCAGACTGATGAAATGTGCCCCAACAGCAAGCTCAACCAGGGACTGCACAGCTGTAGGCTCTTTCCTTTCACTTCCCTACCAAGCCCCAACTTTGTAACAAATCCCCAAATAAAGATTAATGAAATTGCAACTTCTAACTCTCTAGCTTGATACTTTGTGTCTTTCCTTGCCTGAAACTATCCCAATGCACGAAACTAACCTTTTCCAGACTGCGGGAGACTGCAGGCCTGCCCGGAATGCCTTTCTGGTGTTCCGGGGAGGCCGAATCTGCGCTTCACCAAACCGCGGATACTGAAACCCCCTTTGGGGCCCCGGTATCCGCGAGATGTCCCTTTCAAATCTATGATACTATATCTCTATGTGTGTGAATCATATATATCTATCTATATCTATGGCTGGATGGCTCTTTGTCAGGAGGGCTTTGATTACGTTTTCTTGTCCTGGTAAAGGGAATTGGACTGGATGGCCTTAAGTATTTTCTGTTGCTCATGGGGGTTCTGTGTGAGAAGTTTGCCCCAATTCTGTCATTCGTGGGGTTCAGCATGCTATAGGTGAACTATAAATCCCAGTAACTGCAACTCTCAAATGTCAAGGTCGATTTCCCCCAAACTCCATCTGTGTTCATATTTGGGCATATGGAATATTCATGCCAGTTTTGGTCCTGATCCATCTTTGTTTGAGTCCACAGTGCTCTCTGTAGGTGAACTACAACTCCTAAACTCAAGGTCAATGCCCATCAAACCCTTCTAGTGTTTTCTGTTGGTCATGGAAGTCCTGTGTGCCAAGTTTGGTTCAATTCCATAATTGGTGGAGTTCAGAATGCTCTTTGATTGTAAGTAAACTATAAATCCCAGCAACTACAACCCCCAAATGACAAAATCAATTTTTTTGAGTGATGGTCAAGGTCAATGCCCATCAAACCCTTCTAGTGTTTTCTGTTGGTCATGGAAGTCCTTTGTCTCTTGGGTTAGTAGGTGTCTTGTGGCCAAATTTGGCAGCAATTCGTCTAGTGGTTTTTGTGTTATGTTAATCCCACAAACAAAGATTACATTTTTATTTATATAGATTGACCATATTTATATTCCGCCCTTCTCATCCCGAGCAGACTACAATGTACATATACATGGCAAATATTCAACGCCATTTAGACATAGAACATATATAGGCAGGCACAGAGGCAATTTAACACCCCAGCTTTCATGAGGATATCCTCGATTCCGGCCACAGGAGGAGCTGCTGCTTCACCGTCCACTTGTGGCACCGAGTCCTTGATGGAGTACTTCCTCATTCTTACGCACGCTCCTGGAAGCTTTTATGGTGTCGTAAATTAGTTAAAATTAGCCTCCCCACATAAATTTCCTACTAGACAGGTGCAACTCTCTTTTGGGCTTCATAGGTCAACAGCAAGCTAGACTATTAATGGTCGGAAGCTCACTCCAACCCAAGCTGGCTTCAAACTCATGTCTGTAGTGATTTAAGGCAGCTGGCTACTAACTAGCTGTGCCACAGCCCTCTTCTTCTTCTTCTTCTTCTTCTTCTTCTTCTTCTTCCCCTCTCTCTTGTTAACCATCTGAATCATTCAAACACCCTTGCACAACCTAACACTGAATGTCCAACTGTAACTTAAAATGCTTCCTGTGACATAGAAAGCATAGGTAAAGGTAAAGGTTTTCCCCTGACATTAAGTCCAGTTGTGTCTGACTCTGGGGTGTGGTGCTTATCTCCATTTCTAAGCCAAAGAGCCGGCGTTGTCCATATACACCTCCAAGGTCATGTAGTCAGCATGACTGCATGGAGAACCGTTACCTTCTCATTGGAGCAGTACCTATTGATCTCCTCACATTCGCATGTTTTCGAATTGCTAGGTTGACAGGAGTTGGAGCTGACAGCAGAAGCTCACACCATTCCCTGGATTTGAACCTGTGACTTTTCAGTCAACAAGTTTAGCAGCTCAGCAGTTTAACCCACTGCGCCACTGGGCCTCCTATAGAAAGCATATCCAAGTACAATTAAAGCAGACACGGAGACTGCCTGGCCTATGCTTTCTGGGCTGCTCCTAGCCCTTGAACTAAGAGGCATGTGATAAAAGTCATAGTCAGATTGTTTTCCCATCCAACCACACCACTCTCTCCACTTGCACTTCACTGACTCTGGACACACACATTGCAAAGAAAATAAAGCCAGGTACTGTTACCTTGAATCAATGAGTAGGTAGGGATGGGGGGTGGAACGAAGATAATGAAGGAAACCCTGGTTAATCATTAAAGAGCAAGAAGAAAGAACATTTTCTGTGGGTTTCTCAGAAACAAAGAAGAATATGAGCATGTCAAGTGACTCAGAAAAGCTTTACCCACACGGTGAGCTTCACACCTGTTTGCACAGGTGAAGATTTCACCTAGAAGAGTGAAATCTCAACCTGTGGGTCCCCAGCTGTTTTGGCCTACAACTCCCAGAAATCCCAGCCTGTTTACCAGCTGTCAGGATTTCTGGGAGCTGAAGGCCAAAATATCTGGAGACCCACTATAACCATGAGAATTGGAGACCCTCTCTTCAGAATTCCTAAAACTTTCTTACAATAGAATACGATAGAACTGTAGAGGAGAGTCTACTGAACAAGCCAGTACCTGCCGCATATCAGTACTGCCATCTGTTGAGGGGTTACGAATGTGGAGGCATTACTTTTCATGGACCCAACTGTGGCTGACTTTCTGACACACCATGTTGAATGTCTGACCATTCTGAGAACCTAGAAAGTCTACTTCTTCACCTCTATAAACTACAACTATGGCAATGACTATGACTAGTTCCTCTTCCTCCTATATGCTATCCTCACTTTATAAAAGATTTGGATATTAGATGCTGAAGTTATTTATTAATACAGAACTTATTATCTACCTATGGCTTAAGAAGAAGGTGCCAGAACTTTAGACAGGATCAAAGAAGATGAAACTATGAGGGTAGAATGAAAAGTAATGCCTCCACCTTCATAACTCCTCAACAGATGGCAGTTTATGTGGCAGGTACTGGCTTGTTCAGTAGACTCTCCACTACAGTTCCATTTTGGCAGGAAGCCTTAGCACTGAACTAAAAGGCACATGATATATTCTTAAAGTGTGAATATAATAATAATAATAATAATAATAATATAAAAACTTTATTTATATTCTGCTCTATCTCCCCAAAGGGACTCGGGGCAGATTCCAAACATAAAAGGCCAACATTCAATGCCCGAATGCAACAACAATACATCAATGCTAACAAAATTTATACAACCCAACATATAAATACGAATTATAACTTAACAAACTAAAATTAAATAAAAAGCACAGCCTGTTATAACAGACAGAAGACAAAAGTATGGAACCCTGCGCAGATGGTTGGTCAATGCGACTTAAGCAATGTTCAGTCATTGAATTCTTGACCGCAGAAGGTGTCACCCAAAGGAGATTCATCAGAGAATGCAAGCTGTTGATGGTGATTGTGTTGATGTGAGTACTATGTGTCATTGGGTGAGTAAGTTTAAAGATGTTGAGGTGGGAACATCTGACTTGCGTGACAAGCAAAGCGTTGGACGTCCTGTGACAGCAACCACCGAGTTTTACAAGCAAAAGGTTGACATTGATTCAGGACGATTATCGTATCACTCAGAGAGAAATTTCAAGCATAAATGGCATTTCGCAAGAACGTGTGGATCACATTATTGCTTTGTCTGGCTATCAGAAGATCTGTGCACGATGGGTACCCAGGATGCTGACGCCTAAAATGAAAGCGCACAGACTTTAAACTTTAGAGACTGGGTCTCACCACCGTACAACATCCTCCATACAGTCCAGATTTAGCACCGCCTGACTTTCATGTCTTCCCGATAATGCAAGAAGATCTGCAGGGACACCATTATGCTTCTGATGAAGACGTTGAGAGAACAGTGAGACACTGGTTGCAGAAACAGAGTGTCGACTTCTTCCGTTACGGCTTCAGAAAACTTGTTCATCATTGGCAGAAATGTATCCAATTCTCTGGTGGTGATGTGGAAAAGTGAATACTGGTAGTTAAAGAGCACGTTCTAAGGATTATTTCTGAGTTTGATTTATTAAAATATTCCCATCCAAACCCAAGTAACGAAGGTGGAGGCATTACTTTTCATTCAACCCTCATATGTGTTTCATTAGTAGCTCTTTCTATCGTATTCCTATTTCGGGGTAAATTCTAAATAGCAAACATCTCTGACTAGTAGATGAAATTGCCTCCAAATGGTTTTAGGTTTGAGAGCTTACTTCCATGCGGCTCAAAGACCCAGGAGTTTGAACACAATTAAAGAGACGAAAGCAATCAACCTTGCAAATCTTTTCCAAACAAAAATCCCTGTGCTCTGGATGTGTGCTAGAACAAGTGTCTGAATTAATCCATCAGTGTGGCCTTTAAAAAAGTGACACTTAATAGGCATGCTTATCACTCAAATCATCAGGTTCTCTTCCTCTCAGCATAACTTCATTTAAGACACTGACCTATTGCAACTGCTTCCCTTGTTACGTTTCTTAACGGCATGCATTCTTTCCAGACCTTGTCAACACTCTTGTCCGCTTGCGTGTTTGGGACTCAAAAATGCCATGGTTATAGCCACAGGCTTGTGAACATCTTAACTTCCCTTTGCCCAAGGCAAGCGAGAAGTGGCTCCAGGCAAAAAGACAATGAAATTGCACCCAAGTTAACTATGGTATTTGGAGGCCAAAAGAACGCACACACCTCAGGGCAAATCTTTTTTCCCTGTTCTCATTTGCAAGAGGAACTCATCAACCCAGGAGGACCGCTGCTCTCAGCACTAAGGAGGAAATGCAACTCAACTCAAAGGCTCCGTTCAGCACTTCACTGCACACATCTTCAGTCTCCTTAGTGTTTGAGCTTAGGTTGATGCATTAATTAAGGGCTTTCAGATCCAAATATCCAGAGCCTGCTGAGTGAAGACAACCTAACTCCACATTCTCTTCTCAATACCTTTTTCTCTATCTTCCCATATTGTTATTGATGCTGTGCTGATGAGGAAGAACTTCCTGACTGTGAGAGCTGTTCAGCAGTGGAACTCTCTGCCCCAGAATGTAGTGGAGGCTCCCTCTTTGGAGGCTTTTAAGCAGAGGCTGGGTGGCCATCTGTCGGGGGTGCTTTGAATGCAATTTTCCTGCTTCTTGACAGAAAGGTGTTGGACTGCACTACGATTCTATGATTCCAAGTTGGCAAACCTATCACAGGTTTTCTGGGGCTGAGAGTGTGTGACTTGTCCAAAATCACCTAGTGGACTTTTAAAAGTCCCCTTTTAATAATACTATTGTCGCAACTCAGGATAGCTCAGAACAACACCACACACCAAGGCTGTAGGTTTTGTAGTTTATTGAAGAAAAAGCAAAATCAAAAACTTAGAAATAAGGTTGCAAAAGTTCAATAGCCAAAACAGAGTCTTAAATGCAAAGGCATAGTTTCCAAGGTCCAAGGGCAAATAACATGAAGTATCATCCACAAGCACTGGTCAAACAAGAATCCATGGCAGCATGACAAAGTCCCCAGAAACCAGGATCAAAACCAAAGTCCCAAAGAGCCAAAAGCTTTCCCCAAAAGCCGAGGCAATTCCAGAGAAGTTAACAGGGTGTAAGCAAAGTTGCACTGACAAAGGGTCGACTTCAATCAGATCGTTAAATATGCTTTCCTAGCATGAAAGCATTATGTTGACCTTGAACTTCCCGTTTGTTAGCAAGCTGAACACTTCGGCGTACCCTTAATTGCAAACGGTCCTCCCTAACCAAATCCCCATCACCTTCAAGGCCGAATAACTCATTATCCTGGGACTGGCCAGCCTGGGAATAGACAGGCACTAAGCTCACAGATGGAGCGGTCGACTCCTCCACCTGCAGCTGTGAAGTTTCACTCAAATCATGACCATCTTCTAAAACAACATTCCTTTCTCTGTCTGCATCAACAACAGGGACATGTTCAGAAATTTGTAACCCATCATCCTCCTCGTCCTGAGGAAACTCAGGCTCAGAAAACTCAGGCTCAGACTGAGCTACAACAACTATCTTATATAAATAAAAATGTAATGTTAGTTTGTGGGATTAACAGAACTCAAAAACCACTGGACGAATTGACACCAAATTTGGACACAAGACATCTAACAACCCAATGTATGTCCTTCACTCAAAGAAATGATTTTGTCATTTGGGAGTTGTATTTACTGGGATTTATAGTTCACCTACAATCAACGATCATTCTGAACCCCACCAACGATGGAATTGAACCAAACTTGGCACACAGTTCTCCCATACTGGAAGGGTTTGGTGGGTAGTATCCTTTGGTTTTAGAGTTGTAGTTCACCTACATCCAGGCAGCACTATGAACTCAAACAGTGATGGATCTGGACCAAACTCTACACGAATACTCAATATGCCCAAATGTGAACACTGGTGGAGTTTGGAGAAAATAGAATCTTAACATTTGGGAGTTGTAGCTGCTGGGATTTATACTTCACCTACAATCATTCTGAACCCCACCAATGATATAATTGGGCCAAACCTCCCACACAGAACCCCCATGTGGGCCACAGCAACGTGTGGCAGGGGACGGCTAGTACATAATATAGTATAATTTATTTATTATTATTTATTACACACACTTTTACCCTGCCTTTCTCCCCCCAAGGAGGGGGACTCAGGGTGGCCTCACATAAGCACCATACAATGCTATCATCATATAAATAGTCAACAAATACATTAAAACAATTCATTAAAATAATAGATTAGTCATGCCAGTTAAAACCACAACCAAGTCTGGGGTTAATTCAATGTCGCAGTATCCACGTATTCCTTCCAATTGCCGCTGTCCACTAATCAAATGCCTGGTCCCAAAGCCAAGTCTTCAATTTTCTTCTAAAGGATAATGACCCTTGAATTATCCTCAGGTCATATCAAACTCCATCATCCAAACCTGCCCTAGGTTGATACATGAGGTTGACTTATACGTGAGTTTATTATGGTATATTCCAACTGCTCTTTTGTCTCATTAAGATCATTTTGCAAAACTAGAGCTGCTTGCTTGCTTTGCCGACTCCTATCTCCCTTCACTCATCAAATCCTTAATATGTAGTGAATACCAAGTGTCTGTGCCAACTTCCTTTCTCTGAGAGAAAGAATGTATATAATCCCTTCTCTTCCAATTTCAACATTCCACCATGGATGTCAGAAAGAATGGAAGATCTCACCTTCTCAGATTATAGACCTTTCTACAGTCTTTGCTCTTCATTATCATTTTAGCCACTTTTCTTTTCCTTTTTTTTTTTGTGCCAGAATTTTGTTTTGGTGCCCAACCATCAACATTTTGGAGGAATGTGGACAATTCTATTGTCAAAGGCTTTCATGGCTGGAATCACTGGATTGCTGTGAGTTTTCCGGGCTCTCTGGCCATGTTCCAGAAGCATTCTCTCCTGACATTTTGCCTGCATCAGGACCAGGACATCCGTAGGGATACCAAGGTGCTTGTTTATAAAGCTATTGTCTTCCCAACCCTGCTATATGCCTGCGAAACGTGGACCGTCTACAGACATCACATGCAACTCCTGGAAAGATTCCATCAGTGCTGCCTCTGGAAAATCCTGCAAATCTCTTGTTCCAGAGCATTCTTTCCTGACATTTTGCCTGCATCAGGACTGGGACATCTGTAGGGATACCAAGGTACTCGTTTATAAAGCCATTCCCCACCCAACCCTGCTATATGCCTGTGAAACGTGGTCTGTCTACAGACATCACATGCAACTCCTATAATGATTCCATCAGCGCTGCCTCTGGAAAATCCTGCAAATCTCTTGGGAAAACAGGCGGGGAAATGTCAGCATGCTAGAAGAAACAAAAACCACCAGCTTTGAAGTGATGGTCCTCTGCTATCAACTCCACCAGACCAGCCACGTTGTCTGAATGCCCAAAGATCACCATCTCCCAAAGCAGTTGCTCTATTCCGAACTCAAGAACAGAAAACGGGATGTTGGTGGGCAGGAAAAGAGATTTTAAAATGGGCTGAAAGCCAACCTTGAAAACTCTGGCATAGATAGACACTGAGAACTGGGAAGCCCTGGCCCTTCAGCGCTCCAGCTGGAGGTCAGCTGTGACCAGCAGTGCTGTAGAATTTGAAGAGGCATGAATGGAGGGCGAAAGAGAGAAACGTGCCAATAGGAAGGCGCATCAAGCCAACCTCAACCGGGACCGCCTTCCACCTGGAAACCAATGCCCTCACTGCGGGAGAAGATGAAGGTCAAGAATAGGGCTCCACAGTCACCTACGGACCCACCCTGGAAGATTATCCTACTCGGACAATGAGGGATCGCCTAAGTAAGCAGGCATCCTCAGATGTTGTGAGATCTGTCAGGAACTAGGAATGTGGGTATTGCCCATTGTTTTTCTATCAGCTCAATGGCTTTCCATGTTCCCTTTATGTTCTTTGTCTGTGAGCTGCCTTGGGTCCCACTTTATGGAAAAGGCAGCATATAAATTAAATAAGTAAGTGCACAAGCCAAGTAAAATAGAAGCATAATCGCTAAACAAGACCGTCTCTCAACACATATCCTTTTCTCTGCAGATGTCCCCCAACTTTAAACCATGGGGAAATAAGAGCAACATATGATTATTACAGCAGAAACACTGAATTGTTTGTCATTATCCCTACTGATTATATTGCAGGCAACGGTTAGAGACAGGATATTGGGTTAAAGAGACCAATAAAGCCATGCTCATGCTTTTAAAAGCTCTTTATTCACAAAAAGGAAACGGCACACTCTTAACTGAACAACTTAAGGCAGGCAGCCAATTAAAATTTAGCAAGCACATTCCCTGTATGAAACAACAACAAATGTCAGTTTCAGAAGATATATATGAGTATAGGAATATATAGGAGTATATATGAGTATAGGAATGATTTCCTAAAAGAACTGCAAAATCATGAGCAACTATTTCAGAGTAACTGAGCTGAGGAAGTGAAGCAAAAAAAAATGTAAATACTGAATTCCACACACATTTCAATTCCTTCACTTGCCTTTTTCATAGAATCATAGAATCAAAGAGTTGGAAGAGACCTCATGGGCCATCCAGTCCAACCCCCTATCAAGAGGCAGGAATATTCCGTTCAAATCACCCCTGACAGACGGCCATCCAGCCTCTGTTTAAAAGCTTCCAAAGAAGGAGCCTCCACCACACTCCGGGGCAGAGAGTTCCACTGCTGAACGGCTCTCACAGTCAGGAAGTTCTTCCTCATGTTCAGATGGAATCTCCTCTCTTGTAGTTTGAAGCCATTGTTTCGCGTCCTAGTCTCCAGGGAAGCAGAAAACAAGCTTACTCCCTCCTCCCTGTGGCTTCCTCTCATGTATTTATACATGGCTATCATGTCTCCTCTCAGCCTTCTCTTCTTCAGGCTAAACATGCCCAGCTCTTTAAGCCGCTCCTCACAGGGCTTGTTCTCCAGACCCTTGATCATTTTAGTCGCCCTCCTCTGGACACATTCCAGCTTGTCAATATCTCTCTTGAATTGTGGTGCCCAGAATTGGACACAATATTCCAGGTGTGGTCTAACCAAAGCAGAATAGGAGGGTAGCATTACTTCCCTGGATCTAGACACTAAACATTTACAAAAATATATTAGAGATCCATATAGCCTTTGGAAATCAGGTGATATAGATGGAAGCTTGCCCTTCATGTTTATTTTGCCCTGGCCATCTAATTCCAGGTTGAGCATCCCTTATCTAAAATTCCAAAATCAAAAACACTACAAAATTGAAAATACTCAGGACATTGAAAATGATCATAACTGGCTGAGATAATGACACCTTCGCTTTCTGATAGTTCAATGTACATACACTTCATTTATTACACAACATTATTAAAATATTGTATAAAATGATAATAATAATAATAATAATAATAATAATAATAATAATAATCTTTATTGAATACCCGCCACCATCTCCCCAATGGGGACTCGGGGCGGCTTACATGAGGCCAAGCCCAACAGCCTATTACAATAAAGTAAAACCAAAACACAATAACAACACAGTAAAATACATACAATATATGAGTACAAAGACGATAAAGCAAAATCATACACATTAAAATAACATAACAATGAGCGGGCCGCATGTGGAAGATAAAAACTAAGATACTAAAAATGCTAAAATGATCTTCTGATTATGTGTATATAAAACAAAAACGGTTTTACATTTGGATTTGGGTCCCATCTCCAAGATATCTAATTATGCACTTATGACACTTCTAAGGATATCCAGATTCAGCCTCCGTTTCCTATCCATATGCATCTCCCCATCTTAAAAGGCTTTATGTTCATATAGTGACAGGGAGAAGAAAAGTGGTTGCTTCCCAGAGTCTTTGTACCCAGTTGCAAATGCATCCGAGATGGTGCATAAAAATGTCCTGCGTATCTTTGAAAGAGGAGAGTCCCTGCAGGCTGAGGCAGGACGTGAATGTCAGGATTGTTGATCTTGTTAGGATTCCACTAGTCAACCCAACTCATGAGAAAGCACTTAGGGATTCGGTGCAAGGAGAAAAAAATACATACAAACATGATTAAAAAAAACAGTGATAGCCATTAGAATAAAACTGAGTGAGCACATAGTCAAAATAAATTTGCAACTGAGGGAAATCAATTTTTCTGACTCTTTCCCCACAAACCAAAATAATCAAAACTGAGGTTTCCTTTTCCAAACTTGCCATTTTCAACAACTCAGCAAGGTGGATTTAGTGGTTAACCCCCTTCCTTGATAAAGAAATACAACAGCTACCATACTTGGTTTTATCATCCTTTTATGTTCCCTGCTAGTTACAGGAAACTCATAACTCATTGTGGCAAAAGGCTTCTTGTTGTTGTTCATTCGTTCAGTCTTTTCCAACGCTTTGTGACCTCATGGACCAGCCCACACCAGAGCTCCCTGTTAGCTGTCACCACCCACAGCTCCTTCAAGGTCAATCCAGTCACTTCAAGGATGCCATCCATCCATCTTGCTCTTGGTCGGCCCCTCTTCATTTTTCCTTCACCTTCCCCAGCATAATTGTCTTCTCTAGGCTTTGCTGTCTCCTCGTGATGTGGCCAAAGTACTTCAACTTTGTCTCTAATATCCTTCCCTTCAATGACCAGTCGGACTTTATTTATTGAATTTATTTATTGAATTTGGACTGGTTGGATCTTCTTGCAGTCAGGACCACCCGGGGGGGGGAGGATGTCACGAGGGGGTGTCAGAGGAGTTGCCAAAGACCATCAGAAAACATAGTATTTTCTGCTGTTCATCAAGGTTCTGTGTGGGAAGTTTGGCCCAATTCTATCACTGGTGGGGTTCAGAATGCTCTTAGAATGGAGGTGAACTATACATCCCAGCAACTACAGCCCCCAAATGTCAAGGTCTATTTTCCCCAAACTCCACCAGTATTCACATTTGGGCACATTGAGTATTCGTGCCAAGTTTGGTCCAGATTCATCATTGTTTGAGTTCACAGTGCTCTCTGGATGAAGGTGAACTACAACTCCAAAACTCAAGGTCAATGCTCACCAAACCCTTCCAGTGTTTTCTGCTGGTTATGGGAGTTCGGTGTGCCAAGTTTGGTTCATTGCCATTGTTGGTGGAGTTTGGAATTCTCTTAGGTTGTAGGTGAACTATAAATCCCAGCAACTACAATTCCCAAATGACAAAATCAATCCCCCCGCAAATCCCAACAGTATTGAAATTTGGGCGTATCAGGTATTTGTACCAAATTTGGTCCAGTGAATGAAAATACACCCTGCATATCAGATATTTAGTTACATTATGATTCATAACAGTAGCAAAATGACAGTTATGAAGTAGCAATGAAAATAATGTTATGGTTGGGGGTCACCACAACATGAAGAACTGGATTAAGGGTTCACGTCATTAGGAAGGTTGAGACTGGCTTAGACCCAATCTACCTGATGTGATCTTTCCCAAATTTTAAGATCCTTGGCAGAGCCCTTTCTCTCTGTCCCATCTTCCTCACAAATCCACTTGATGTGTAAACCTAAGAGGCATTCTTGGTGGTTGTTCCCAAGATTTTATTTATTTATTTACAGTATTTGTATACCACTTTTCTCACCCCGAGGGGGACTTGTTCTTCCAGAAACCTAGGTTATCTGTTCTTGTTCTTCTTGGGATTAACTAATTGTTGCAGAAAAGTCTTGGAAAGGGAGTGCCAGAGGTCTCTCGTTCATAGGGTTGCCATAAGTCAAAGTCCACATGGTGGCAAATAGGAACATTTTTATTCTCTGTGCTATTTTGGAATATTTTAATCTGTTTTAAATTGGCATTATTTTTAATAGAACAGCTTGTTTTAAAGCTGTATATAGCTTTCATCTGTGCTGTGAGTCATCTTCAAACCCATATTGAAAAAAAGAGCCTGGGTTAAATAAACAAAGGGATTCAGAAGAAATAAATGTATTTACCACCTCACAGATTAAGATGCACCAGGCACTCTTTTTAATTAAGGGGCTAATCTCTGTTACATGATACACTGTGTTACATGTGGCCTCCTTTTGCCTTGTGCCTGACCAACTTAATAATAAAGCTCATTTTTGCAGATGCCATTAAAACACAGAGGCTCTAGCTATGGAAAATGCTTGTTCTATTCTATGGCTAGAATATTTTGATATTTTGACCATATTAAAAGAGCAGAAAGGACAGTGTGGAGTTCTGAGACCATTAAGAGAGACTCATCCACTTACACTTGGTGAGAGGGAGAGAGCAAGCATATGTTAATGCAGAAACGCTGCCAAGACACAAAGTCTTTTCAAGCAAAGGCCTCTCTCTCTGTATGTTTAACATTTAATAAGCCTCATTAGTCCTAGACCACGGTTTGGCAAGACTGGCAAGTACACACACACATGTATATATCAATATATATATATATACACACACACCCAATTTAGAAAAAGAAGCACACTTCCAAAGTGCTTTGTTTTTTGGGGTCCAGTTATCTGTATCTGGTGGCCAATGAATTGAAGTTTGCACATGAACTTGACTTTTGACCAAAGATGCAATCTCAGAACAGCAACTTCAGCACAACTCAATGGGCAACTTCCTCTGAGTGTGAATAATGCTGCTAAATATTTCAAACAGCCAATTCCAAATAGTGCAGGAAACCAGCAGAGTCTCAATAAATGTTTTAGACTGATTTCAGTCTGAACCAAGCAGCATGGAAGACGTCGTCCAAATCATCTGGAAGGCACCAAGTTGCTTCCTCCATGGAGAAACTCGTACATTTGTATGGGTCAGTGTTTTGGTCACAGCAAGTTGAATAATGGAGAGACAGCAATCTCTCAGAGCACAGAGTTTCAGAAGTGAATACTGTACCGGCTTTCGAATACAGTGTTCCCTCACTACTTTGAGGTTCGCTTATTGCGAATTCGCTGTTTCGCGGGTTTTTTTCTCCCCCCGGGAGCAACCAGGAGGAGGAGGAGAGGGAGGAGGAGGGGGAGCCAGGAGCTGGGCCTTATCCTGGGGCTTGTCTCCAGGCTGGGCCTCGGCACATTTGGAGGTAGCCTCCTCTTTCTTGCCGCCTGTAGTGGCATCAACGGCACCCAAGGGGCCTCCGAGAAGGAGTGGGGAGCAGTGGTGGTGGCAAGGAGGAGAAGGCCACCACCGAAGAAGGCTACACTGAGGTCCAGCCCAGAGACAAACCCCAGGGTAAGGCCCAGCACCTGGCTCCCCCCTTCTTCCTCGGAGGCCCCTTGGATACCATTCACACTACTACTAGGCTGAGCTGAGGTCTGTGTGGCTACTCCTGCCGCCGTTGTTGCCTCCTCCTGGAAGGCGAAAGAGAGAAACGTGCCAATAGGAAGGTGCATCAAGCCAACCCTGACCGGGACCACCTTCCACCTGGTAACCAATGCCCTCACTGCGGGAGAAGATGCAGATCAAGAATAGGGCTCCACAGCCACCTATGGACCCACCACCAGGTGACTACTCTTGGAGAACCATCATCCTCGGACTACGAGGGATCGCCTAAGTAAGTAACTGTCCTGGAACGTAACACCAGCAATAAGTTAGGGAACACTGTATTTCCAAATTGCAGAGTGTCAGAAAGACACGCAGATGCAAATCTCCCAACGGCTCTCAGCAACAGGAAGAGAAACAGCGGATATCAGCCATGAATTCTAAATCACATCATTTTTAACCCATCCAACACGTTTTATCTCTAGATGTACTATTAGGTTCCACTTTGACTTGCACAGAACACAAGACACCGATTGGGAAACCAACCTTTGGGCAACATCACTTGAATGAAAGTGTGTTTTAAAGAGGAGCCAGCATAGTATAGTAAATCGAGCATTGGATTAGGTCAGTGTGAGATCATGAGTCAAAATCCTAGTGAAACCATGAGACCATCAGTTAACCCCAATCAAGTCACACTTTCAACCTCAAAGGAAAGCAAAGGCAAAAGCCCCACAAAACAATTTTACAAACGAAACACCAAGGACAGGTTCACCATAAGTTGAAAACAAGCTGAAGGCACTCAACAACAAAATAGTCCAGTGACATGGCCAAGTGATTTGAGTGTTGGGCTAGCACTGAAAGAGGTGAGAGTTTGAACTGCTGCTCAGCTATGGGTCACACTCTCTCAGCCTCAAAGGAAGATAATGGTAAACCTCTTCTGAAGAAATCTTGCCAAGAAATCCCTAGGACAAGATTGCAATGAGTCAAAGTTGATTTGTGACACTCACAGCAACAAATCTCTAGCATCATACCACTTTCATATTCTCCTAAACAGAAAGCGTGAGAGACCCTTCCATGGGTGATATGGGGGTTATATTTTCAGAATTACAGATTTTCCTTCAGGTTAGATATTCGAACTGAAAACTATACGCTGAGTTGGCAAGCCCCTACATGATCTTTAAGAGCAATGCAAGAACAATGCTGGATCAAAAGTCTATGTGGCCCAGCCTTCGTTTCACACAGGGTTGGGCAGTTGCCTCTGGGGAGTTCACTTGCAGGACATGAGGTCAACTGAGCCTTGCCTCTCATATTTCCCTGCAAGTGATACAGATCTCTTTGATACTGGAGGCATCATTTTCAAACACTTTTCCCTTTATGATTTTTATGTTCTGCATTCAGTCACGTGGAAATGGTCTATAAAACCAAAAAGCTAGTTCATTACGCTGCAATTTCCTGCTGCTCCAAATTATATATATACCATAATAATAATAATCCATCAATCCATCAATCACTCCATCTACATATCTACCTACTACCTACCAACCTATCAAATGTTCTCTCCATCTACCTTCTGTTCCATCCATCAATGTCCCTTCTGTTGCTTCAACTGAAATTCCTCTCTTATCTGAGGACCACAGCAACACGTGGCAGGGTACAGCTAGTGTACAAATAAATCTATATAAAGAAAAATGTAATGTACGTTTGTGGGATTAACAGAACTCAAAAACCACTGGACAAACTGACACCAAATTTGGACACAAGACATGTAACAACCCAATGTATGTACTTCACTCAAAAAAACTGATTTTGTCATTTGGGAGTTGGAGTTGCTGGGATTTATAGTTCACCTACAATCAAAGAGCATTCTGAACCCCATCAACGATGGAATTGAACCAAACTTGGCACACAGTTCTCCCATGCCCAACAGAAAATACTGGAAGCGTTTGGTGGGCAGTGTCCCTTCCTTTTGGAGTTGTAGTTCACCTACATCCAGAGTTCACTGTGGACTCAAACAATGATCTGGACCAAACTCTACATGAATACTTAATATGTCCAAATGTGAACACTGGTGAAGTTTGGGGAAAATAGACCTTGACATTTGGGAGTTGTAGTTGCTGGGATTTATAGTTCACCTACAATCACAGAGCATTCTGAACCCCGCCAACGACAGGATTGGGCCAAACCTCCCACACAGAACCCCCATGCGGGCCACAGCAACGCGTGGCAGGGGACAGTTAGTAATAAATAAAATTGGGTTGAAAAACTTGTCTTATACTCAAGTACATATGGTATATAAAATTATGATGATGAACCCACACAACTACCTGTATATTTTCTTCACCTCAAAGAATAGCCAAGATTGTGAAGGAGCAGATACCATCACAGCCTCAGAAACTCCATGAAGAAAAACCCCTAACCAGCCCAGCAAAGCCGGATTCGCCACCACATCCCATAACAAACTTGCTGAAACTTAAAAAGGGGTACAACTGAGCAGAAATGAGGAGGTCCTATAGAAACACAAACTGCAGCCATTCAGTTTCACAAGATTGACAATCCCTAAGGAGACTAGTCCTGTGAACATAGAAGAGGGATTTTAATTTCTCAACGCTATTAGAAGAGTGTTGTTATTAGGAACCAGGAGATGTACACCCCCACCTGACCTAGTTTTGTTGACCCACAGCTCCCATGCAAGCTTAGGATGATTGGGAGTTGTGGCCCTATGCATAGAACACAACCGAATGAACACACACTTTTTCAACGGCATTCTAATAGCAACCCTGGAGACTCACAATCCAAGTTGCCTTATCAGGGGAAGTGGAAGCTTCTTGCAAGAATGATGGGGTGTCATTAAATATCCTGAGCAAATCTCAGTGTTCATTGTGGCTAATAATGGATTCAGGAGGGACTCCAATTACTGGATGGTGAACAAATGATAAGAGTGGAATAAGCTGCCTCTGAAGGTGGTGATGACACCCTTTCTGGAGGATTTCAACAGAGGCTGAATGGCCATCTAGCCAAAGGCCTTTGATTGTGCCGTTCTACGTGCCAGAATGGGGCTGGACTGGACGGCCTTTGGGGGGCGGGGGTCTCTTCCAACTTAATGATTCTGTGACCCTTGAGAAATCCTCCTCTCTAGAAGCCTCGTTCCTTCTTTCCAAGTACAAGATTCTCAATGCCTTGGAATAAAAAAATAAGGAGCAAAGGGTGGAAAAGAGGAAGATACACTTATAAGGATTCTATCTTAGCTGGTGACAATTCTGAAAACTCTACTCCAAACACAGCACGAGAATCTGTGACCTCTAACCCAAACAAGGAACTTGACAAGCAAGTCTTCTCTTCATGTCCTTGTCTTCTTCCTCATCCTTTTCTGAAATGTTTCGGGCAATAAAGGACAAATCTGACCACCCTCTAGGCACACGCAGAGCTTGTGGGGTAGAGGACTTCCTTGTTGGCATAGTTTGAATGTCCCTTTATCCTGAAATTCTAAATTGTGACACCATTGCTTCCTGATTGTTAATTACACAAACTTTATTTCATGGCGCAAATTAGTAAAAATGTTGTGCACAAAGTTACCTTCAGACTATGCGTATAAGGCAGTGGTTCCCAACCTTTGGGTCTCCAGGTGTTTTGGCCTACAACTTCCAGAAATCCCAGGCAGTTTACCAGCTGTCTGGGGAACCACAGGTTGAGAACCACTGGCATAAGAGGTATAGGAAAGATAAATGTCTTCTGCATTGAGATCTGAGTCCCATCCCCAAGAAACACAAATATAGGTACAGATATGAAAATACAGATATTCCAAAATCCACAACACTTCTAGTCCCAAGCATTTCAGACAAAGGGTACTGAACTTGTTCTACTTGTCAACTTGTCAAGTAGCAATAACAGTAAATAGTAATAATATTATGCTATTTGTTAGCCGCTTCTCCTCACATCTCACAGCAGGAAAGAACATTGTTAAAATACACAGATAAAACAGAGGACCATAATATATACATACATGCACACACACAGAGAGAACAAAGATTAAAACACTACTACTAATGCAATTTAAAAAAATCATAGGTAGATCTTTCTCAAATATTTAGATGTATCTGCTTTCTGGAAACCCTACTGATTCTCTTTAGTACATTTTTGAATGGAATGTAAGATATTTGTTTTGCATTGCAGCTCCCAAAATCCCCTAGTCTGTTGCCTTAGGGCAAAACCCCTCTTCCAACCAGGTTGAGGCTTCCTTAAAGTACAGCTACTAGAATTTCCATCACCAATCATTGCTATATTGATTGCAATTTCCGAAATCTATACGTTTTCCAAAATAGTTTCTGCTAGCAAAGCTGGGGATTGTGGGCCTTGTTGTTTCAAGAGAGAGAGGAAGCAATCAAACAATTAATATTTTCGTAATAGCAGCAGCATGTTGTTATTGTTGCTGTTTATTATTATCACCATGATTGTTACTTATTATTACCATGATTGCTTAACATTTTGATTTGCTTTATAATGTTATGTGTATTGTTATGCTGTTGTTTTATCAAGACCTTATTTATTTATTTATTTATTTATTTATGCATTTATTAACCGCCCTTCTCAGCCCTTGCGGGCGACTCACGGCGGTGTACACTACAAAAAGGCAAATTTACAAAAGACAAATTACAAGCAACATCAGCAAAAACCGCAATACACAATTAAAATTTTACACTAACTAATCCGCTTCGTCTCATAATTAAAATCGTATCCAATCTCGTATTCCTCGTTCCATTCCAATCATCTTTACCACATTGTTAAGCGCTTAATTAAATGCTCTCTCGAACAGCCAAGTTTTGAGATTTTTCCTAAAGGCCATGAGGGAGGGCGCCTGCCTGATCTCCACAGGGAGAGTGTTCCACAGCCGGGGGGCCACCACTGAGAAGGCCCTCTCTCTCGTCCCCGCCAGGCGAGCCTGTGAGGCCGGCGGGATCGAGAGAAGGGCCTCCCCAGACGATCTCAAGGACCTCGTGGGCTCATAGGCCGAGATGCGGTCTGAAAGGTATTTTGGGCCGGAGCCGTTTAGGGCTTTGTAGGCCAACACCAGCACCTTAAATTGGGCCCGGTAGCAAATCGGCAGCCAGTGGAGCTGGGACAACAAGGGCGTTGTGTGCTCCCTGTATCCCGCTCCAGTTAGTAACATGGCTGCCGCACGCTGAACCAGCTGAAGCTTCCGGGCCGTCTTCAAGGGCAGCCCCACGTAGAGAGCGTTGCAGTAGTCAAGCCGGGATGTGACCAGAGCGTGTACCACCGTGGCCAAGTCAGACTTCCCGAGATACGGGCGCAGCTGGCGCACGAGCCGAAGCTGTGCAAATGCTCCCCTGGTCACCGCTGAAACCTGGGGATCCAGGCTCAACGATGAATCCAGGGTCACACCCAAGCTGCGAACCTGCGCCTTCAAGGGGAGTGCGACCCCATCCAGCACAGGCTGTAACCCTATATCCCGTTCGGCCTTGCGACTGACCAGGAGTACCTCTGTCTTGTCTGGATTTAGTTTCAGTTTGTTCGCCCTCATCCAGACCGTCACAGCGGCCAGGCACCGGTTCAGGACCTCGACAGCCTCCTTAGTAGCAGGTGGAAAGGAGTGACAGAGTTGGACATCATCTGCGTACAGATGACACCGCACCCCGAAACTCCGGATGATCTTACCCAGCGGCTTCATGTAGATATTAAACAACATGGGGGACAGTATGGAACCCTGTGGAACCCCACAAGTCAAAGGTTGTGGCGTAGAACAGGAGTCCCCCAATAACACCTTCTGGGTGCGACCCTCCAGAAATGAGTGGAGCCACTGCAGAGCAGTGCCCCCAAGACCCATCTCCGCAAGGCGCCCCAGAAGGATACTGTGGTCGACAGTATCGAAGGCCGCTGAGAGGTCCAGGAGCACCAACAGGGACACACTCCCCCTGTCTAGCTCCCGGCGCAGATCATCCACTAAGGCGACCAAGACCGTCTCAGTACCATGTCCCGGTCTGAAACCAGACTGTGCCGGATCCAGATAATCCGTGTCTCTCAAGAATACCTGGAGTTGTGAGGCCACCACGCTTTCCATGACTTTGCCCAAAAAGGGGAGATTGGAAACAGGCCGAAAGTTGTCAAATTTAGTGGGGTCCAGTGATGGTTTCTTCAACAGTGGTTTTATAATTGCTTGTTTTAAGCACGCTGGAATCTTGCCTTCCCGAAGGGAGGCATTAACCACCACCGTTACCCACTCAGCCAATCCCCCTCTGGCCTCCCTCAGAAGCCAGGATGGGCAGGGGTCTAGGATGGACGTGGTGGGCCTCATTCCTCCAAGTATCTTGTCCACATCCTCGGGTTTCACAAACTGAAAAGAATCCATCAAAATAGGACAAGCAGGTGCTCTTGTTACATCCACTGAGACTGCATCCAACGCGGTGTCCAGCCCAGAACGGATCGAAGCGACTTTGTCTGCGAAGAACCGAGCAAATGCTTCACAGCGCGTGACCGAATTGTCAGGGCTCCCGCCAGAACTGGCGGGAGTCAAAAGACCTCTAACAATCCGGAACAACTCCGCCGGACGGTTCTTTGCAGACGCAATAGTGGCCGCAAAGAAAGCTTTCTTTGCGGCCTTTATTGCCGCGGCATATGCCCTAAGAAAGGACACAAACCGTGCTCGGTTTGACTCGCTTGGGTCCGAACGCCACACGCTCTCTAGTTCCCTCTTCCTTCGCTTCATCACTGCCAGCTCCTCGGTGAACCAAGGAGCTGGTTTAGCCTTTGTAAGCCGCATCGGGTCCTTCAGGAGATGTTAACAGGTTACAAATAAAGTTAATAATAAATAATAATGATAGTTACTTATTCTTATTCTTCTTCTTATTATTATTATTATTATTACTGCTTACCATATTTTTACAACTATTATTGTTACTTATGATGACGATGATTATTACTTATAATAATTATTACTATTATTGTAACTTATTATTATTCCTACTATGATTCTTACTTACTGATTATTATTGCTATGCGTGCTACTTACCATTATTCTAATTCTTACTATTTGTTGTTTATTATTACTACTACTGGTTGCTGCTTACTATTATTGTTACTTGTTGATTATTATTGTTGTTTGTTACCTATATTTGTTGTGTGTTTTTATTACTTGGATGGTAACTTCCCGTTATTCTTCTTACTAGGAGTGTTACTTCCCATTATTATTGTTGTTATTATTATTATTAGTTTATTATTCTTACTAGGATAGTCATTTCCCATTATTCTTTTTACTATGATTGTTACTTCCTATTATTCTTCTTACTATGATTGTTACTTATTGTTATTATTAAGTTTATTAGTCTTGCTATGATTATTACTTCCCATTATTATTATTAGTATTACAAGTACTTATTGATTATTCTTACTACTATGATTGTTACTTTTTATTTGTTATTGTTTATTCTTCTTAATAGGATGGTGACTTCCCGTTATTATTATTGTTATGATTGTATTTTGACTAGGCTGGTACCTCCCCCTTCTCCTTAATATATTATTATATTCTCCTTAATGTATTAATATAGTAATAGTATTAATATATTCTTGTTAGGATGGTGATTTCCCATTATTATTATTATTATTATTTCCCATTATTATTATTACTTCCCATTAGTATTAGTATTATTATTAGTAGAAGAAGTAGCAATAGTAGAATTAATATATTTTTGCTATGACCGTGATTTCCCATTATTCTTCTTACTGTGACAATGACTTCCCATTATTATTATGACTTATTATTATTTGTTATTGCTTAATATTCTTGCTAGCATGGTGACTTCCCATTATAATTATTGTTATGATTGTATTCTGACTAGGCTGGTGTCTCCCCCTTTTCCTTAATATATCATTATATTCTCCTTAATATATTAATATAATATTGTATATTCTCCTTGACATATTAATATAGTAATAGTATTAATATATTTTTGTTAGGGTGGTGACTTCCCATTATTCTTCTTACTAGAATTGTTACTTTCCATTATTATTACTTCCCATTATTATTATTATTGCTTCCCATTAGTATTATTAGAATTATTGTTATTACCAGCAGTAGTAGAATTAATATATTCTTGCTAGGATGGTGACTTCCCATTATTCTTCTTACTAGGATTGTTACATCCCATTATTATTACTATTACTTGTTATTGCTTATTATTCTTGCGAGCTGGTGACTTCCCATTATTATTATTATTTTCCATTATTATTATTATTAATATACACTTGCTAGGATTGTTACATCCCATTATTATTATTATTATTATTATTATTATTATTTCCTATTATTACTTCCCATTATTATTATTATTATTACTTCCCATTAGTATTATTATTATTAGTAGCAGTAGTAGAATTAATATATTCTTGCTAGGATGGTGACTTCCCATTATTCTTCTTACTAGGACTGTTACATCCCATTATTATTATTATTATTATTACTTCCCATTACTATTACTTCCCATTATTATTATTATTATTATTATTATTAGCAGTAATATATTTTTGCTAGAATTCTGACTTCCCATTATTCTTCTTACTAGGATTGTTACTTGCCATTATTATTATGACTTATTATTATGTGTTATTGCTTATTCTTCTTGCTAGTGTGGTGACTTCCCATTATTATTATGACTTATTATTATTATGTGTTATTGCTTATTCTTCTTGCTAGTGTGGTGACTTCCCATTATTATTATTACTTATTATTATTATTATGTGTTATTGCTTATTATTCTTGCTAGTGTGGTGACTTCCCATTATTATTATTACTTATTATTATTTATTATTGCTTATTCCTCTTACTAGTGTGGTGACTTCCCATTATTGTTGTTGTTGTTGTTGTTATGATAAACGGTTCTGGCCCAAGTTACCTATCAGAATGTATCTCTGCCTATCAGCCCGCCAGGACCCTAAGATCTTCTGGGGAGGCCCTGCTCTCTATCCCGCCTGCTTCACAGGTGCGGCTGGTGGGGACGAGAGACAGGGCCTTTTCTGTGATGGCCCCCCGGCTGTGGAACGCCCTTCCTATGGAGGTAAGATCAGCCCCCTCGCTAATGGTGTTCCGAAGAAGATTAAAAACTTGGATGTTTGAACGGGCATTCGGTTAATCAGTGCAATGAATGTGATGATCACAGGAATGGAAATTTGGGCGACGGATTGGATCACGACTCTAGTTATGAGATGCATTGTGTTGTCTATTGTTGTGTCAATATTGTATATTATGCTTTTATGGTTTTAAATTGTATATCGTTGATTGATTCTTATCCTTGTTGTAAACCGCGTTGAGTCGCCTGTTGGGCTGAGAAACTGCGGTATACAAGTAAAGCAAATAAATAAATAAATAAATAAATAATAAATGATTGTATTGTGACTAGGCTGCTGGCTCCCCCTTCTCCTCCTCCTCCTCCTAATTATTACTTCCCATTAGTATTAGTATGATCAGAATTATTATTATGACATTATTATGTGTTATTGCTTTTTCTTCTTGCTAGCGTAGTGACTTCCCATTATTATTATTATTGTATTGATTGTATTGTGACTAGGCTGCTGGCTCCCCCTCCTCCTCCTCCTAATTATTACTTCCCATTAGTATTAGTATGATCAGAATTATTATTATGACTTATTATTATTATGTGTTATTGCTTATTCTTCTTGCTAGCATGGTGACCTCCCATTATTATTGTTGTTGTTATGATTATATTGTGTCTAGGCTGCTGGCTCCCCCTTCTCCTCCTCCTCCTCCTTCTGCCTCTTCCTATATCCTCCTCCCCCTGGTGCCCTACCTTCTTGACGGTGCGTGGGGCCTCGGTGACGGTGCCTCCGGGGCTGGGCAGGGCCTCTCCGAGCAGCCTCCCCCCGGGGTCTCCTCCGTCGGCGGCGCCCAGGCGCGACGAGGCCTGCGAGGAGGAGGCAGAGGGCAGGGCGGCGGCGGGCGCCTCGGTGGGGCTGCGCTGCTTCATGGCCGAGGCCTGGGGCGCCTTGGGGGCCGGGAGCGGGGCCGCGGGCTCGGCGGAGGAGGAGGGCGTCCCCGAGGCCACGCAAGGCCCGCTGCTTCCCCCTCCTCCTCCTCCTCCGCCTCCTCCTCCTCCTCCGAGCTCCTTCAGCTCCACGGCCGGCGGCGCTGCCACCCGCACCGACATCATCCTCGTCGTCGTCGTCCTCTCTGCTCCAGCCCACTCCCACGGCGCCGGCTGCTCCTCGCCTCACACAGGCGCCTCAAAGGGGAGGAGACAGCACGCATGCGCGGGTCCCAAACCCCGCCCACATTGACCCGGGAGCCTCACGGGAAGCGGAGTCCTTGAACCAACGCTGACAACACAGCCTAGGAGAGGAAAGGACTCTCTTTCCCGGCAAGCACCGCGCGGGGAGCGTCGGATTAGACGGGGGGCGTGGCTAAAGGATGAGCAGGATTCGCCTCAGAGCCTCCTCGGGGATAGTACGCATGCGCGAAGTCAAAGCCCCGCCCATACAGACCCGGATGCCGGTACAGGGGCGTGGCTAAAGAATTATCAGGACACGCCTTAAGCGCCTCAGGGATAGTACGCATGCGCAAAGACAAAGCCCCGCCCATACAGACCCGGATGCCGGCCCAGGGGCGTGGCTAAAGAATGATCAGGACACGCCTTAAGCGTTTTAGGAATAGTACGCATGCGCAAAGATAAAGCCCCGCCCACATGGATCCGGGTGTACCGCCCGGGGGCGTGGCTAAGGAATAATCCGAACGCGATTCAGAGTCCTCAGGGGTAGTACGCATGCGCATAGAAAAAACCCCTCCCACACAGACCCGGATGCACGGCCCAGGGGCGTGGCTAAAGAATGATCAGGACACGCCTTAAGCGTCTCAGAAATAGTACGCATGCGCAAAGACAAAAACTCCGCCCACATGGACGCCGGTGAAATGCCCAGGGGCGTGGCTAAAGAATGATCCGAACGCGATTCACAGTCCTCAAGGATAGTACGCATGCGCAAAGATAAAACCCCGCCTGCACGGACCCGGGTGTACCGCCCAGGGGCGTGGCTAAAGATTGATCAGGACAGGCCTTAGCCGCCTCAGGGATAGTACGCATGCGCGAAGACAAAACCCCGCCCACACGGACCCGGGTGTACCGCCCAGGGGCGTGGCTAAGGAATTATCCGAACGCGATTCAGAGTTCTCAAGGATAGTGCGCATGCGCAAAGACAAAACTCCGCCCACACGGACGCGGGTGAACGGCTCAGGGGCGTGGCTAAGGAGCACCTCAGGAATAGTACGCATGCGCACAAACAAAAACTCCGCCCACAAGGACGCGGGTGAACGGCCCAGGGGCGTGGCTAAAGAATGATCCGAACGCGATTCAGTCCTCAGGGGTAGTACGCATGCGCAAACCAAAGCCCCGCCCACACGGACCCGGGTGTACCACCCAGGGGCGTGGCTAAAGAATGATCCGAACGCGATTCAGAGTCCTCAGGGGTAGTACGCATGCGCATAGACAAAACCCCTCCCACACGACGTGATGCACCGCCCAGGGGCGTGTCTAAGTAATTATCAGGGCAAGCCTTAGCCGCCTCAGGGATTGTACGCATGCGCAAAGATAAAACCCCACCCACACAGACCCGGATGCACGGCCCAGGGGCGTGGCTACAGTGTAATAAAAGCGAATAGTGGGCGGGGCGATGTTAATATCAAGCTCGCCTGAGTGTAGCACGCATGCGCAGAGACAAAACCCCGCCCAGATAGACCCGGATGGACTGCCCAGGGGTGTGGCTACAGTGTAATCATAGCGGATAGTGGGCGTGGCCATATTAGTATCTGGTTCGGCTGAGGGATAGTACGCATGCGCGAAGCCAAACCCCGCCCACTCAGACCCGGATGCACGCCCTAGGGGCGTGGCTAAAGAATGATTCCCGGTTTGCCGAAGTCTCAGGTATAGACAAACCCCCGCCCACATGGATAGTACGCATGCGCGAAGGCAAAATCCCCGCCCACACAGACCAAGATATGAAAAGGTTATCTCAGAGTAGTCTTCAGGATAGTGCGCATGCGCAGCAATTATGCCCCGCCCACACGGACCAAAGGCGTGGCCAAAGTATGATTAGAGAACGCCTCACAGAGCCGCCTCAGGAATAGTACACATGCGTGAAACTAAAAGAGAGCTTCTTCTAGCTCTATAGCGCCATCTGCTGGGCAAACGAGGAAAAGCGAAATTGTAAGCCTACCTCCAGCGCCACCTGTCGGCAGACCCTTTACTAGCAAGGAAAATCCCAATTGGGAATTTTAACCTTCATTTAACCTGTGCTAGATGCACAGGTTAAATGAAGGTAGGGAGGTTCAGAAAAATATCTACTTCTGCTTCATTGACTCTTCTAAAGCCTTTGACTGTGTGGATCATAACAAATTGTGGCAAGTTCTTGGTGGGATGGGCATCCCAAGCCCCCTT
Organism: Anolis sagrei ordinatus; assembly: GCF_025583915.1. Classification (NCBI taxonomy): domain Eukaryota; kingdom Metazoa; phylum Chordata; class Lepidosauria; order Squamata; family Anolidae; genus Anolis; species Anolis sagrei. Next base: position 4,761,766 of record NW_026847549.1, on the reverse strand, counting down.
CCCTCTCTCCTGAGGAATCTGTCCAAGGACCAAGTAGCCACAGTCAGAACTGACCACGGAGGAACAGACGGGTTCAGGATTGGGAAAGGCGTCCGGCAAGGCTGCATCTTCTCACCCAACCTATTTAACTTGTATGCAGAACACATCATGCGAGGATGTGCGGGGCTTGAGGAATGCAAAGCTGGGGGGAAAATGGCTGGAAGAAACATTAACAACCTTAGATATGCAGATGACACCACTCTGATGGCCGAAAGCGAGGAGGAGCTGAGGAGCCTTCTAATCAAGGCGAAAGAAAAAAGCGCAAAAGCCGGGTTGCAGCTAAACGTCAAAAAAACCAAGATTATGGCAACAAGAATGATTGACAACTGGGAAATAGAGGGAGAAAAGGTGGAGGCCGTGACAGACGTTGTATTTCTAGGCGGGAAGATTACTGCAGATGCAGACTGTGGCCAGGAAATCAGGAGACGCTTCCTTCTTGGGAGGAGAGCAATGTCCAATCTCGATAAAATAGTCAAGAGTAGAGACATTAGACTGGCAACAAAGATCCATTGCCTAGTCAAAGCCATGGTATTCCCTGTAGTCACCTACGGATGTGAGAGCTGGACCTTAGGGAAGGCTGAGTGAAGGAAGAGAGATGCTTTTGAGCTGTGGTGTTGGAGGAAAGTTCTGAGAGTGCCTTGGACTGCGAGAAGGTCCAACCAGTCCATCCTCCAGGAAATAAAGCCCGGCTGCTCACTGGAGGGAAGGAGACAAGAGGGAAAGCAGAAGTCCTTTGGCCACATCATGAGGAGACAGCAAAGCCTAGAGAAGACAATGATGCTGGGGAAAGTGGAAGGCAAAAGGAAGAGGGACCGACCAAGGGCAAGATGGCTGGATGGCATCCTTGAAGCGACTGGACTGACCTTGAAGGAGCTGGCGGTGGTGACGGCCAACAGGGAGCTCTGGCGTGGGCTGGTCCATGAGGTCACAAAGAGTCGGAGACGACTGAACGAATGAACAACAGATGCACTTTAACAGTCTTGTGTTTTATCTCTTTGTATTACAAACTTGAGCCCTGCCTCAGGTATGATTATTATTACTAATCAATTACTTAATAATAATATATATTAGTTCTTATATTTTCCAGACTCCATTTCTCAGAATCCCCCAACCAGCACAAATATGTCGGTTTGAACAACTCTGGCCAATGCAAAGAATGGAAAAGTAACTTTCCCTTCCAGAGAAAAAAAGCGGAATATAAATAAACATAATAATCATAAGCAACCACAATAATTACTTACTTACTTAGGCGATCCCTCGTTGTCCGAGTAAGTTCGGTGTCCTGGCAGTGGGTGTCAGTGTATGATTTATGTATGATGTATGTTTGAATGCAATTTTATGTAGTAGGATTGTAATTGTAATAGAATTGGATTGCCAGGATGTAGTTTGACACAGAAGGGTTAAACAGCAAAGTAACAAGCTGTGAGAATGTGACCCTGAGTTCTTGCTGTGTGCAAGATTAGGGAGTGCCAGAGATAAACTCCCTTCCAGCTGCAGTTTGCATTAGTTCCTATCTCTTTCGGTTTGTGTTCTTCACGTCTGTCCGCTGATGGTGTATGTTGTCTATTTTGAGCTGCTTTAGTAAAGCTAAAACCTGCTTTTTACCGGAGACTCCAGAGTCTATTATTCTGAGCTTCAGCAATACTCTGCTACATGCCAACTGTGGGTACGTAGATGACTGGCATCTTCTCTCTTCCGCAGTGAGGGCATCAGTTTCCAGGTGGAAGGCGGTCCCGGTCGGGGTTGGCTTGATGCGCCTTCCTCTTGGCACGTTTCTCTCTTTCACCCTCCATTTGTGCCTCTTCAAACTCCACAGCACTGCTGTTCACAGCTGACCTCCAGCTGGAGCGCTCAAGGGCCAGGGCTTCCCACTTCTCAGTGTCTTTCCCTGGTTTTTAAGGTTGGCTTTGAGGACATCTCTCAATTTCTTTTCCTGTCCACCAGCATTTCGTTTTCCGTTCTTGAGTTCGGAGTAGATCAACGTTGTCAGGCATCTGGACAACGTGGCCAGTCCAGCGGAGTTGATGGCGGAGGAGCATTACTTCAGTGCTGGTGGTCTTTCCTTCTTTCAGCACGCTACGTTTGTCCGCTTGTCTTCCCAAGAGATTTGCAGGATTTTCCGGAGGCAGCACTGATGGAATCATTCCCGGAGTTGCATGTGACTCTGTAGACAGTCCACGTTTCACAAGCATATACCAGGGTTGGGAGGGGAATGGCTTTATAAACAAGCACCTTGGTTTCCCTACAGATGTCCTGGTCCTCAAACACTCTCTGCTTCATTCGGAAAAATGCTGCACTCGCAGAGCTCAGGCAGTGTTGTATTTCAATCTCAGTGCTGACGTCTGTAGACAGTCCACGTTTCACAGGTGTATATCAGGGTTGGGAGGACAATAGCTTTATAAACAAGCACCTTGGTCTCCCTACAGATGTCCCGGTTCTCAAACACTCTCTGCTTCATTCGGAAAAGTGCTGCACTTGCAGAGCTCAGGCGGTGTTGTATTTGTCTCAGTGTTGACGTCTGTAGACAGTCCATGTCTCACAGGTGTATAGCAGGGTTGGGAGGACAATAGCTTTATAGACAAGCACCTTGGTCTCCCTACAGATGTCCTGATCCTCAAACACTCTCTGCTTCATTCGGGAAAATGCTACACTCGCAGAGCTCAGGCGGTGTTGTATTTCCGTGTCAATGTTGACTTTGGTGGAGAGGTGGCTACCAAGGGAGCGGAAATGGTCAACCTTTTCTAACATGACCCCATTAAGCTGCATCTCTGGCATTGGAGAGGGATTGGCTGGTGAATGCTGGAAGAGGACTTTGGTTTTCTCGATGTTCAATGACAGGCCGAGCTTCTCGTATGCTTCTGCAAAGGTGTTTAGAGTGGCTTGTAAGTCTTCTTCTGAATGTGCACAGACAAAGTTGTCATCAGCATACTGGAGTTCTATAACAGACGTTGTTGTGACCTTGGTTTTGGCTTTCAGTCTGCTGAGGTTGAATAGCTTGCCATCTGTCTGATAGATTATTTCCACTCCGGTGGGAAGTTTCTCATCAACAAGGTGAAGTATCATAGTGATGAAGATGGAGAATAGAGTGGGGCAATAACACATCCCTGTTTGACGCCTGATTCCACCTTAAATGGGTCACTTTGGGAGCCATTGCTGTCCAAAACTGTTGCCATCATGTCATCGTGGAGGAGCCGCAGGATGTTCACAAATTTGTCAGGGCCCCTGATTTTCTGGAGGATGGTCTGCCTTTACAGAGGCAGAGATGAACCAAACAAAAACCCAGTTTGCCCAGAGAGCGCTGCGATTCACTGTGTCAACAATAATAATTGGGAATTGATCCTACATTCTATTTGTATGTTTGCATTTCTTTTGCAGAATTTCCTGTGGCTTTTAAAGAAAGGTTTGAAAAAAGAATGAGCAGTTGAGTTGCTGTATACTGGGTTGTTGTAGGTTTTTTCGGGCTATATGGCCATGGTCTAAAGGCATTCTCTCCTGACGTTTCGCCTGCATCTATGGCAAGCATCCACAGACATGGATGCTTGCCATAGATGCAGGCGAAAGGTCAGGAGAGAATGCCTCTAGAACATGGCCATATAGCCCGAAAAAACCTACAACAACCCAGTGATTCCGGCCATGAAAGCCTTCAACAATACATTGCTGTATACTGTTGTTTAATTGTTGTAAATATTTCTTAAATGGCTTCAATAGCTATTTATATGTTTCAGGTTTCAAATCGTATTGCTTTTTTTTAAATGTTGTGATGATGATACGGAATTTTTGACCCCAATAGAATGAGGAAGTCTGCCTGGCAAGCATTGCTAACCATAATTAATAACCAAAGTTTCCCAGGACGGCACAATAGTTGGAGGGCTTGCCTCTTAAAGCCAACGTCTCTTGTATAACATGGTGCCGTATATTTAATACTTTTGGTTGGGACTTTCCCCCTGGAATAACAGCCCAATTCAGTGCATAGATACAGACAAGATCGAATGTGTCCAAATTTCCTTCTGTCGGGAGGGATTGGATTGTGCCTTCCTGCAGGGCAGAAGGAGGTTGGACTAGATGGCCTTTGGAGGGCCCCTTCCAGCACGGGGTTTCTGTGCAAGTCTTTGCAATGAACCAGGAGTATAAAACAACGGCGTATATTTATTTGAAAACCGCATATTGAAAATACAACTCTTTTTTTCCTCTACAAAGTAGGAAAACACTGTTGTGGTGCCAATGTCCAAAAGGGTCAGCCTGGGCTGGTTGACCAAATAGATGTCCATTGCAAATGACAACAAAGGTCACACTATATACAGTCCGTGCAAGGCTCGGTGCAAATGCCGATACAAAAAGCAACCAACGGAAGGGTGAAACATAGAGTATCCTTCTTGAGTTGACGTTGAAAGCTTTGGGATCCTTTTCATGTTGTTGGTTGGCAAGCGTGAATGTTGCAATTAGCACTGAGTAGCCATGAAGTTGGCCAAGTCAATCACTGAGGGTATCTGCATAGAGGTAGCCTGGTCTCTGTTGCCTGGAGGCATCCTCTGTTTGGGAAGTGTTCGTTGCAACATTCACACTTTAGCAAGCTTGAATAGCATTGAGTAGCCATGAAGTTTGCAAAGTCAATCAGTGAGGGTATCTGCAAAGAGGTAGCCTGGCCAATGTTGCCTGGAGGCATCCGTTGTTTGGGAAGTGTCACTTGCAACATTCACACTTGCAGTTAGCAAACTTAAGTAACATTGAGTCGCCATGAAGTTTGCAAAGTCAATTAGTGAGGGTATCTGGATAGAGGTAGCCTGGGGACCCTTCGAACTCCAAGATATTATTATTCAATAACTCTGTTTACCGACATGAACTTTGTAAATGTCTATAAGGCTGGATGGCCATCTGTCGGGAGGGCTTTGATTGTGTCTTCCTGCCTGGCAGAAAGGGGTTTTTTACTGGATGGCCTTAAGGGACCCTTCCAACTCCCAAGATCCCGTGATTCAATAACTCTGTTTACTTGCATGAACCTTCTAAATGTCTATAAGACTGAATGGCCATCTGTCGGGAGGGCTTTGTGCCTTCCTGGCACAATCCTGGCACAAGGGGTTGGACTAGATGGCATTGATCGACCATCTGCGCATGGTTCCATACTTCACACTTTAACAACATAACCATTCAATGCTAAGGCTTCCTACCAAAATGGAACTGTAGAGGAGAGTCTATTGAACAAGCCAGTACCTGCCGCATACCAGTAACTGCCATCTGTTGAGGAGTTACCAAGGTGGAAGCATTACTTTTTCTACTAAGGCTTCCTGCCAAAATGGAACTGTAGAGGAGAGTCTACTGAACAAGCCAGTACTTGCCACATACCAGTACTGCCATCTGTTGAGGAGTTACGAAGGTGGAGGCATTACTTTTTCTGCTAATGCTTCCTGTCAAAATGGAACTGTAGAGGAGCATCTACTGAACAAGCCAGTACCTGCCGCATACTAGTATTGCCATCTGTTGAGGAGTTACAAAGGTGGAGGCATTACTTTTCATTCAACCCTCGTAGTCCCAATCTATTCTGCTTTGGAAAGACTTTACTTAGAATAAATACTTTATAGCAGAGGCTTGATGGTCATCTGTCAGGAGGGCTTAGGTTGTGCCTTCCTACCTGGCAGAAAAGGGGTTGGACTAGATGGCCTTTGGAGTCCCTTCCAACTTTAGGATTCATACCTATGTACCGTTCAGCAAAAGCTGGAGATAGGGGAGACCTCCAAGAAGGAAATTGAGAGGAAATGGCAAAGGTCTTGTTGACTTTTCATGCCAGGCGTCTCTGTGCCAATCCGCTTCGAGTTTCCAGCCAAGGTGCAAAACAAAACAAGGATTCAGCACCTTGGATAGTTCTACCAAAGTTCAAACTTAAGTCACACTTTCTCAGAGGAAGGCATTGGCTAACTTCCTCTTGAGTAGATCTTGCCAAGGAAAACCTATCATAGGGTTGCCGTAGTGTGGAAACAACACAATAAAACAACAACAACAACAACAACAAGCAGGGTCCCCATATCTTTGAACGTGAGTTGTTCGCACTCTCTCAGCCTCAAGAGGAAGGCATGGAGAAACTCCTTGGAAGGAAACACAACCAAGAATGAAGGGATCCTTTGAAGATGCAGGTGTCACGTCAGGAGGAGAAAATGCTGTGAGAACACCTTGGCCATACAACCACACAATAACACAATGATTATGGCTGTGCTTTCGACACTAGAACGAATGTAGTTCGAGTTCTCAATGCTATGGAATCCTGAAAGTTGTAGTTTGAGCCCTCCCTGCCAAACTTGGAACGTTTTGCCGCGGAGGGGCAAAGTCCGACATTATAGCGATGGGCATAGCTAAGAGTACATCCTATTGCAGGTATGGGCCAACTTCGGGCCTCCCTCCAGGTGTTTTGGACTCCAACTCCCATAATTCCTAACAGCCTACCGGCTGTTAGGAATTGTGGGAGTTGGAGTCCAAAACACCTGGAGGGAGGCCCGAAGTTGGCCCATGCCTGTGAGTATTGGGACACAGAGACCTCTCGGCATGTCCTTAGAAGTCGGAATCGAGGTCCAGCACTTCGGCGTCCATGAGGTTTGTCCGGGAATGGATGGGAGGCAACGGGCCTCTCCTCGCTTGCGTCTGCTGGAACCAGGAGGCGGAGGGGTGTTGTGGAAGGGGACCCCGACTCGTCGTTGGCTGCCGATTCCCGGTGAACAGCCACGCACCATTTTCCTCCGGTTGCCCCACGTCGTCGGGGCAGAACGGGTGGCTGATGGGGTTCCTCCGGGTGAAATGATCCGTCGGAACTCGCTCGTTCGGGCAATGGTGGGCGGTGGGCGCCAGGACCGCATTCAAGGCTTGCGACTCCCACGGACTGGAGACGAAGCGCTTGGCTTCCGGGAGACGGGGCAGCCGCGGGACGGAGCTGACGAAGAAGTCCAGGCCGCCATATGGATCGCCGTTTTCCGCCGCCGTCCGCGAGGGAGACACTTCCTTCCTCTTCCGCCGCTTGGTTTTCTTTGCCTTGCGGCTCGTTTTCTTTCTCCGGCGCTCGTCCTCTGCCAGCCACAAGCTGGCCCTCTCCTCTGGAGGCACTGCAGAGGGGAAAAGGCACACAACATGTTAACAACAATGTGTTAACAAAACCCTAAACGGTTCGGGACCTGCCAACCTGCATGACCGCATCTCTGTTTATGAACCCACACGTTCACTTCGATCATCCAGAGAGGCCCTGCTCGTGATTCCGCCTGCGTCGCAGGAACGTTTGGTGGGGACACGAGATAGGGCCTTTTCTGTGGTGGCCCCCCAACTCTGGAACACCCTCCCCAAAGATCTTAGACAGGCCCCTACATTGGCAGTCTTTAGAAAAAACTTGAAGACCTGGCTGTTCCGATGCACCTTTCCAGAATAGGAATCTCCAATAACAAGTCCCAGAAGCACTTTCGTAGAGCTAAGATTGTTGCACACTGCACACTGCACTTGCCCTATAATCCCCACATACCACCTGTCACGTCAGCACTTTTAATCCTGTACCCACTACTCTGGCCTGGCCCAGTTTCTATAGTGTTTTGATGTATAGTTTATTGCATGTCGTTATACTGCTTTAACTGTTTTTAATTTGCTTTAGGTGTTGTATTGTTGTGTTGTGTTTTGAGGCCTCGGCCTTTGTAAGCCGCACTGAGTCCTTCGGGAGATGCTAGCGGGGTACAAATAAAGTTAATAATAATAATAATTAATATTTCTAAAATACAGTGTTCCCTCGCTATTTCGTGGTTTGCTTTTTGCGGACTCGCTGTTTCGCGGGTTTTTTGCCTCCTGGCATAAGATGGAGTGTGGAAGGAGGTTTCGTAATGTTCGTTTGTTGGAATAATATAACTCAAAAACCACTGGACGAATTGACACCAAATTTGGACACAAGACACTTTGGACACAAGACACTGCCAATGGGATTTTGACCCTGCATCAATAGGAGCATAGTGTCTAGATCGAGGGAAGTCATGCTACCCATGCTCTATTCTGCTTTGGTTAGACCACACTGGAATATTGTGTCCAATTCTGGGCACCACAATTCAAGAGAGATATTGACAAGCTGGAATGTGTCCAGAGGAGGGCGACTCAAATGATCAAGGGTCTGGAGAACAAGCCCTATGAGGAGCGGCTTAAGGAGCTGGGCATGTTTAGCCTGAAGAAGAGAAGGCTGAGAGGAGACATGATGAGGGCCATGTATAAATATGTGAGAGGAAGCCACAGGGAGGAGGAGGGAGCAAGCTTCCTTTCTGCTTCCATGGAGACTAGGACTCGGTGAAATGCAATGGCTTCAAACTACAAGAGAGGAGATTCCATCTGAACATGAGGAAGAACTTCCTGACTGTGAGAGCCGTTCAGCAGTGGAACTCTCTGCCCCGGAGTGTGGTGGGGCTCCTTCTTTGGAAGCTTTTAAACAGAGGCTGGATGGCCATCTGTCAGGGGTGATTTGAATGCAATATTCCTGCTTCTTGGCAGAATGGGGTTGGACTGGATGATGGTACCAGGAGGTCTCTTCCAACTCTTTGATTCTATGATTCTATGATAGATGGGTAGATAGATGGAGGCTGGATAGATCAACACACAGACAGAAAGACAGACAATAGATACTAGAGATAGAATGGACAAGATAGATAGATAGATAGATAGATAGATAGATAGATAGATAGATAGATAGATAGATAGAGAGAGATTGGGTGGGTGGATGGATGGATAGATAGATAGATAGATAGATAGAGATAGAGATAGAGATAGAGATAGAGATTGGGTGGATGGATGGATGGATAAGTAGATGGAGATTGGATGGATGGATGGATGGATGGATGGATAGATAGATAGATAGATAGATAGATAGATAGATAGATAGATAGATAGATAGAGATTGGGTGGGTGGATGGATAGATGGATAGATAGATAGATAGATAGATAGATAGATAGATAGATAGATAGATAGAGATTGGGTGTGGATGGATGGATAAGTAGATGAGATGGATGGAGATGGATAGATAGATAGATAGATAATAGATAGATAGATAGATAGATAGATAGAGATTATGGGTGGGTGGATGGATGGATAGATAGATAGATAGATAGATAGAGGATTGGGTGGGTGGGTGGATGGATGGATGGATAGTAGATGGAGATGGATGGATGGATAGATAGATAGATAGATAGATAGATAGATAGATAGATAGATAGATAGAGATTGGGTGGGTGGATGGATGGATAGATAGATAGATAAAGATAGATAGAGATTGGGTGGGTGGGTGGATGGATGGATGGATAAGTAGATGGAGATTGGATGGATGGATGGATAGATAGATAGATAGATAGATAGATAGATAGATAGATAGAGATTGGGTGGATGGATGGATGGATGGATAGATAGATAAGTAGATGGAGATTGGATAGATAGATAAATAGATAGATAGATAAATAGATAGATAGATAAGTAGATGGAGATTGACTAGGACAAGGAACAATGGCTTCAAACTACAAGAGAGGAGATTCCATCTCAACACGAGGAAGAACTTCCTGACTGTGAGAGCTGTTCAGCAGTGGAACTCTCTGCCTCGGAGTGTGGTGGAGGCTCCTTCTTTGGAAGCTTTTAAACAGAGGCTGGATGGCCATCTGTCAGGGGTGATTTGAATGCAATATTCCTGCTTCTTGGCAGAATGGGGCTGGACTGGATGGCCCATGAGGTCTCTTCCAACTCTATGAAATGCCTTACCAGGTGTGGCGACAGGTGTCACGGAGACATCCTGAGACAGAATGGCCCCTCTCCTGGCCACCATCTTGGTGACGTGTTGTGCCCACGCTGAGGAAACATCTCCTGATGGTTCGTTGATATCGAAAACCATACCAGCTGGAATTGGGAGACAGGAAGGGAAGAGATTTGAGTGATTTTTTAATTTCCTTAATGTCCTTAATATTCTTGTTACCTGCAAGATAGGCACGGCGTCCCACCTGCCATTCCCTTCCACTTACCGACGGGACCCTCGTGCGAGACGGTGCGCAGGCTGAAGGACAGCTCCTGGTTGGGGTTGTTCTGCAGCTCCTTCCTCTTGGAGAAAGCCTTGGCGATCATCTTGCTCTTCTTGATCCGCTTGGGCTCGTCGCCACTCCGTCCTGTCAGCCTGGAAGAAGGAGAAGACACGGGCAGAGGAGGGCTGGCAAAGGACATGCGTGTCATGTCCCGCACTTAATGGTGACTAATATATGGAATGCTTGGCTGTTTTGAGATGGGGAACATAGGTCAGGACTGGGAGAAAAGTATCTGCTTGTGGATGCTGATAGTTTTCCCCCCAGGTTGCGTGGATTGTGGTATCCCGACCTGTACGGTGAACTCTTGGCACCCTCTGCCTTGATGAACCTTGGACCCTGGTGAGGATCCTCTTGTGGACTCTGTTTGCTCCTGTGTCTTGTGTGGAACTTGATGCACCTTGAACCCCTGGACTGACTCTTAACTATGGACTTTGGATCATCCTTGAACTCTGAACACTTCAAAAAGGTGCCTGTTCCGACTTATGTAAAATTTGACTTAAGAACAAACTTGTAGGATATATCTTGTTTGTAACTCAGGAATTCCCCCCCGATCCTGGGCGTCAGGCCCCATCCCTTACATGCCCCAGGTGTTTCCAGTACCTGCCCCAGGTGTCTCTGTTATTTATTCCTGGGTACTTCCCTTACCTGCCCCAGGTGCTTCTCTTACCTGCCCCAGGTGCTTCTCTTACCTGCCTCAGGTGCATCCATTACATGCCCCAGGTGCTTCCCTTACCTGCCCCCAGATGGTTCCCTTACCTGCCCCAAGTGCTTCCTTACCTGCCCCCAGGTGCATCCATTACCTGCCCTTGGTGCTTCTCTTACCTGCCTCAGGTGCTTCCATTACCTGCACCAGGTGTGTCCGTTACCTGCCTCAAGTGCTTCTCTTACCTGCCCCCAGGTGCATCCATTACCTGCACCAGGTGTGTCCATTATCTGCCCCAAGTGCTTCCTTACCTGCCCCCAGGTGCATCCATTACCTGCCCCGGGTGCTTCCTGTACCTGTCCCCCAGATGCACCCATTACCTGCCCCAGGTGCTTCCCATATCTGCCCCACGTGCATCCCTTACCTGCCCCAGGTGCTTCCATTACCTTCCCCAGGTGCTTCCCTTACCTGCCTCAGGTGCCTCCTGTACCTGCCCCAGGTGTGTCCGTTACCTGCCTCACGTGCTTCCATTACCTGCCCCAGGTGTCTCCATTACCTGCCTCAGGTGCTTCCATTACCTGCACCAGGTGTGTCCATTACCTGCCCCAGGTGCTTCCCTTACCTGCCCCAGGTACGCTTCCAGATGAGCAGTGTGGCTTTTGTCCAGACCCAGGTGCTCATGGAGATGCCAGTCCCAAACATGGCAAAGAGGTTGATCTTCTCTACCAAGAGGCTGGGGCGGTTCTTGATCTCGCAGTCAGGGATCGGCTTCTTGGTCTCGGTGGCAATGGTCACGTTGGCCTCGCACCTGCGGAAGTACAGAAAGGAAAACGTGGCTGGGAATGGAATCCTCCCTCTCTCCAAGGGTGCCTCTGCACTGCAGAATGAATGCAGTTTGGTACCATTTCAACTGCCATTGCTCAATACGATGGAACCCTGGTAGTTATAGTTTTGCAAGGTCCTTATCCTTCTCTTTGGTGCCTCAGCAAACTACAGCTTCCAGATTCCATAGCAGTTAAAATGAAATCAAACTGTATTCATTCTATAACCTTCAGGTTACTTTTTAGAGCATTAAAAAAACCCTTTAGGATCGATTTAAAATGGAACCTATATATTACACTATGTAACACATTTTTTTTTTGTTCCTGGTTATACCCCACTTGTTCTCTCCACAAGCAAATTACTAGTAATTGCTTATTATTACTTATTTATTTATTATTCGAACTTCTATGCGGCCACTCCCCTGGGGCTCGGAGTGGCTGACAAGAATGGCTAAAATCTAACACAACTTAAAAACAATTTAAAACAATTTAAAAACAGCAGTATCAAAGATCAAAGGCCTGTCGAAACAGGTATGTCTGACATGCCCTGCGGAAAGCTGATAGGTCCCGCAAGGCATGGACTTCAGGTGGCAGAGTATTCCAGAGTGATGGTGCCACTGCTGTGAAGGCTCTGTGCCTGGTTGCTGTTAGGCGCAAGGTCTTGACACCGGGAATTTCCAATAGATCTTGGTCCTCAGAACGGAAGGATCTCTGGGGTTGGTAGGGGGTGAGGCGGTCCCTCAGGTACATCGGCCCCAGACCATGCAAGGCCTTAAAGGTGCGTACCATCCCTTTGAAAGTGATCTGGTGCTCAATTGGTAACCAATGCACCTGTAGTAAGATTGGGGTTATGTGGCATCTCATCGGAATTCCCGCAAGAAGCCGAGCAGCTGCATTTTGTTCCAACTTGAGCTTCCGGATCATCAACAGAGGAAGGCCAATGTAGAGGGCGTTACAGTAGTCCAGTCTTGAGATGACCGTGGCCTGGATCACCGTAGCTAGGTCGTCCCTGGACAGGGAGGGGGCCAGCCGTCTAGCCTGCCGCAGGTGAAAGAAGGCGGTTCTGCTCACGGCGGAGAGAGACCTGGGCCTCCATCGTCTGCAGAGGGTCCAAAAGGACTCCCAGACTTTTGACCAATGATGACGGGCGTAACACCTCGCCATCCAGGGTGGGCAGCTGGATGTCCCCACTGCCCGGTTGACCCAGCCATAGGATCTCCGTCTTTGCTGGATTCACCCTCAACCTGCTGGCATGCAGCCATCCAGTCACGGCCTCGAGGCACTGATGGAAACAATCAGGTACAGAGTCCAGTCGGCCTTCCAACTTCAGAATTGTTGCGCAGCTAGCTGAGTGTCAGCTGCATTAAGATCACTCTGACCAAAAAGGTCATGAGTTCGAAGCCAGCCCAGGTTGGAGTGGGTTTCCAACCAATTGTGTAGCCTGTTGTCGACCTTTCCAACCCGAAAGACAGTTGCATCTGTCAAGTAGGAAAATTAGGTACCACCTTAAAGTGTGGGGAGGCTAAATTAACTGATTTATGAGGCCATAAAGAAGACTCCAGCAAAGCATTCCAGCGGGGAAGCATGCGGGGAATGCGGAAGTGCTTCATCAGCGTCGCAGATGGACGATGAAAGCGACAGCTCCCCTGGCGGCCAGAAAAAAAGTTAAATAGCCTCTGTGTATGTCTGTATATGTTTGTATGTCAAAAACTGGCATTGAATGTTTGCCATATATGTGTACACTGTAATCTGTCCTGAGTCCCCTGCGGAGTGAAAAGGGCAGAATATAAATACTGTAACTAACTAAATAAATAAATAAATTCAACACAAGCTGAGTGTCATCAGCGTACTGGTAACACTCCAGGCCACTTATGATGTTTGAGAGGACTGAGTTCGATTGATCTCGAATTATGTATTTGTAAAGTTCGGAGTAGAACCCAGAGCGGACACAATCCCTTCAAAGCAATGTTTCTCTCCTCCTGAAACTACTCACAAAACATGTTCCCGGAAGCTGCGCTCCCATTCCGCCTGGTTGAAGAAGTCGTAGAAGTGGCAGCCGAAGGTGATGAAGACGAAGCCGAAAGCCAGGAAGCCAAAGATCCCTGGAGAGAGAGAGAGAGACAAACGGGGGGGAAAAGGAGACGGTCAGGCATTCAAGTGCACGGATGGTCACGGAAAGGGCTGCAAATTATCCTCAGCGTGCATCTGTCAAATCGAGTCCTGTAGAATCTCTTTCTCTGGGATTTTATTTTAAAGCAGAGTTTGGATGGCCATCTGTCAGGAGGGCTTTGATTGTGCCATGGTCATCAAATGGAGCCTCCAACATCATCTCAAGTCTACCATGCACTACATAACACTACGATTTTTGTTCCTGGGTTATCCTTTGACCAGTATCTGGCCCCTTGGAGTGTGTCTGGTGTTGCTGCAAGGAGGTCCTCCGTTGTGCATGTGGCAGGGCTCAGGGTGTATTGCAGCAGGTGGTCAGTGGTTTGCTCCTCTCCCCACTCGCATGTCGTGGATTCCACTTTCTTGAGGTTGGCTCTGCATCTCGTGGTGCCAGAGCGCAGTCTGTTCAGCGCCTTCCAAGTCGCCCAGTCCTCTGTGTGCCCAGGGGGGAGTCTCTCATTTGGTATCAGCCATTGATTGAGGTTCTGGGTTTGAGCCTGCCACTTTTGGACTCGCGCTTGCTGAGATGATCCAATGAGTGTCTCTGTAGATCTTAGAAAACTATTTCTAGATTTCAGTCATTGACGTGCTGGCTGATACCCAAACAAGGGATGGGCTGGAGATGTCACTGCCTTGGTCCTTTCACTATTGGCTGCTACTTCCCGGCGGATGTCAGGTGGTGTAATACCAGCTAGACAGTGTAATTTCTCCAGTGGTGTAGGGTGCAGACACCCCGTGATTATGCAGCATGTCTCATGAAGAGCCACATCCACTGTTTTAGTGTGGTGAGATGTGTTCCACACTGGGCATGCATACTCAGCAGCAGAGCAGCATAGCACAAGGGCGGATGTCTTCACTGTGTCTGGTTGTGATCCCCAGGTTGTGCCAGTCTGACTGCTATTTTCATGATACAATGAGTTCAGCCTCTTTGCTCCTCTCATTCTTGCAAATGGCTCTGCCTCTAGGGAAGCAGTTGGATCTGGATATGAGGCTCTTAAAGGGAAAGCGCTACCTATGGTTCCCTCCCACAGACTATACAATAAAGAACTGAACCCCTTCTAATGAAGGGAGGCTTAATTAGAGAAGATAGTCAAGTCTCTGTGAATCTCTCATCATCGTGCCTCAATCAATTCAGCCTAGTTTGTGCCAAAGATACAAAGTTTCTGGAGCAAAAGAACTACTTTCAAAGTCAGGACTGCACAACTAAACATGAAATAACACTTTCAAACCAGGAACAGAACAGGGTGCCTCTGCACTGGAGAATGAATATAGATTGACCCCACTTGGATGGCTATCTCTCAATGCTATTGAATCATGGGATTTGTAGTTCTATGTCTTGAGACTCCCTGCCAAATAGCGATAGTTTCTCACCAAACTGCAAATCCCAGAGTTTGATTATACTGAGTCCAAGTAGTGTCAAAGTGCATCAATTCCACAGTGCACCGGGACTGTTTCACAGCTGGCTGGGAGTCAGCTGCATTAAGATCTCTACTGACCAAAAAGGTCAGGAGTTCGAAGCCAGCCTGGGTCGGAGTGAGTGTCCGACCAGTTTGTGTAGCTTGCTGTCGACCTTTGCAGCCCAAAAGACAGTTGCATCTGTCAAGTAGGAAAATTAGGTACCGCCTACGCGGGGAGGCTAATTTAACTAATTTACGATGCCATAAAAATCTCCAGCAAGCCTGCAAAGAATGAGGAAGTACTTCATCAGTGTCACAAATGGATGGTGAAGCAACAGCTCCCCTGGTGACCAGAATACCCTCATGAAAAGTTGGAATGTTAAATTGTCTTGGGGGTCAGCCTGAGTTTGAACTTGAACCTGATTCTCTGTTTGTTCCTCCTGATGCTAATGAAAATATATTTACTGATGCTAATGAAAATGTACCTCTTGATGCCAATGTTCCTGAAATTAGTGAGGAAGGAACTTCTGTAGATTTGGAAAATGAAAGTACCAGTGTTCATGAGAATGTTTCAGAGGGAAGCCATGACCTTTCACTCCCTTCTGCACCTGGGAACCTTAATGAGAATAGAAGGGGCCAGATCTGGCAAGACAGAAGTAAATCACTCAGCTTGCGAAGGTCTTCCAGATTAAAAGAAATACAAACAACGGCTTCAAAGCAGAGGGGCGGTTCACGGAACCAATTCTTCGGCTTTAAGTGCCTTCCGCCGGGCTGACTTTCTCAGTTCAGGCATCGTTTCAGATTGATGAAGACCTTGGCAGTTCTCCCGGTTTCCCTGGCCATGTCTTGAAAGATTTCTAGGATATCAAGTACGGTTAGTGGATTGCTAACAGGTTCCAGTATTTTACAGTGTGGCTTTGGGTTTTGTTTTGTTCATTTAAATTCATGTTTGCTGATTTTGCTGTGGCTTTTGACTTGCATTTTTCCTTTATTTTGTAACCATTTTTCTTCAATAAAAAAGGATTGTTTTTCACAGTCAAGTGTGGTGGATAGTTATCTTAGGGCCTCGTTCCCTGCTCTGGATTGCAACAAATTGCCTCTGTGTCTGTCTATATATGTTATGTGTCTATGGCGTTGAATGTTTGCCGTGTATATGTACATTGTAATCCACCCTGAGTCCCCTGCGGGGTGAGAAGGGAGGAATATAAATACTGTCAATAAATAAATAGAGGCAGTGTAGATCAGGCCCACTTACCCAGGCGTAGCATAGTCTCATTGATTTTGCTGGCAGCCTTCTCGCTCAAGAGGCCCGGGTGGTTGTTCTTAATGGAGAATAATGTCATCACACCTAGACCGAAGGAGACATAACATCTGGTTAGCACCTAGTCCGCGTTATGCAAACTGTCACAAGATAGGTGCATGACTTAAGAGTTTTGTAATCATGTCCTCCTTGAAATGCTGCACACTGGACAGGCACAATGCCACAAAGACAAGCAAAACATAGCAGAGTTCATTCACAGTGTTGTGGTTCAGCCTGTGATTGTTTCTCTGCCTGAGGTTTCAGAGGACATTGAACAAGCCTGTGTAGATGCACAGGAGGGTGGTTCTGTACCTGATGGAGCTGGGGATACTGGGAATGTTAAGCCAGCAGTGGATTTCCACTTAGCGGCAGATGCAGAGGCTAACACAGTGTTTCTCAACCTGGGGGTCGCAACCCCTGTGGGGGTCGCAAGGGCGTGTCAGAGGGGTCGCCGAAGACCATACAGTATTTTCTGTTGATCATGGGAGTTCTGTGTAGGAAGTTTGGCTCAATTCTATCATTGGTGGGGTTCAAAATGCTCTGCTGAACTTGGTCCACAGAATCACAATGGACGATTTGCAAATGCCTAGAGAAGTATTCTATGGTCAACTTCTGCAAAAGGTGGACCATAGGATCGCTCTAGAGGACCAACAAATGTCTAGAGAACTGTTCTTCCTAAGAATGTCTAGGTCCCTGAACATATTGTGATGAACTTTGGCAAGAAGTAGACCATACAACCATACTGGAGGATGCAAAGTTGCCGAGTGAACTCCCTAGGAATCTCTGAGTCTTCCAGTTCAATTCTATGGTTAACTTCTGTTGGATACGGACCACAGAATCTCAGTGGAGGATCTACAAATACCTAGAAAAGTATTATCTCTAGGACGTTCTAGGTCCTTCAGCATAACATTATGGTCAATGTCTGCTGAACGTAGCAAAACATAAACCTGCCGATTGAGAGGGCCAACCATTAGGGTGGAAGGGTCACAGGAAGGAGAACGAAGCCCACCTCGGATCAGGAAATAGCCCCCGACGAGAAGCACCAGGCCGATGGGGGCCAGGACGAACCCAGCTCGATAGCGGTAGTTCTTGTACCCGACAAAACAGATGCCACTGACTGAATCTCCATCCACCTGCAGAGGTCAGAGATTGAGAAGTGTTAGACAGCTCTGTGGCGAAATGAAAATCACACATAGTTTACGTTTTACCAGTCCAGGGAAAGAAAATGTGCCATGCAGATTATCAGTAAAAAAACAAGACGTTTACTCTTTGTAACGCAGAGCACTTTGACACCACTTGGACTCAATACTATCAAACCCTGGGATTTGCAGTTTGGTGAGGAAACCATGAATGCAGGATTGCATGGTGTATAAAGGGGATGAAACCATGAATGCAATATTGCATGGTGTGTTATCTGAGTCTGAAGCTGAGCTGTTTGGGCCTTCTGAGCCTGACTTTGGACCTGAGCCTGACTTCCCTCAGGATGGCGAGGAGGCTGATGGTTTACAGATTCCTGTACATGTTTCAGGCAGGGCTGATAGTGTGGCTGCTGAAGGAGAAACAGCAAGTCGGTTCCCCGGGGAAAGGAATGTTTCTGCAGTTAGAGAGACTGATAGCGAGAGTGAAATCCCACACGGCCAGGTGGAGGATCCATCCCAGCTGGACCCAGATAAGGGGTTACATAGCCTTGAAGATAATGAATTAATGAGCAGAAAAGATTGTTTTCAATTAAGGCTTTGGAGAAGCACTCGCTTGGCCAGCAAGCGAGAAGCCAAAGGTGCCAAAGGTCAATGCAATGCTTTCATGTTCACAAAGGGTATTTAGTCTTGTAGCTGGGGTTGCATAGCCTTGAAGATAATGAATTAATGAGCAGACAAGATCGTTTTAATTAAGGCTTCGGAGAAGCACTTGCTTGGCCAGCAAGTGAGAAGCCAAAGGTGCCAAAGGTCAATGCAATGCTTTCATGTTCGCAAAGGGTATTTAGTCTTGCAGCTGACAGGCAGTTTTTGTCAGTCCAACATTGCTCTTCCCAAGTTAACTTCTGGAGATTTTCCTTGGCTTTTAGCAGCATGCTAAAGACCCAAGTCTGGGATTTGGGTCTTGTTTTCAACGGTTTACCATGGACTTTTGCTAAAGGATTATGCTTCATGTTTTTGCCTTTGGATCTTAGGAACGTTGCCTTTACATTTAAG
The DNA here is from genome assembly GCF_025583915.1 of Anolis sagrei ordinatus. Taxonomy (NCBI): domain Eukaryota; kingdom Metazoa; phylum Chordata; class Lepidosauria; order Squamata; family Anolidae; genus Anolis; species Anolis sagrei. Next base: position 4,743,152 of record NW_026847549.1, on the reverse strand, counting down.
TCTCTGCTTTGCCTATAAAACTTTTGCATTTCTATTTCTTTGTTTTGATTTTGCTTTTCTCAATAAACTACAAAAACCTACAACCTTGGTGTGGTGGTGTCTGGAGCAAGGTGAAAACTACCCTGAGTTGCAACATTTACCTTTAAAGCAGAGTATAAACAAATAGAATAACAACAACGGTTAAGGCACCACAACCAGCTCTTATTGCCTCCAAGTGGCCTGTCATAGAATCATAGAATACCAAGTACAATTCAAAATGCTGGCTTTACCCTATAAAGCCCTAAATGGTTCCGGCCCAGTTTACCTGTCTGAACGCATCTCCCCGTATGACTCACCTCGGGATTAAGATCATCGGTATAAAACTTTTGCATTTCTATTTCTTTGTTTTGATTTTGCTTTTCTCAATAAACTACAAAAACCTACAGCCTTGGTGTGGTGGTGTCTGGAGCAAGGTGAAAACTACCCTGAGTTGCAACAGGTGTGCAAAAGTGATAAAACCATGAATGCAAGATTGCACGGTGTGTCAAGAGAATGAAGCCTTGCATGCAGGATTGCACTGACAGAGCATTACCTGGGTGCCGGCCAGGATGGCGACAGTGAGGACAAAGGGGACTGAATGGTGTGTAACAGTGAGAAAACCATGCACGAAGGATTGCATGGTGTGTAAAGGTGATGAAATCATGATTGCATCATGGGTAAAAGTGATGAAACCATGAATGCAAGACTGCGTGGTGTACAAAGGTGATAAAGCCATGAATGCAGGATTACATGGTGTATAAATATGATGAAACCATGCATGCAGGATTCTATGGTGTGTGAAGGGGATGAAGCCATGCATGCAGGACTGCACTGATAGAGCTTTACCTGGGCGACGGCCAGGATGGCAACGGTGAGGACGAAGGGGATGGACCAGGTGATCAGGTGGAAGTAGGAGGTCTTGCCCAGCAGCGGTTGGTAGGTGGTGCCCAGCGCCTTGAAGGAGGTGTGCCACGCATAGGTCAGCATCACAAACCAGATGACGCCCGACATCAAGGAGTAGTAGACGATGACGAAGATGATGACGCAGGAGAGCGTCTCGTTGGAGCTACAGGGAAGAAGGGAAGGATTGGTCAAGATGTTAGGATGAGCATATGTTAGGAGGGCTTAGAGCAGTGGTTCTCAACCTTCCTAATGCCGCGACCCCTTAGTACAGGCCCTCATGTTGTGGTGACCCCCAACCATAATGTTATTTTCGTTGCTACTTCACAACTGTAATTTTGCTACTGTTATGATTCGTAATCTAAATATCTTATATGCAAGATGTATTTTCAGTCACTGGAACAAATTTGGCACAAATACTCAATATGCCCAAATTTGAATACTGGTGAGGTTGGGGGTGATTAATTTTGTCATTTGGTAATGCTGGAGTTGCTGGGATTTATAGTTTACCTAAAATCAAAGAGCCTTCTGAACTCCACCAATGATGGAATTGAATCAAACTTGACACACAGAATTCCCATGACCAAGAGAAAATACTGGGAAGGTCTGGTGGACATTGACCTTGAGTTTTTTGGAGTTGTAGTTCACCTACTTCCAGAGAACACTGTGGACTCAAGCAATGATGAATCTGGATCTAACTTGGCACAGATACTCAATATGCCCAAATGTGAACACTGGTAGAGTTTGGAGAAAATAGACCTTGCCATTTGGGAGTTGTAATTGTTGGGATTTATAGTTCACCCACAATGAAATCGCATTCTGAACCCCACCGATAGAATTGGATCAAACTTTCCACACAGAACCCCCATGATCAACAGAAAATGTTTTCTGATGGTCTTTGGCGACCCCTCTAACACCCCCCTCGCGACCCCCACAGGGGTCCTGACCCCCAGGTTGAGAAACAGTGGCTTAGAGTGTGCCTTCCTGCCTGGCAGAACAGGGGTTCTGCCAGAACATGAGGAAGAACTTCCTGACTGTGAGAGCCGTTCAGCAGTGGAACTCTCTGCCCCGGAGTGTGGTGGAGGCTCCTTCTTTGGAAGCTTTTAAACAGAGGCTGGATGGCCATCTGTCAGGAGTGATTTGAATGCAATATTCCTGCTTCTTCGCAGAATTGGGGTGGACTGGATGGTCCATGAGGTCTCTTCCAACTCTTTGATTCTATGATTCTATGGTTGGACTAGATGGCCTCTGGGGGCCCCTTCTGGCTTGTATGGTTTTATGGCAAGGAGGGACGTACGTGGGCTCTCCGAGGCGCATGGTCCCATCGGCGCGGCACACGATCTCCATCCGGGCGCCGTCCATGAACTGGGCCAGCCATCCAATGCTCCCCATAAAGAAGCAGGCGTTGACGTAGAAGAGGATGACCGCTGGGTAGCGGTTCGAGTTCTTCCAGTCGGCAACAAAGGTGGCCTAAGGGCAAAAGGACAGGCTCTGAGATTTGCTCTCCCCTCTCCTTTCCAAACCATTGCCTTATTATTATTATTATTATTATTATTATTATTATTAGTAGTAGTAGTAGTAGTAGTAGTAGTACTATTGTGTTGTCAAAGGCTTTCATGGCCGGAATCACTGTGTTGCTGTGAGCCTGAAAAACTCACAGCAACCCTATTACTATTTGTATTATTACACTATCTAACACAAGTTCTGTGCTTGGGTTGATATTATTATTATTATTATTATTATTATTATTATTATTATTATTATTATTATTATATGTATTTATACCCAGCTTTATCTTCCCTGAAGAGGACTCAAAGAGTCTTGACATAAAATTATTAGTATATAATTTAAAAATATACAAAAATGCAAACATTAAAACAGAATTAAACACATACGATTTCTTTCCTAATTGGTTCTATCATTAAAAAACGGAAAAAGTTTATCAAACTGCAAATAATAATAATAATATCACAACAATAACAACAACAGTAGAATTCAGCACAGGTCCCATGTTTATCTATGGGAAATAGATATTATTAATAGTACTAATAATAATATTAAAACAACAGCAAAATTCAGCAGCAATATTTGTATATTTTTAACCATGAGAAACTATGGTTAATATTATTATTATTATTATTATTATTATTATTATTATTATCCACGTTTAACCATGTATGATGATGATAACGATAATATAATCACAGCTACAGAATGATTACTAATAATAATATAACAGCAGGAGTAGCATGTGTTCCATTTGTTACCATGGAAAATCATGCTAAATAATAATAATAATAATAATAATAATAATAATAATCCACTTTTAACCATGGATGATGATGATAATAATATAATCACAGCTACAGAATGGTTAATAATAATAATAATAATAATAATAATAATAATAATAATATAACAGCACAAATAGCATGTGTTCCATTTGCGACCATGGAAAACCATGCTAATAATAATAATAATAATCCACGTTTAACCATGGATGATGCTTATAATAATATAATCACAGCTACAGAATGGTTAATAATAATAATAATAATAATAATAATAATAATAATAATAATATAACAGCACAAGATGATGATAATAATATGATCACAGCTACAGAATGGTTAATAATAATAATAATAATAATAATAATAATAATAATAATAATATAACAGCACAAGTAGCATGTGTTCCATTTGCGACCATGGAAAACCATGCTAATAATAATAATAATAATAATAATAATAATAATAATAATCCACTTTTAACCATGGATGATGATGATAATAATATAATCACAGCTACAGAATGGTTAATAATAATAATAATAATAATAATAATAATAATAATAATAATATAACAGCACAAGTAGCATGTGTTCCATTTGCGACCATGGAAAACCATGCTAATAATAATAATAATAATAATAATAAATAATATTAAATGGATGATGATAATAAAATAATACAGTAAGAATGTTAATAATAATAAAATAATAATAATAATAATAAAATAATAATAATAATAATAATAATAATAATAATATAACAGCACAAATAGCATGTGTTCCATTTGCGACCATGGAAAACCATGCTAATAATAATAATAATAATAATAATAATAATAATAATAATCCACTTTTAACCATGGATGATGCTTATAATAATATGATCACAGCTACAGAATGGTTAATAATAATAATAATAATAATAATAATAATAATAATAATAATAATAATATAACAGCACAAGTAGCATGTGTTCCATTTGCGACCATGGAAAACCATGCTAATAATAATAATAATAATAATAATAATAATAATAATAATCCACTTTTAACCATGGATGATGATGATAATAATATGATCACAGCTACAGAATGGTTAATAATAATAATAATAATAATAATAATAATAATAGCACACGTAGCATGTGTTCCCTTGCGACATGGAAAACCATGCTATAATAATAATAATAATAATAATAATAATAATCCACTTTTAACCATGGATGATGATGATAATAATATGATCACAGCTACAGAATGGTTAATAATAATAATAATAATAATAATAATAATAATAATAATATAACAGCACAAGTAGCATGTGTTCCATTTGCGACCATGATAATAATAATAATAATAATAATAATAATAATCCACTTTTAACCATGGATGATGATGATAATAATATGATCACAGCTACAGAATGGTTAATAATAATAATAATAATAATAATAATAATAATAATAATATAACAGCACAAATAGCATGTGTTCCATTTGCGACCATGGAAAACCATGCTAATAATAATAATAATAATAATAATAATAATAATAATAATCCACTTTTAACCATGGATGATGCTTATAATAATATGATCACAGCTACAGAATGGTTAATAATAATAATAATAATAATAATAATAATAATAATAATAATAATAATATAACAGCACAAGTAGCATGTGTTCCATTTGCGACCATGGAAAACCATGCTAATAATAATAATAATAATAATCCACGTTTAACCATGGATGATGCTTATAATAATATAATCACAGCTACAGAATGGTTAATAATAATAATAATAATAATAATAATAATAATAATAATATAACAGCACAAGTAGCATGTGTTCCATTTGCGACCATGGAAAACCAGGCTAATAATAATAATAATAATAATAATAATAATAATCCACTTTTAACCATGGATGATGCTTATAATAATATAATCACAGCTACAGAATGGTTAATAATAATAATAATAATAATAATAATAATAATAATAATAATATAACAGCACAAGTAGCATGTGTTCCATTTGCGACCATGGAAAACCATGCTAATAATAATAATAATAATAATAATAATAATCCACTTTTAACCATGGATGATGATGATAATAATATGATCACAGCTACAGAATGGTTAATAATAATAATAATAATAATAATAATAATAATAATAATAATAATAATAATAATAATATAACAGCACAAGTAGCATGTGTTCCATTTGCGACCATGGAAAACCATGCTAATAATAATAATAATAATAATAATAATAATCCACTTTTAACCATGGATGATGATGATAATAATATGATCACAGCTACAGAATGGTTAATAATAATAATAATAATAATAATAATAATAATAATATAACAGCACAAGTAGCATGTGTTCCATTTGCGACCATGGAAAACCATGCTAATAATAATAATAATAATAATAATAATAATAATCCACTTTTAACCATGGATGATGATGATAATAATATGATCACAGCTACAGAATGGTTAATAATAATAATAATAATAATAATAATAATAATAAACAGCACAAGTAGCATGTGTTCCATTTGCGACCATGGAAAACCATGCTAATAATAATAATAATAATAATAATAATAACCACTTTTAACCATGGATGATGATTACAATAATATAATCACAGCTACAGAATGGTTAATAATAATAATAATAATAATAATAATAATAATAATAATAATATAACAGCACAAGTAGCATGTGTTCCATTTGCGACCATGGAAAACCATGCTAATAATAATAATAATAATAATAATAATCCACTTTTAACCATGGATGATGCTTATAATAATATGATCACAGCTACAGAATGGTTAATAATAATAATAATAATAATAATAATAATAATAATAATAATATAACAGCACAAATAGCATGTGTTCCATTTGCGACCATGGAAAACCATTCTAATAATAATAATAATAATAATAATAATAATAATAATAATCCATGTTTAACCATGGATGATGCTTATAATAATATGATCACAGCTACAGAATGGTTAATAATAATAATAATAATAATAATAATAATAATAATAATAATAATAATAATATAACAGCACAAGTAGCATGTGTTCCATTTGCGACCATGGAAAACCATGCTAATAATAATAATAATAATCCACGTTTAACCATGGATGATGCTTATAATAATATAATCACAGCTACAGAATGGTTAATAATAATAATAATAATAATAATAATAATAATAATATAACAGCACAAGTAGCATGTGTTCCATTTGCGACCATGGAAAACCATGCTAATAATAATAATAATAATAATCCATGTTTAACCATGGATGATGCTTATAATAATATAATCACAGCTACAGAATGGTTAATAATAATAATAATAATAATAATAATAATAATAATAATAATAATATAACAGCACAAGTAGCATGTGTTCCATTTGCGACCATGGAAAACCATGCTAATAATAATAATAATAATAATAATAATAATAATCCACTTTTAATAATAATAATAATAATATAACAGCACAAGTAGCATGTGTTCCATTTGCGACCATGGAAAACCATGCTAATAATAATAATAATAATAATAATAATCCACTTTTAACCATGGATGATGCTTATAATAATATAATCACAGCTACAGAATGGTTAATAATAATAATAATAATAATAATAATAATAATAATAATATAACAGCACAAGTAGCATGTGTTCCATTTGCGACCATGGAAAACCATGCTAATAATAATAATAATAATAATAATCACGTTTAACCATGGATGATGCTTATAATAATATAATCACAGCTACAGAATGGTTAATAATAATAATAATAATAATAATAATAATAATATAACAGCACAAGTAGCATGTGTTCCATTTGCGACCATGGAAAACCATGCTAATAATAATAATAATAATAATAATAATCCACTTTTAACCATGGATGATGCTTATAATAATATAATCACAGCTACAGAATGGTTAATAATAATAATAATAATAATAATAATAATAATAATAATATAACAGCACAAATAGCATGTGTTCCATTTGCGACCATGGAAAACCATGCTAATAATAATAATAATAATAATAATAATAATAATAATAATCCACTTTTAACCATGGATGATGCTTATAATAATATGATCACAGCTACAGAATGGTTAATAATAATAATAATAATAATAATAATAATAATAATAATAATATAACAGCACAAATAGCATGTGTTCCATTTGCGACCATGGAAAACCATGCTAATAATAATAATAATAATAATCCACTTTTAACCATGGATGATGCTTATAATAATATGATCACAGCTACAGAATGGTTAATAATAATAATAATAATAATAATAATAATAATATAACAGCACAAGTAGCATGTGTTCCATTTGCGACCATGGAAAACCATGCTAATAATAATAATAATAATAATAATAATAATAATCCACTTTTAACCATGGATGATGATTATAATAATATAATCACAGCTACAGAATGGTTAATAATAATAATAATAATAATAATAATAATAATAATAATAATATAACAGCACAAGTAGCATGTGTTCCATTTGCGACCATGGAAAACCATGCTAATAATAATAATAATAATCCACGTTTAACCATGGATGATGCTTATAATAATATAATCACAGCTACAGAATGGTTAATAATAATAATAATAATAATAATAATAATAATATAACAGCACAAGTAGCATGTGTTCCATTTGCGACCATGGAAAACCATGCTAATAATAATAATAATAATAATAATCCATGTTTAACCATGGATGATGCTTATAATAATATAATCACAGCTACAGAATGGTTAATAATAATAATAATAATAATAATAATAATAATAATAATATAACAGCACAAGTAGCATGTGTTCCATTTGCGACCATGGAAAACCATGCTAATAATAATAATAATAATAATAATAATCCACTTTTAACCATGGATGATGATGATAATAATATGATCACAGCTACAGAATGGTTAATAATAATAATAATAATAATAATAATAATAATAATAATATAACAGCACAAATAGCATGTGTTCCATTTGCGACCATGGAAAACCATGCTAATAATAATAATAATAATAATAATAATAATAATAATAATCCACTTTTAACCATGGATGATGATTACAATAATATAATCACAGCTACAGAATGGTTAATAATAATAATAATAATAATAATAATAATAATAATAATAATATAACAGCACAAATAGCATGTGTTCCATTTGCGACCATGGAAAACCATGCTAATAATAATAATAATAATAATAATAATAATCCACTTTTAACCATGGATGATGATGATAATAATATGATCACAGCTACAGAATGGTTAATAATAATAATAATAATAATAATAATAATAATAATATAACAGCACAAATAGCATGTGTTCCATTTGCGACCATGGAAAACCATGCTAATAATAATAATAATAATAATAATCCACTTTTAACCATGGATGATGCTTATAATAATATGATCACAGCTACAGAATGGTATAATAATAATAATAATAATAATAATAATAATATAACAGCACAAATAGCATGTGTTCCATTTGCGACCATGGAAAACCATGCTAATAATAATAATAATAATAATAATAATCCACTTTTAACCATGGATGATGATGATAATAATATGATCACAGCTACAGAATGGTTAATAATAATAATAATAATAATAATAATAATAATAATAATAATAATATAACAGCACAAATAGCATGTGTTCCATTTGCGACCATGGAAAACCATGCTAATAATAATAATAATAATAATAATAATAATAATCCACTTTTAACCATGGATGATGATTACAATAATATAATCACAGCTACAGAATGGTTAATAATAATAATAATAATAATAATAATAATAATAATAATAATAATATAACAGCACAAGTAGCATGTGTTCCATTTGCGACCATGGAAAACCATGCTAATAATAATAATAATAATAATAATAATCCACTTTTAACCATGGATGATGCTTATAATAATATGATCACAGCTACAGAATGGTTAATAATAATAATAATAATAATAATAATAATAATAAACAGCACAAATAGCATGTGTTCCATTTGCGACCATGGAAAACCATGCTAATAATAATAATAATAATAATAATAATAATAATCCACTTTTAACCATGGATGATGATGATTAATAATAATAATAATAATAATAATAATAATAATAATAATAATAATATAACAGCACAAATAGCATGTGTTCCATTTGCGACCATGGAAAACCATGCTAATAATAATAATAATAATAATAATAATAATAATAATCCACTTTTAACCATGGATGATGCTTATAATAATATGATCACAGCTACAGAATGGTTAATAATAATAATAATAATAATAATAATAATAATAATATAACAGCACAAGTAGCATGTGTTCCATTTGCGACCATGGAAAACCATGCTAATAATAATAATAATAATAATCCATGTTTAACCATGGATGATGCTTATAATAATATAATCACAGCTACAGAATGGTTAATAATAATAATAATAATAATAATAATAATAATAATAATATAACAGCACAAGTAGCATGTGTTCCATTTGCGACCATGGAAAACCATGCTAATAATAATAATAATAATAATAATAATCCACTTTTAACCATGGATGATGCTTATAATAATATAATCACAGCTACAGAATGGTTAATAATAATAATAATAATAATATAACAGCACAAGTAGCATGTGTTCCATTTGCGACCATGGAAAACCATGCTAATAATAATAATAATAATCCACTTTTAACCATGGATGATGCTTATAATAATATAATCACAGCTACAGAATGGTTAATAATAATAATAATAATAATAATAATAATAATAATAATAATATAACAGCACAAGTAGCATGTGTTCCATTTGCGACCATGGAAAACCATGCTAATAATAATAATAATAATCCACGTTTAACCATGGATGATGCTTATAATAATATAATCACAGCTACAGAATGGTTAATAATAATAATAATAATAATAATAATAATAATAATAATAACAGCACAAGTAGCATGTGTTCCATTTGCGACCATGGAAAACCATGCTAATAATAATAATAATAATAATAATCCACTTTTAACCATGGATGATGATGATAATAATATGATCACAGCTACAGAATGGTTAATAATAATAATAATAATAATAATAATAATAATAATAATAATATAACAGCACAAGTAGCATGTGTTCCATTTGCGACCATGGAAAACCATGCTAATAATAATAATAATAATAATAATAATAATCCACTTTTAACCATGGATGATGATGATAATAATATGATCACAGCTACAGAATGGTTAATAATAATAATAATAATAATAATATATAACAGCACAAATAGCATGTGTTCCATTTGCGACCATGGAAAACCATGCTAATAATAATAATAATAATAATAATCCACTTTTAACCATGGATGATGATGATAATAATATGATCACAGCTACAGAATGGTAATAATAATAATAATAATAATAATAATAATAATATAACAGCACAAGTAGCATGTGTTCCATTTGCGACCATGGAAAACCATGCTAATAATAATAATAATAATAATAATAATAATAATCCACTTTTAACCATGGATGATGATGATAATAATATGATCACAGCTACAGAATGGTTAATAATAATAATAATAATAATAATAATAATAATAATAATATAACAGCACAAATAGCATGTGTTCCATTTGCGACCATGGAAAACCATGCTAATAATAATAATAATAATAATAATAATCCACTTTTAACCATGGATGATGATTATAATAATATAATCACAGCTACAGAATGGTTAATAATAATAATAATAATAATAATAATAATAATAATATAACAGCACAAGTAGCATGTGTTCCATTTGCGACCATGGAAAACCATGCTAATAATAATAATAATAATAATAATAATAATAATAATAATAATCCACTTTTAACCATGGATGATGATGATAATAATATGATCACAGCTACAGAATGGTTAATAATAATAATAATAATAATAATAATAATAATAATAATAATAATAATAATAATAATAATAATCCACTTTTAACCATGGATGATGATGATAATAATATGATCACAGCTACAGAATGGTTAATAATAATAATAATAATAATAATAATAATAATAATAATAATAATATAACAGCACAAGTAGCATGTGTTCCATTTGCGACCATGGAAAACCATGCTAATAATAATAATAATAATAATAATAATAATAATCCACTTTTAACCATGGATGATGATTACAATAATATAATCACAGCTACAGAATGGTTAATAATAATAATAATAATAATAATAATAATAATAATAATAATAATATAACAGCACAAGTAGCATGTGTTCCATTTGCGACCATGGAAAACCATGCTAATAATAATAATAATAATAATAATAATAATAATAATAATCCACTTTTAACCATGGATGATAATTACAATAATATAATCACAGCTACAGAATGGTTAATAATAATAATAATAATAATAATAATAATAATAATATAACAGCACAAATAGCATGTGTTCCATTTGCGACCATGGAAAACCATGCTAATAATAATAATAATAATAATAATCCATGTTTAACCATGGATGATGCTTATAATAATATAATCACAGCTACAGAATGGTTAATAATAATAATAATAATAATAATAATAATAATAATATAACAGCACAAGTAGCATGTGTTCCATTTGCGACCATGGAAAACCATGCTAATAATAATAATAATAATCCACGTTTAACCATGGATGATGCTTATAATAATATAATCACAGCTACAGAATGGTTAATAATAATAATAATAATAATAATAATAATAATAATATAACAGCACAAATAGCATGTGTTCCATTTGCGACCATGGAAAACCATGCTAATAATAATAATAATAATAATAATAATAATAATCCACTTTTAACCATGGATGATGATTATAATAATATAATCACAGCTACAGAATGGTTAATAATAATAATAATAATAATAATATAACAGCACAAGTAGCATGTGTTCCATTTGCGACCATGGAAAACCATGCTAATAATAATAATAATAATAATAATAATAATAATCCACTTTTAACCATGGATGATGATGATAATAATATGATCACAGCTACAGAATGGTTAATAATAATAATAATAATAATAATAATAATATAACAGCACAAGTAGCATGTGTTCCATTTGCGACCATGGAAAACCATGCTAATAATAATAATAATAATAATAATAATAATCCACTTTTAACCATGGATGATGATGATAATAATATGATCACAGCTACAGAATGGTTAATAATAATAATAATAATAATAATAATAATAATAATAATAATATAACAGCACAAGTAGCATGTGTTCCATTTGCGACCATGGAAAACCATGCTAATAATAATAATAATAATAATAATAATCCACTTTTAACCATGGATGATGATTACAATAATATAATCACAGCTACAGAATGGTTAATAATAATAATAATAATAATAATAATAATAATAATAATAATATAACAGCACAAGTAGCATGTGTTCCATTTGCGACCATGGAAAACCATGCTAATAATAATAATAATAATAATAATAATAATAATAACAACAACAACAATAATAATGGAAACAGCAACAGCAGCAACATGTACGGTAAAAGCGACAGCAACAGCAACATGCGTCGCATTTTTAACCATAGGAAACCATGCTTAAAATAACAACAACAACAACATATAACAACAATAGCAGAAGCAACGTGCATTCCAGGGTTGTTGTAGGTTTTTCGGGCTGTATGGCCATGTTCTAGAAGCATTCTCTCCTGATGTTTTGCCTGCACCTGTGGCAGGCATCCTCAGAAGTTGTGAGGTTTATTGATCATGGGAAACCATGCTTAAAACAACAACAACCTATAACAATGACAGCTGAAGCAACATGCATCCCGTTTTTAACCATGGGAAACCATGCTTAAAACAACAACATATGATGACAACAACAGCAGAAGGTACATGCATCCCGTTTTTACCCATGGGGATCCATGCTTAAAAGAACAACAACAACAACAACAACAACAACAACAACAACATATAACAGCAACAGCAGGAGGAACATGTGTCCCATTTTTAACCATGGGAAACTATGCTTGAAACAACAACAACAACAATATATAACAACAACAGCAGAAGCAACATGCATCCCATTGTTAACCATGGGAAACGATGCTTAAAAGAACAGCAACAACAACATATAACAACAACAGCAGAAGGAACATGCATCCCATTTTTAACCATGCTTAAAACAACAACAACAACATATAACAACAACAGCAGGAGGAACATGTGTCCAATTTTTAACCATGGGAAACCATGCTTGAAACAACAACAACAATATATAACAGCAACAGCAGAAGCAACATGCATCCTGTTTTAAACCATGGGAATCTATACTTCAACAACAACAACAACATATAACAGCAACAGCAGGAGGAACATGTGTCAAATTTTTAACCATGGGAAACCATGCTTGAAACAACAACAACAACAATATATAACAACAACAGCAGAAGCAACACGCATCCCATTGTTAACCATGGGAAACGATGCTTAAAAGAACAACAACAACATATAACAATAATAGCAGAAGGAACATGCATCCCATTTTTCACCATGGGAAACGATGCTTAAAAGAACAACAACAACATATAACAATAACAGCAGAAGCAACATGTATCCCATTGTTAACCATGGGAAACGATGCTTAAAAGAACAACAACAACAACAACATATAACAATAACAGCAGAAGGAACATACATCCCATTTTTAACCATGGGAAACCATGCTTGAAACAACAACAACAACATATAACAGCAACAGCAGAAGCAACATGCATCCCATTGTTAACCATGAGAAACGATGCTTAAAAGAACAACAACAACAACAACAACATATAACAACAACAGCAGAAGTAACATGCATCTCATTGTTAACTATGGGAAACCATGATTAAAACAACAACAAAAACAACATATAAGAGCAACAGCGGAAGGAACATGCATCCCGTTTTGAACCATGGGGATCCATGCTTGAAACAACAACAACAACAACAACAGTATATAACAACAACAGCAGAAGGTATATGCGTCCCATTGTTAACCATGGGAAACCATGCTTGAAACAACAACAACATCATATACCAACAACAGCAGAAGCAACATGCATCCTGTTTTTAACCATGGGGATCCATGCTTAAAAGAACAACAACAACAACATATAACAGCAACAGCAGAAGGCACATGCATCCCATTTTTAACCATGAGAAACCATGCTTGAAAGAACAACAACAACAACATATAACAACAACAACAGAAGGAACATGCATCCTGCTTTAAACCATGGGAATCCATACTTTTAACAACAATAACAACAACAACAACAACAACAATGCAGTCCCTGTGGATCTCACCAGGGTGAAGAAGGTGCAGAAGATGGTGAGGGAGCTGAAGGCGGCGATGTAGCGGTGCATCTGCTGGTGCTCGGAGAGGGTGAAGAGGGGGTTCTGGCACTGGACGCCACAGCCCTCCACGTCCTCGTACCAACTCTTGGGGTTGTCCGTCCGGACCAGCGGTGCCTCGCACTGCCCAGAGGTGTTGAACTTCAGGTTCTGGACCTCGTTCTGCAAGAGGAAGCAGGCAGCACCCACGTCAACATCATTGTGTCATCCTGCCTGGAGGAAGGGGTTGGACTAGATAACCTCAAGTGGTGCCTTCCAATTCAATGATCCCTGTGCCAGGGCAATAGGGGAGCAATAGTGCTTCCTTACCGGGCATCCTTCGGGGAAGCGGTCAGTGGAGCACTTGAGGAAGTCCGGCCAGCCACGTTCCCGCTCCACGATGGTGCAAGGGCCACGCGTGGCTTGGCACAAGGTCTGGCTGGGCAGCTCCACCTTGCCGCCCTCGCACTTGGGCATGTAGACGGCACAGAGGAGGGGCTGGATCACGTCCCAACAGCGGGGAGCATTGCGCAGGCCTTGCAAAGAAAGGGGAGAGAAGAACGAACACAATGATTTCCAGCAAAAACAAATGTAAGATTCGACACTTAGGCAGAAAACAATGAAATGCAAAGATACAGAATGGGTGACTCCTGACTCAACAACAGTCCGTGTGAAAAAGACCTTGGAGTGGGTTGCTGTGAGTTTTCCGGGCTGTCTGGCCAATATGTTCCAGCTGGGATGGGACTTGAAGTATCTCCACTCACTTCCCAAGACCACTGCAATCCTCATCCAATGATTGATCAAGACCAAACTTGGCACACAGAGCCCCCATGACCCACTGTACATCCTGGTGCAGTTTCGAGGAGGAGGGGCCATGGATGATGGGACTTCAAGTATCTCCACTCACTTCCTGAGACTGCTGCGACCCTCATCCAAGGACTGATCAAGACCAAACTTGGCACACAGAGCCCCCATTACTCACTCTAAATCATAGTGCAGTTTTGAGGAGGATGGACCACGGATGATGGGACTTGAAGTACCTGCACTCATTTCCCAAGACTGCTGCAATCCTCATCCAATGATTGATCAAGACCAAACTTGGCACACAGAGTACCCATGACCCATTCTACATCCTATTGCAGTTTGGAGGAGGATGGCCCATGGATGATGGCACTTGAAGTACCTCCACTCACTTCCTGAGACTGCTATGACCCTCATCCAATGACTGATCAAGACCAAACTTGGCAAACTTTGCACACATAGCCCCCATGACCCTAGTGCAGTTTGTAGGAGGGTGGACCACGGATGATGGGACTTGAAGTAACTTCACTCACTTCCTGAGACCACTGAGAGTCACATAAATAACTGATAAAGACCAACCTTGCCACACAATGTCTTTCTCAAATAACCCAGGCAGCGCCGGGTCCCCAAGCTAGTGATAAATAAAATAACTGCATTATATGAGTCTCCGCTAAGCATATCATGCATTATATAGCAGTGAGGATGGGACAGTATGTTGGAGCTCAGCCTTTGATTGTGTTTAAGGACCAGGGTGCTTTAGATGAGGGGAGTGATGACAACGAGTTTCAAGATGGCAATGGTTTGGTCAATGATACTGATGCAGAGAATGACCAGGAGATCCCTGTTCAAAGTGTAGTTTCCCATGAGAGTGTCCCTGAAGGGTGTGGGGGTGATGGTGTACTCCCTGAATTGCTACCAGATAGTTCCCAGGATTTGGGGCTTGAGAACAGCTCGGCACCTGGCCCAGCTGCAGAAGTTAATGAGCAAATAGATAGACGGGAGGAGATTAGTCAAAACAGAAAAGCCGAACAGTGGCTTCGGTGTTCTGCCAGGCTCAGAGAAAGAAAGATAAGCGACTTTAAACTAAAACGAAATCAATATCTGAGCGCACGGGACATAGCTTAACAAGGAGATAAGTCTCAAGTACAGGAGATGTCCCTGAAGGGTGTGGGGGTGATGGTGTACTCCAGGAATTGCTACCAGAGAGTTCCCAGGATTTGGGGCTTGAGAACAGCTCGGAACCTGGCCCAGCTGCAGAAGTTAATGTGCAAATAGATGGACGGGAGGAGATTAGTCAAAACAGAAAAGCCGAACAGTGGCTTCGGCGTTCTGCCAGACTCAGAGAGAGAAAGATAAGCGACTTTAAACTAAAACGAAATCAATATCTGAGCGCACGGGACATAGCTTAACAAGGAGATAAGTCTCAAGTACAGGAGATGTCCCTGAAGGGTGTGGGGGTGATGGTGCACTCCCTGAATTGCTACCAGAGAGTTCCCAGGATTTGGGGCTTGAGAACAGCTCGGCACCTGGCCCAGCTGCAGAAGTTAATGAGTAAATAGATAGACGGGAGGAGATCAGTCAAAACAGAAAAGCCGAACAGTGGCTTCTGTCTGCCAGTCTCAGACAGAGAAAGATAAGCGACTCTAAACTAAAACGAAACCAGTTTCTGAGCACTTGGGACATAGCTTAACAAGGAGACAAAAGTCTCAAGTACAGGAGATGTAGTCAGATACAGCATCGTTTGGAATCAAGTTAAGTCCTTGTTTCATGGTTAAGTCCTTGTTTCATGGTTAAGTCCAAGTTAAGTCCTTGTTTCATGGAAGCTTTGCTTGGAAAGATTCTTGCTTAAGTGTCTTGTTTCATGGTTTTGATTCTTGGATTCTATGATTTTATTACAGCAAAAGATCCATTGCCTAGTCAAAGCCATGGTCTTCCCTGTAGTCACCTATGGATGTGAGAGCTGGACCTTAGGGAAGGCTGAGCGAACGAAGAGATGCTTTTGAGCTGTGGTGTTGGAGGAAAGTGCTGAGAGTGCCTTGGACTGCGAGAAGATCCAACCAGTCCATCCTCCAGGAAAGAAAGCCCGGCTGCTCATTGGAGGGAAGGAGACTAGAGACAAAGTGGAAGCCCTTTGGCCACATCATGAGGAGACAGGAAAGCCTAGAGAAGGGAATTATGCTGGGGAAAGTGGAAGGGAAAAGGAAGAGGGGCCGACCAAGGGCAAGATGGATGGATGGCATCCTTGAAGTGACTGGACTGACCTTGAAGGAGCTGGGGGTGGTGACGGCCGACAGGGAGCTCTGGCGTGGGCTGGTCCATGAGGTCACGAAGAGTCAGAGATGACTGAACGAATGAACAACAACATGATTGTATATTCATGCCTTTGATTCATGTTTCCTGGTTCCTTGCATTTTATTGGAGAAGTTTTTGTCTTTGTTTTTCATGGACTTTGATGGACTATTACCTTGGACTACTTTATTCCAGCTTATCTTCCTACCTAATTGGATTTACCTATTCCTTTAAAGTGCTTTTTTACTTTTCTGCTTTTTAATTATCTTTAAAAATGATTGTTTTCCTACTCAATTGTGTGATGTTTAAAATCAGAGGGCTTTTTCCTGGTCTGGAGTGCAACACCGTAGTCCCTTCCAAAAGGAACATTCCCTAGATGTGATTTGAAGAATAAGTCATAGAATCATAGAATCAAAGAGTTGGAAGAGACCTCATGGCCCATCCAGTCCAACCCCATCCTGCCAAGAAGCAGGAATATTGCATTCAAATCACCCCTGACAGATGGCCATCCAGCCTCTGTTTAAAAGCTTCCAAAGAAGGAGCCTCCACCACACTGCAGGGCAGAGAGTTCCACTGCTGAACGGCTCTCACAGTCAGGAAGTTCTTCCTCATGTTCAGATGGAATCTCTTTCTTGTAGTTTGAAGCCATTGTTTCGCGTCCTAGTCTCCGGGAAGCAGAAAACAAGCTTGCTCCCTCCTCCCTGTGGCTTCCTCTCACATATTTATACATGGCTATCATATCTCCTCTCAGCCTTCTCTTCTTCAGGCTAAACATGCCCAGCTCCTTAAGCCGCTCCTCATAGGGCTTGTTCTCCAGACCCCTGATTTGCTCCCTCCTCCCTGTGGCTTCCTCTCACATATTTATACATGGCTATCATATCTCCTCTCAGCCTTCTCTTCTTCAGGCTACACATGCCCAGCTCCTTAAGCCGCTCCTCATAGGGCTTGTTCTCCAGACCCTTGATCTGCTCCCTCCTCCCTGTGGCTTCCTCTCACATATTTATTATACATGGCTATCATATCTCCTCTCAGCCTTCTCTTCTTCAGGCTAAACATGCCCAGCTCCTTAAGCCGCTCCTCATAGGGCTTGTTCTCCAGACCCTTGATCATTTGAGTTGCCCTCCTCTGGACACAGTCCAGCTTGTGTCCACGATATTTTAATCATTGTCCTGTGTATTTTACTCTTGTGTATTTTGTAGAAGTATGGCTTAATGTGTGCACTTTACATAATGGCAATGTGTTTTCAGTGATGATGTAACCTGCTTTGAGCCATAAGGAGAAGCGGATAAGAAATAATTATTATGATTACTATTATGCCACGAGGAGAGGAGATAAGAAATAAAATTATTATTATTATTATTATTATCTCCCATCATCCCCAGTCATTATATCTCTGTTTTGAGGACACACTGCCCCTTTCATCACCCTTTCTCCTCAAGCATTTAGAAGCAGCCGTGCTTCGAAGTGCATTGATCACACCTTCTTCCGAATCCAGATAATGGCCTGAACTCCATTTCCCCTTTGCATGTTTCTGATTTCAACTAATTCCACTTCTTCTTGTCTTTGGGTTGAAGAGTCTTCAAGGGAAAATTGATGTATTGATCAAAGGAGATGCATCTCTTTTGCAGAGAGGGAAAGTGGGGCTATAAATAAACCTAATAATAAGAATAATAAGAATAAGAATAATTGTGCAGTTTTCTGGCGTGGTCTAATTCTGCCGCTTCTGTGATGGTTCGTTTGTATTTTGATTCTGTAGCCCACTTGTCGATGGATGTCCAGAATCAGAAGCATCCACCACGGTCCTTTTTATCCTGGGCATCGACCGAGCCAGGATAGACTTTGTTTTGGTTTGCTTCTCCATAGTGCTAATGGGTTAGCTCAGTGTTTCTCAACCTGGGGGTCGGGACCCCTGTGGGGGTCGCGAGGGTGTGTCAGAGGGGTCACCGAAGACCATCAGAAAATAACAGTATTTTCTGTTGATCATGGGGGTTCTGTGTGGGAAGTTTGGCTCAATTCTATCATTGGTGGGGTTCAGAATGCTCTTTGATTGTAGGTGAACTATAAATCCCAGCAGCTACAACTTCCAAATGTCAAAGTCTATTTTCCCCAAACTCCACCAGTGCTCATATTTGGGCATATTGAGTATTCATGCGTCCAGAGGAGAGCGACTAAAATGATAAAAGGTCTGGAGAACAAGCCCTATGAGGAGCGGCTTAACGAGCTGGGCATGTTTAGCCTGAAGAAGAGAAGGCTGAGAGGGGATATGATAGCCATGTATAAATATGTGAGAGGAAGCCACAGGGAGGAGGAGGGAGCAAGCTTGTTTTCTGCTTCCCTGGAGACTAGGACGCAATGGAACAATGGCTTCAAACTACAAGAGAGGAGATTCCATCTGAACATGAGGAAGAACTTCCTGATTGTGAGAGCCATTCAGCAGTGGAACTCTCTGCACTGGAGTGAGGTGGAGGCTCCTTAGGGGTGATCTGAATGCAATATTCCTGCTTCTTGGCAGAATGGGGTTGGACTGGATGGCCCAGGAGGTCTCTTCCAACTCTTTGATTCTATGATTCTATGATTCATGCCAAGTTTGGTCCAGATCCATCATTGTTTGAGTCCACAGTGCTCTCTGGATGTAGGTGAACTACAACTCCCAAACATAAGGTCAATGCCCACCAAGCCCTTTCGGTATTTTCTGTTGGTCATGGAAGTTCTGTGTGCCTAGTATGGTTCAGTTCCATCATTGGTGGAGTTCAGAATGTTCTTTAATTGTAGGTGAACTATAAATCCCAGCAACTACAACTCCCAAATGACAAAATCAAACCCTCCCCAAAACCCCACCATTATTCCAATTTGGGTGTATTGGTTATTTGTGCCGAATTTGGTCCAGTGAATGAAAATACATCCTGGATATCTGATACTTACTTTACAATTAATAACAGTAGCAAAATTACAGTTATGAAGTAACAACGAAAATAATGTGATGGTTGGGGGTCGCCACAACATGAGGAACTGTATTAAGGGGTCGCGGCATTAGGAAGGTTGAGAACCACTGGGTTAGCTGCTCTTGGTCCCACTACTTAGCTGAGACTTCTCTGGCTTGGTTGGACTTGCTGGTAGTTACACTATTGCCAGCACAGCTCTCAGCATCCTTGGAGCAGTTAAACCCTCCACCAAGCTCAATGGAGCCAACACCATCAAGGCCATCAACACCTGGGCCATACCTGTCATAAAATATACTGCTGGCATCATAAACTGGACACAGGCAGAACTGGACAATTTGGACAGTAAAACTAGAAAACTCATGACCATTCATAATTCATTACATCCTCGCAGTGATGTTGACCGGCTCTATCTACCTCAAAAGTCTGGTGGCAGAGGACTTTTACAAGTCAAACAAGCAGTCGAAGAAGAAAAACACAATACCCTGGCAGAATATGTCAAGGAAAGCCAAGAACCTGCTTTAATTGAAGTCAATAATCGGAAACTTCTCAAAGCACAGCAGACAAAGAGTCAGTACAAGAAAACTCCAAACCAGAGCTGACAGCTCGCACAACCAAGCCTTGCATGGGCAGTTCCTTGGCAAAATTGAAGGAAAAGTTGACAAGGAGAAGACCTGGTGATGGCTCACGAATGGAACCCTGAAGAAGGAGACAGAAGAAGGCCTGGTTCTTGCAGTCCAGGAACAAGCCATCAGGACAAAGGCCATTAAGGCCAGGATTGAAAAATCAGTGGATGACCCAAAATGCAGACTGTGCAAGGAAGTGGATGAAACCATGGACCATCTCCTCAGCTGTTGCAAGAAAATTGTACAGACAGACTACAAACAGAGGCACAACGCTGTGACCCAAATGATTCACTGGAACTTATGTCACAAGGACCACCTGCCAGGAGTAAAGAACTGGTAAAGGGATCATAAACCCGCAAAGGTTGTGGAAAATGAACATGCAAAAATACTGTGGGACTTTCGAATCCAGACTGACAAAGTTTTGGAACACAATACACCAGATATCACAATTGTGGAAAATAAAAAAGTCTGGATTATTGATGTCACCATGGAGGAAAAACAACCGGAAAAACTCAGCTGCTATCAAGACCTCAAAATCGAACTGCAAAGGCATCAACCAGTACAGGTGGTCCCAGTGGTCATTGGCGCACTGGGTGCCGTGCCAAAAGATCTCAGCCAGCATTTAGAAACAATAAACATCGACAAAATCGCAATCTGTCAACTGCAAAAGGCCACCTGACTTGGATCTGTGCGCATCATTCGAAAATACATCACACAGTCCTAGATGCTTGGAAAGTGTCCGACTTGTGATTTTGTGATACGAAATCCAGCAGGGAGATCCCGTTTGCTGTGACATACTGTGCTTTTGTCTCAATAATAATAATAATAATAATACTGTGAGGGTGCCTCTTCACTGTGGAATAAATGCAGCTCTCTGTGCAAGCCCACAGAGCCCAAAATATCTGGCATTGAAAACCAATGCAAAAAACAACAATATGTCATCTTCCTCCTCCTGCTTCCCAAAAAGTTGGGAGAAAATTTTGGATGCACCCACATTGTACAAACTTAATGCAGTTTGACTCCATCTGAACTCAGCAGAAATCTGGTGCATCTGCTTTGTAGAACGAATGCAGTGGGCACCTCTACAATGGCTTATTTATTATTTATTTATTTATTCCCAGCATTCCTACCCCAACATTATTATTCATCATATAGCCAAATCCAAATCTGATTTAGCGACCGATGACTCAGTCCAAAGCCTGTCATTGTCAGAATTCAAACACTGTGATTACTGCCAAACCTACTGTCCGAATGCCTGGTCCCAAAACCATGTTTTGGGCTTCTTCCTAAAAGAGAGGAAGGATGGAGCCAACCTAATTTTGCTAGGGAGAGCATTCCACAGGCGGGGGGCCACCACCGAGAAGGCCCTGTTCCTCGTCCCCACAAAACGTGCTTGCAAAGATGGCGGGACCCAGAGCAGAGCCTTCCCGGACGATCTTAGATACCGAGGCGAGATGTAGAGGGAGATACGTTTGGACAGGTAAGCTGGGCCAGAACTGTATAGGGCTTTCTAGGCCAAGACCAGCACTTTGAATTGTGCTCGGAAGTGGACCAGCAGCCAGTGGTGCTGACATAACAGATGGATGGTATGTTCTCTCTATGTCGCTCCAATTAGTAATCTGGCTGCTGCCCGCTGGACTAGTTAGAGTTTCTGAACAGTCTTCAAAGGCAACCCCACGGAGAGTGTGTTGTAGTAATCTATTCCAGACGTAACAAGACAACAGGAAAGAAGATTCCACCTAAACAGGAGGAAGAACTTCCTAACAGGCAGAGCTGTTCAACAGTGGAACTCTCTGCCCCAGAATATGGTGGAATCTCCTTCTTTGGAGGCTTTTAAACAGAGGCTGGATGGCCATCTGTTGGGGGTGCTTTGAATGCGATTTTTTTGCTTCTTTGCAGAATGGGTTGAACTGGATAGCCCACCAGATCTCTTCCAAATCTAGGATTCTAGGATGTTGCTTTTCCT
This sequence comes from Anolis sagrei ordinatus, assembly GCF_025583915.1. Lineage (NCBI taxonomy): Eukaryota > Metazoa > Chordata > Lepidosauria > Squamata > Anolidae > Anolis > Anolis sagrei. The sequence continues at coordinate 4,719,683 of NW_026847549.1, read as the reverse complement.
GCATGAAGGCTTTGGAAAGGGGTTGGACCGGATGCCCTTTGGGGATCTCTTTTGATTCAGTGCTTTAAAAGAATTATATGGCTTTTTAATTCTATGGCACACAAGAAAGGGGCTTCCAGCATTTGGAGACATGCAAGGAAAAGAAAGAACAGTCAGAACTGTTCAGCAGTGGAACTCTCTGCCCCAGGGTGTGGTGGAGGCTCCTTCTTTGGAGGCTTTTAAACAGAGACTGGATGGCCATCTGTCAGGAGTGCTTTGAGTGCAGTTTTCCTACTTCTTGGCGGAATGGGGTTGGACTGGCTGGCCCACCAGATCTCTTTCAACCTGTTGCTTTCCTGCATTAAGGCTCTGGAAAGGGGTTGGATGGGATGGCCTTTGGGGGTCTCTTTGAATTCAGGGCTTTAAAATAATTCTATGATGTTTTTATTCTATGGCACACACAAAAAGGGGCTTCTAGCACTTGGAGGCATGCAAGGAAAAGAAAGAACAATCAAAGCTGTTCAGCAGTGGAACTCTCTGCCCTGGAGTGTGGTGGAAGGAGGCTCGTTTTTCGAGGCTTTTAAGCAGAGGCTGAATGGCCATCTCTTGGGGGTGCTTGGATGAGACTTCCCTGCTTGGAGGCATGCAAGGAAAAGAGAGAAGCTGCCCAAACCTCCCTTCTTTCCAAGTGTCTCTTTCCAAATGGAGGGCAGAGAAGGAGCCTTCTTGGGGCCTGAGAAAGGGCTCCTTTGGGGGGAAGAAGCCTGCCCAAGAGTGTGATGGAAGCCCCTTCTTTGGGGGCTTTTAAGCAGAGGCTGCATGGCCATCCATTGGGGAGGCTTGGATGAGATTTCCCTGCTTGGAGGCATGCAAGGAAAAGAGAGAAGCTGCCCAAAGCGAACTTCTTTCCAAGTGGAGGGCACCAAATGGAGGGCAGAGAAGGAGCCTTCTTGGGGCCTGAGAAAGGGCTCCTTTGGGGGGAAGAAGCCTGCCCAAGAGTGTGATGGAAGCCCCTTCTTTGGGGGCTTTTAAGCAGAGGCTGCATGGCCATCCGTTGGGGAGGCTTGGATGAGATTTCCCTGCTTGGAGGCATGCAATGAGAAGAAAGAAAGGTCAGAGCTGTTCAGCAGTGGAACCCTCTGCCCTGTAGTGTGGTTGAGGCTCCTTCTTTGGAGGCTTTTAAGCAGAGGCTGCACGGCCATCTCTTGGGAATGCTTGGCTGTTTGAACAGGCATTCGACTAAGCAGTGTGATTGATTGACTGACTATTGGAACATGGAATATCGGATAACGAGTTTGGATTCTGATTTCATTGATGAGACCTGATGGATTTGTTATATTGATGTAGTGATGTATTGATATTGATGTTTAATGATTTGTGATGCTATTGCTTTTAAATGCTTAATGATTTTGTATTGTGTATACCTAAATTGTTGTAAACCGCTCTGAGTCGCCTAAGGGCTGAGAAGAGCGGTATACAAATAAAGTAAATAATAAATAATAATAAATGCTTGGATGAGATTTCCCTGCTTGGAGGCATGCAAGGAAAAGAAAGAACAGTCAGAGCTGTTCAGCAGTGGAACTTTCTGCCCTGCAGTTTTGTGGAGGCTCCTTCTTTGGAGGCTTTTACACAGAGGCTGCATGGCCATCTCTTGGGGGTGCTTGGATGAGATTTCCCTGCTTGGAGGCATGCAAGGAAAAGAGAGAAGCTGCCCAAACCTCACTTCTTTCCAAGTGTCTCTTTCCAAGTACAGGGTTGAGAAGGAGCCTTCTTGGGGCCTGAGAAAGGGCTCCTTTGGGGGGAAGAAGCCTACCCAAGAGTGTGGTGGAGGCTCCTTCTTTGGGGGCTTTTAAGCAGAGGCTGCATGGCCATCCGTTGGGGAGGCTTGGATGAGATTTCCCTGCTTGGAGGCATGCAAGGAAAAGAAAGAACAGTCAGAGCTGTTCAGCAGTGGAACTCTCTGCCCTGCAGGTGGTGGAGGCTCCTTCTTTGGAGGCTTTTAAGCAGAGGCTGATGGCCATCTCTTGGGGGTGCTTGGATGAGATTTCCCTGCTTGGAGGCATGCAAGGAAAAGAGAGAAGCTGCCCAAGGCTCACTTCTTTCCAAGTGTTTCTTTCCAAATGGAGGGCAGAGAAGGAGCCTTCTTGGGGCCTGAGAAAGGGCTCCTTTGGGGGGAAGAAGCCTGCCCAAGAGTGTGGTGGAGGGAGGCTCCTTCTTTGGGGGCTTTTAAGCAGAGGCTGCATGGCCATCCATTGGGGAGGCTTGGATGAGATTTCCCTGCTTGGAGGCATGCAAGGAAAAGAGAGAAGCTGCCCAAAGCGAACTTTTCCAAATGGAGGGCAGAGAAGGAGCCTTCTTGGGGCCTGAGAAAGGGCTCCTTTGGGGGGAAGAAGCCTGCCCAAGAGTGTGGTGGAGGGAGGCTCCTTCTTTGGGGGCTTTTAAGCAGAGGCTGCATGGCCATCCATTGGGGAGGCTTGGATGAGATTTCCCTGCTTGGAGGCATGCAAGGAAAAGAGAGAAGCTGCCCAAAGCGAACTTCTTTCCAAGTGGAGGGCAAAGAAGGAGCCTTTTTTGGGGGGCTGAGAAAGGGCTCTTTGGGGGGGGAGGGGGGCTTCCTTACCGGACCAGAGGAGCAGCTTGTGCCTGGCCTCGGCTTGGGTGGCGGAGTCTTCGGCCAGGAGCGTGGAAGTGGCGGCGTAGGGCAGCGGGGAGCCCAGGCAGAGGCTCTGCTCCAAGGGCTCGCAGGGCGCCTCCCGCTTGCACCGCGCCTCCATCTCTCCTTCCTCCCTCGAAGGGGCAGCCCGCCCGGAGGTGCCATTGGCCGGGACGGAGGCCCCTCTGGCCCCACTCCACGCCAGGGGCCCCAGGCAGAAGCAGAGCCAGGCCACGACCCCGAGGGAGAGGAGACCCCACGGCCGGCCCATCCCTCCCTCCCTCCCTCCCTCCTCCTTAGGGCGCACAGAGTCGCGTCGGGGGACAAAAGGGGGCTCTACGACCCACCCAACGGGGCAGCGATGGGGTGAAGTGGCCCAAGGGGAGGCGAGGCTCCGACGCCATCCTCCCCCGAGTCCCCTTCCTCTCTTCCTTTTCGGAATTCCGCCTCCAAAGCCCTCTCCGGAGTGCGTCTCCTCCTCCTCTGAGTTTGGAGAGGTTTGGGGGCACCCCAAAAAAGTCCAGAAAAGTACAAAAAGTGGGGAGGAAAAGCATCCAAAATTGGGGGGGAACAAACCAATGGAGGCCCGGCCGAGTTCCCCCAACTCTCTTCCCAAAATAGAACCCAAAAAAAAGGAAAAATTCTCCTCCCAAAGAACTTTGTCCAAACTTTGTCCTTTGCGCCTTCTCGGAGTTTTGGAGAGCTTTCCCGACACTCCAAAAAGTGGGGAGAGAAAGAAAGCAGGAAGGCGAGGAGGAGGGAGAGTTTTCCACTCCTCTGGGCTCTCTTCCAGCAAACAAAAAAAAAGGACCCAAGAAATCAAGGAGGGAAAAACTTTGCCCAAACTTCGATTGGAACAAAAGGCGAAAAGAGAAGAGAAGGAGACGAAGGAGCACGCCTCGGAGGGAAGGAGGCCCCCTTTGTTGCCCTCCTTTTCGCCCAAGAATGCGGCCGAGGAGGGAGCCAAAAAGAGGGGAGAAGGAGGAGGAGAAGGGAAGGAAGAAAGGAAGAAAGAACCAGGGAAGGAGGAGGGGAAAGAGGAGAGGAGAGGAGCAGCCCCGCCGGAGAGAACTCGAGGCTTCCCCCTCCTGCCTCCAAGGCGAAGCGCAGCCCAAGAAGAGGCAGGAGTAGTGCTGGAATAGTACTATGGAGCACGGCTTTTCTTCCTGGCTTTGTTGTTGTTGGGTTGTGGTAGGTCTTTTTCGGGCTCTATGGCCATGTTCTATAGCAGGGGTCCTCAAACTAAGGTCTGAGGGTCGGATACTCCTTCCCACCTGCTACTAAGGAGGCTGTCGAGGTCCTGAACCGGTGCCTGGCCGCTGTGACGGTCTGGATGAGGGCGAACAAATTGAAATTGAATCCAGACAAGACAGAGGTACTCCTGGTCAGTCGCAAGGCCGAACAGGCATAGGGTTACAGCCTGTGCTGGATGGGGTCGCACTCCCCTTGAAGGCGCAGGTTCGCAGCTTGGGTGTGACCCTGGACTCATCGTTGAGCCTGGATCCCCAGGTTTCAGCGGTGACCAGGGGAGCATTTGCACAGCTCAGGCTCGTGGTACCTCGGGAAGTCTGACTTGGCCACGGTAGTACGCGCTCTGGTCACATCCCGCCTTGACTACTGCAACGCTCTCTACGTGGGGCTGCCCTTGAAGACGGCCCGGAAGCTCCAGCTAGTCCAGCGCGCGGCAGCCATGTTACTAACAGGAGCGGGACGCAGGGAGCATACAACGCCCTTGTTGTTCCAGCTCCACTGGCTGCCGATCTGCTACCGGGCCCAATTCAAGGTGCTGGTGTTGGCCTACAAAGCCCTAAACGGTTCCGGCCCAAAATACCTGTCTGACCGCATCTCGGCCTACGAGCCCACGAGGACTTTGAGATCGTCTGGGGAGGCCCTTCTCTCGATCCCGCCTGCCTCACAGGCACGCCTGGCGGGGACGAGGGATAGGGCCTTCTCGGTGGTGGCCCCCCGGCTGTGGAACACCCTCCCTGTAGACATCAGACAGGCGCCCTCCCTTATGACATTCCGCAAGAGACTAAAGACGTGGTTGTTTGAGAAGGCGTTTGACTAAGTGCTACAACAATTGGCAATGATGATTGGAACGGAATATGGAAAACGAGATTGGATTGTGATTCTATGATGAGACATCGCGAATGATTTAGTGTAATTGTATTATTGATAGTGATGTTGTTATTGTTGTTTGTGATATTGCCTTTATTGTAATTGTTTTTATATGTTGTACACCGCCGTGAGTCGCCCTAGGGCTGAGAACGGCGGTCTACAAGTGCAGTAAATAAATAAATAAATAAATAATATATGGCCCTCCAAGGTCATTTACCCGGCCCTCGCTCAGGGTCAACCTAAGTCTGAAACGACTTGAAAGCACAACAACAACAACAACAACAATCCTATCTCATCAGCCAAAAGCAGGCCCACACTTCCCATTGAAATACTAAAAAGTTTATATTTGTTAAAATTGTTCTTCATTTTAAGTGCTGGCATTAGCCTATAAATCATAGAATCCTAGAATCAAAGAGGTGGAAGAGACCTCCTGGGCCATCCAGTCCAACCCCATTCTGCCAAGAAGCAGGAATATTGCATTCAAATCACCCCTGACAGATGGCCATCCAGCCTCGTTTAAAAGCTTCCAAAGAAGGAGCCTCCACCACACTCCGGGGCAGAGAGTTCCACTGCTGAACGGCTCTCACAGTCAGGAAGTTCTTCCTCATGTTCAGATGGAATCTCCTCTCTTGTAGTTTGAAGCCATTGTTCCATTGCGCCCTAGTCTCCAGGGAAGCAGAAAACAAGCTTGCTCCCTCCTCCCTGTGGCTTCCTCTCACATATTTATACATGGCTATCATATCTCCTCTCAGCCTTCTCTTCTTCAGGCTAAACATGCCCAGCTAAACGTGAACAAGCCTCCTCATAGGGCTTGTTCTCCCCTTGATCATTTTAGTCGTCCTCCTCCTCCTTGTCAATATCTCTCTTGAATTATGGTGCCCAGAATTGGACACAATATTCCAGGTGTGGTCTAACCAAAGCGGAATAGAGGGGTAGCATTACTTCCTTAGACACTATGCTCCTATTGATGCAGGCCAAAATCCCATTGGCTTTTTTTGCCACCACATCACATTGTTGGCTCATGTTTAACTTGTTGTCCACGAGGACTCCAAGATCTTTTTCACACGTACTGCTCTCGAGCCAGGCATTGTCCCCCATCCTGTATCTTTGCATTTCCTTTTTTCTGCCTAAGTGGAGTATCTTGCATTTGTCCCTGTTGAACTTCATTTTGTTAATTTTGGCCAATCATCTCTCTAATCTGTCATCGTTTTGAATTCTGCTCCTGTCTTCTGGGATATTAGCTCCCCTCCCAATTTGGTGTCGTCTGCAAACTTGATGATCATGCCTTCTAGCCCTTCACTAAGTCGTTAATAAAGATGTTGAAAGGACCGGCTATTCTGTCCGAACGCATCTCCTCCTATGAACCAGCTAGGATGTTAAGATCATCTGGGGAGGCCCTGCTCTCGGTCCCGCCTGCATCACAGGCACGCTTGGCGGGGACGAGAGACAGGGCCTTCTCAGTGGTGGCCCCTCGGCTGTGGAACGCCCTTCCTACAGATATCAGATCGGCCCCCTCCCTGTTGGCGTTTCGGAGGAAAGTGAAGACCTGGCTGTTTGAACAAGCATTCGATTAAGCAGTGTAATTGAATATAGGAATACGGAATAATGGATGATGAGATTGGATTCTGATTTTACTGATGAGACGCTAATGATTGTTATATTGATGTTTAATCGTTGATGATGCTACTGTTTTTTAACTGTCCCATATTCGTTTTGTGATGTTTTTGCATTGAATTTTGCTGTTGTTAACTGCTTTGAGTCACCTGAGGGCTGAGAAAAGCGGTATATAAATGAAATAAATAAAAAATAATTATTATTGTATTGCTTTTAACTCTTTTTGCATTACAAATAAGATATGTGCAGTGTGCATAGGAATTCATTCATTTTTTTTTCACGTTATAATCCAGCCCTCCAACAGTCTGAGGGACTGTGACCTGGCCCTCTGTTTAAAAGGTTTGAGGACCCCTGTTCTAGAGGCATTCTCTCCTGACCTTTCGCCTGCATCTGTGGCAAGCATCCTCAGAGGTTGTGAGATCTGTTGTTTATTCATTCAGTCGTTTCTGACTCTTGGTGACCTCCTGGACCAGAGCTCCCTGGGCCGTCACCACCCCCAGCTCCTTCAAGGTCAAGCTAGTCATTTCAAGGATGCCATCCATCTATCTTGTCCTTGGTCGGCCCCTCTTCCTTTTTCCTTCCTTTTCCCCAGCATCATTGGTTGTTGTTTATTCGTTCAGTCACTTCCGACTCTTGGTGACCTCCTGGACCATCCCAGGCCAGAGCTCCCTGTCAGCCAGTCACTTCAAGAATGCCATCTTGTCCTTGGTCGGCCCCTCTTCCTTTTTCCTTCCTTTTCCCCAGCATCATTGGTTGTTGTTTATTCACTTCCGACTCTTGGTGACCTCCTGGATCATCCCAGGCCAGAGCTACCTGTCAGCCAGTCACTTCAAGAATGCCTTCCATCTATCTTGTCCTTGGTCAGCCCCTCTTCCTTTTTCCTTCTTTTTCCCCAGCATCATTGGTTGTTGTTTATTTGTTCAGTCACTTCCAACTCTTGGTGTCCTCCTGGACCATCCCAGGCCAGAGCTCCCTGTCAGCCAGTCACTTCAAGAATGCCATCTTGTCCTTGGTCGGCCCCTCTTCCTTTTTCCTTCCTTTTCCCCAGCATCATTGGTTGTTGTTTATTCACTTCCGACTCTTGGTGACCTCCTGGATCATCCCAGGCCAGAGCTACCTGTCAGCCAGTCACTTCAAGAATGCCTTCCATCTATCTTGTCCTTGGTCAGTCCCTCTTCCTTTTTCCTTCTTTTCCCCCAGCATCATTGGTTGTTGTTTATTTGTTCAGTCACTTCCGACTCTTGGGGACCTCCTGGACCATCCCAGGCCAGAGCTTCCTGTCAGCCAGTCACTTCAAGAATGCCTTCCATCTATCTTGTCCTTGGTCAGCCCCTCTTCCTATTTCCTTCCATCTTCCCCACCATCATTCCCTTCCCCTGGCTTTCCAGTCTTCTCATGATGTGGCCAAAGGACTTCATCTTTGCCTCTCATCTCTTTCCCTCCAATGAGGGGTACCATAGCACTGAGCCCATGGAGTCAAAATATTCTATTTCTACAGTGTAGATATCTGCACGCAAACAGTAATGCACTTGAAGAACAAGAAAAAGACCTTGTATCACAAGTCTTCTAGCTAGTCTCTTTCACAAGGTCTGAACTCTGAAGATTGGGAGATTTTCTTTCCTTCTTCATGTAAAGCTACCATTTCAGACTTCCATAAACCATCTTTGGCCTTCATTCAACCTCCTCGTGTTCCCAGCAACCACTCAGAATCGTGACCACCCCCAGCTCTCTCAAGGTCAAGACAGACACTTCAAGGATCCCTTCCATCCACCTTGCCCTTGGTCGGCCCCTCTTCCTTTTTCCTTCCCTTTTCCCCAGCATCCTTCTCTTCTCTAAGCTTTCCTGTCTTCTCATGATGTGGCTAAAGGACTTCATCTTGGCCTCTAATGTCCTTCTCTCTAGTGAGCAGTTGGGAATTATTTCTAGTCACTCCAAGGATGCCATCCACCCACCTTGCCCTTGATCGGACCCTCTTCCTTTTTCCTTCAATTTTCCCCAACATCATTGTCTTCTCCAAGCTTTCCTGTCTCCTCATGATGTGGCCAAAGTTCTTCATCTTGGCCTCTACTGTCCTTTCCTCCAGTGAATGGTCAGACTTCATTTCCTGGAGGATGGACTGGTTGGATCTTCTTGGGGTCCAAGGCACTCTCAGGATTTACCTCCAACACCACAGTTCAAAAGCGTCACTCTTCCTTCACTCAGCCTTCCTTATGGTCCAGCTCCTGCACTTGACCATGGTGGTCCATGCCTTAGTTACCTCTAGACTGGGCTACTGCAATGCACTCTACGTGGGGCTACCCTTGAAGACAGCCCGGAAACTACAACTCGTCCAACGTTTGGCAGCCAGATTAATAACTGGGGCTAGTTACAGGGAAGTCAACCCCCCTGTTTAAGGAGCTCCACTGACTGCTGTTTATTTTCCAGGCCCAATTCAAGGTGCAGGTTATCACCTATAAAGCCCTGAATGGTTTGGGACCCGCCTGCCTTTGTGACCGTATCTCACTCCGTGAACCAACCCGGTCCCTTCGATCTTTGGGGGAGGACCTCCTTTCGCCCCTGCCAGTCTCACGAGCTCGTCTTTTGGGCACAAGGGAGAGAGCCTTCTCTTCTGTGGCCCCCTGACTCTGGAACTCATTACCTGGAGAGATCAGGAAAGCCCCTACACTAGAAACCTTTAAAAAGAACCTTAAAACCTGGCTCTTCCGCTGCGCCTTTGGTGAGTAGGTACACAATAAGACAGAACTGCTCCCCTCAACACTTCTGTCACTGGAGTACACCCCCCCCCCATGGGAAAGCTTGGTTCTACAACCCTTTTCTTATGAGCTCCCTCTTGCAAATAACTTGCTCCTCTTCTTATCTCATCTGAGTTTTTAAAAATTATATCCTGCACATGTGGCCCACCCATTGTCACTGTGATTGTATTTATTGTAATGTTATATTATTAATGTATTCATATGCTTTTATGTACTGTTGATGTTCTTGCTTGTCCTGGCAGTGGGTCCGTAGGTGACTGTGGAGCCCTATTCTTGACCTGCATCTTCTCCTGCAGTGTGGGCATTGGTTTCCAGGTGGAAGGCGGTCCCGGTCGGGGTTGGCTTGACGCGCCTTCCTCTTGGTACGTTTCTCTCTTTCACCCTCCATTCGTGCCTCTTCAAATTCTGCAGCACTGCTGGTCACAGCTGACCTCCAGCTGGAGTGCTCAAGGGTCAGGGCTTCCCAATTCTCAGTGTCTATGCCAGTTTTTAAGGTTGGCTTTGAGCCCATCTTTCAATCTCTTTTCCTGTCCACCAACATCCCGTTTTCCGTTCTTGAGTTCGGAGTAGAGCAACTGCTTTGGAAGACGGTGGTCGGGCATCCGGACAACATGGCCGGTCCAGCAGAGTTGATGGCAGAGGACCATCGCTTCAATGCTGGTGGTCTTTGCTTCTTCCATTCTTCTGATGTTTGTCCACCTGTCTTCCCAAGAGATTTGCAGGATTTTCCGGAGGCAGCACTGATGGAATCGTTCCAGGAGTTGCATGTGACGTCTGTAGACTGTTCACGTCTCGAAGAGGAAAAAGCAGGGTTGGGAGGGGAATAGCTTTATAGACAAGCCCCTTGGTCTCCCTACGGATGTCCCGGTCCTCAAACACTCTCTGCTTCATTCGGAAAAATGCTGCACACGCATAGCTCAGGCAGTGCCCAAACTCAAATCAAGGAACACAAAAGGCTGTGCAGACTAATTCATCCGAAGAAGTCAGCCATATCAGAGCACCTGATGAACCAACTTGGGCACAGTATATGATTGGAGAACACAGAAATGCTGGACCACTCCCACAACCACCATGTCAGGCTACACAGAGAAGCCATTGAAACCCACAAGCAAGTGGGCAATGTCATCAGAAAGGAGGAAACCATGAAAATGAACAAAATCTGGCTACCAGTATTTAAAAAACTCTAAAATAATGACAGCAAAGAAAGAGCAACACTCAAAACCAGGGGAATTCCAAGCTGGAAACAATCAGGGCTAGCTAACACCTCCCAACAATGGATCCCCCAGGCAGCAACCAACCAGGCTTTGAAGCTACAAGACCATTCAATACTAACCAAGGTGGCCAATTGCAACATTCACACTTGCCTCAAGCAGACAAGCATTCTTTCTCCCACCCTGGTGTGGTGAAGTGTGAATTTTAACCTACAGTCATGTATAATTATAGGTAGGTGTTTAAAAGGGTAAGTATTTAAAATAGCATAACTAGGGGGATGGTAGTCAGCTTAGCTCACTCTGAGATGGGTTGCCATGGAAAAAGGGGAGGAGCCAACTGCCACTTGGCAGGGGCAGGCAAGTTAAAATACTCGGTCTGTGGTCAGAGAACTGCAGGGAAAGTTGGTTCTACTGTGTTGAGAATCAGGAAGGTTTAGGCTTTTAGCCTGTGTCCTTTAGATGGGTCAAGTTGACTTATTTAGATTAATAGTTAGGGTTTGAGCAAAAAGGGGAAGAGAACCCCAGTAAGAATCTATACTGTAATAGAGATAACAGAGGGAAAGAATAGGCTAGTACCTGGAGTGATCTGTTAAGGAAAGAAACACATTTTGAAGGAAATAAGTTTAAAACCTGTCTAATGGAAAGAACAGTCCTCTCAAGAGTTGTTCTATGAAAGGTTATAAATGTAACCACTAAAGGAATGTACCTCTAGGAGTTAAGAAACATTGAAACCATTAAGCTTCTATACTTCAATAAACTTATTGCAGTTTCTCTGAAATCCAAGTCTCTGTATACTTTCGAGTCAAGCTGCGCTACACATCAAAGGAAGATAAACAACATATTACAGGCTAGTGGCTGTGTTATCGATTTTGTAGATTCATTACAAGTTGTAGGAGACCCTGACAAATCCGAAAGGCTAGCAGGATCCTGGAGTGTTTCCCCAAAGGCTAGCAGGATCCTGGAGTGTTTCCCCAAAGGCTAGCAGGATCCTGGAGTGTTTTCCCAAAGGCTAGCAAGATCCTGGAGTGTTTTCCCGAAGGCTAGCAGGATCCTGGAGTGTTTTCCCAAAGGCTAGCAGGATCCTGGAGTGTTTCCCCAAAGGCTAGCAGGATCCTGGAGTGTTTTCCCAAAGGCTAGCAGGATCCTGGAGTGCTTTCCCAAAGGCTAGCAGGATCCTGGAGTGTTTCCCCAAAGGCTAGCAGGATCCTGGAGTGTTTCCCCAAAGGCTAGCAGGATCCTGGAGTGTTTCCCCAAAGGCTAGCAGGATCCTGGAGTGTTTCCCCAAAGGCTAGCAGGATCCTGGAGTGTTTTCCCAAAGGCTAGCAGGATCCTGGAGTGTTTCCCCAAAGGCTAGCAGGATCCTGGAGTGTTTCCCCAAAGGCTAGCAGGATCCTGGAGTGCTTTCCCAAAGGCTAGCAGGATCCTGGAGTGTTTCCCCAAAGGCTAGCAGGATCCTGGAGTGTTTCCCCAAAGGCTAGCAGGATCCTGGAGTGTTTTCCCAAAGGCTAGCAGGATCCTGGAGTGTTTTCCCAAAGGCTAGCAGGATCCTGGAGTGCTTTCCCAAAGGCTAGCAGGATCCTGGAGTGTTTCCCCAAAGGCTAGCAGGATCCTGGAGTGTTTTCCCAAAGGCTAGCAAGATCCTGGAGTGTTTTCCCAAAGGCTATCAAGATCCTGAAGTGTTTTCCCAAAGGTTATCAAGATCCTAGAGTGCTTTCCCAAAGGCACAGCAGTGAGAGAGTGAAGTAAGAGTGTCGTGCTAGTGCGCTGGGGCCTTGCGTTATGTAAAAACTTCTCCCCAAACAGAGGCCTTCTGTGCCTTGTGGGGCTCTGGATGACGTGGGGCTGAACGTGGGTGGGTTTCTTGCTCCTCCTCCTCCTCCTCTCCCTCTCTTTGCTCTCTGTCTGCATTCGCTGCCAATGCCGTGGCCCTGTGTGTGGTCTTCCCTTCCTTCCATGCAGAGCCATATTTTCGGCTGCAAAAGCAAAGCGTGTCGAGAATCAGGACTACATGAAATCAGAACTTATTACGAAGCGAACTAATTGCTTTGCATGAAGGCAAATAAAAGTGGGGTCAAACTGCACCCGTTCTGCAATGTAGATGCACCCTTTGGAGTTCAAGGCAGTCTTCTCAAGAGGGAGAAGAAGAAAAAAGCCAGATCTTTTGCTCCTCGTCTCCACAGTAATAATCAAGATCCCATCCGGCAAAACACAAAACCCTTTCAAAAGCTGGAACTCAATTACAATCCTGTATTGGAAGAGATGAGAGGGAGGGCAGATGAAATAAAAGAACCCGGTGCATTCAGAGTTCACATCCATTCTTACATCATCCGAAGGCTGGATCGGACAACAAAGCAGTCACATTTCAATAACAAAATATTTTATTTTTTACTGGTTTTCAAGAGGGGAGAAAAAAATCAATGTTTCAACTCATCCTCTTTAATAATCCTTTAGTGTGACCAAAAGGTCAAGGAAGTAATCAGCTATTGGTCATTTAGTATGGCAAACAGAAGGCTCAGTATTTATTTATATTTGTCGTGTCAGGGCAACCAGTCCATTATATTACATTTCTAACAGAACAAAGCAAACAGACAAAATACAAAATTTGTGAGTTTGGTAGTTGATTAAATGTCCTTTGACCAGTATCTGCCCACTTGGAGTGCTTCTGGTGTTGCTGCAAGAAGGTCCTCCATTGTGCATGTGGCAGGGCTCAGGTTGCATTGCAGCAGGTGGTCAGTGGTTTGCTCTTCTTCGCACTCGCATGTCCCCATTTTTGAAGGTTGGCTCTGCATCTCGTGGTGCCAGAGCGCAGTCTGTTCAGCGCCTTCCAAGTCGCCCAGTCTTCTGTGTGCCCAGGGGGAGTCTCTCATTTGGTATCACCCATGGATTGAGGTGCTGGGTTTGGGCCTGCCACTTTTGGACTCTCGCTTGCTGAGGTGTTCCAGCGAGTGTCTCTGTAGATCTTAGAAAACTATTTCTTGATTTAAGTCGTTGACGTGCTGGCTGATACCCAAACAAGGGATGAGCTGGAGATGTCACTACCTTGGTCCTTTCACTATTGGCTGCTACTTCCCGGCGGATGTCAGGTGGTGCAATACCGGCTAAGCAGTGTAATTTCTCCAGTGGTGTAGGGCGTAGACACCCGTGATAATGCGGCATGTCTCATTAAGAGCCACATCCACTGTTTTAGTGTGGTGAGATGTGTTCCACACTGGGCATGCATACTCAGCAGCAGAGTAGCACAGCGCAAGGGCAGATGTCTTCACTGTATCTGGTTGTGATCCCCAGGTTGTGCCAGTCAGCTTTCGTATGATATTGTTTCTAGCGCCCACTTTTTGCTTGATGTTCAGGCAGTGCTTCTTGTAGGTCAGAGCACGGTCCAGAGTGACTCCCAGGTATCTGGGTGTGCTGCAATGCTCCAGTGGGACTCCTTCCCAGGTGATCCTGAGAGCTCGGGATGCTTGTCTGTTCTTAAGGTGGAAGGCACATGTCTGTGTTTTAGATGGGTTGGGGATCGGCTGGTTTTCCCTGTAATAGGCAGTAAGATCACCTAGAGCTTCGGAAAGCTTCTGTTCTACCATCTCAAAGCTTCCTGCTTGAGCGGTAATGGCACGATCATCAGCATAGATGATCAGCATAGAAGGCTCAGTAAGATAGTGTAAACAGATGGATAGCTTATTGAGACCAACAGTTTTAAAAGGTATTGTCGGAGGCTTTCATGGCCGGTATCACTGGGTTGTTGTATCTATCTATTTGGTCATTAAGTTTTGCAGCTGGGCCAGGTGCCCAATTGTTTTCAAGCCCCAAATCCTGGGAACTCTGGTAGCAATTTAGGGAGTACACTATTATCCCCACACCCTTCAGGGACATTCTCATGAGAAACAACACTTTGCACAGGGGTCTCCTGGTCCTTCTCTGCATCAATATCGTTGACCAAACCATTGCCATCTTGAAATTCATTGGCCTCACCTCCCACATCCAAAGCACCCTGATCCTGAAACAATCACAGGCTGAACTCTCAGCACCTTTCTGGGAAACATGGGGGCTGGACTAGATGACCTTCGGGAAGCCCTTTTAAAACTGGGTTGTTGTAGGTTTTTCGCGCTATATGGCCATGTTCTAGAGGCATTCTCTCTTGACGTTTCACCTGCATCTATGGCAAGCATCCTTAGAGGTAGTGTAGTCTGTTGGAACTAAAAAAATGGGTTTATATATCTGTGGAATGACCAGGGTGGAACAAAGGACTCTTGTCTGCTGGAGCTGTGAATGTTTCAACTGACTACTTTGATTAGCATTTGGTAGCCTGGCAGTGCCTGGAGKAATCTTTTGTTGAAAGGTGATTAGATGCCCCCAATTGTTTRCRRTCTGRTGTTTTGCTGTTTTAATTTTAGAGTTTTTTTTAAATACTGGTAGCCAGATTTTGTTCATCTTCATGGTTTCCTCCTTTCTGTTGGTATTGTCCACATGCTTCTTGTGGATTTCAATGGRTTCTCRTTTTTATTTGAGAACACAGAAATGCTGGACCACTCTCACAACCACCATGTCAGACTACACAGAGAAGCCARTGAAATCCACAAGATGAACAAAATCTGGCTACCAGTACTAAAAAATTCTAAAATTACAATAGCACAACAGCAGAGGGAAAACAATCAAGGACATCTAATCACCTCTCAACAAAAGATTGCTCCAGGCACTGCCAGGCTATCAAATACTAATCAAGGTGGTCAGTTGAAACATTCACACCTGGCTCCAGCAGACAAGAGTCCTTTGTCCCACCCTGGTCTTTCCACAGATATATAAACCCTTTTTCCTAGTTCCAAGAGACCTCACTACTTGTGAGGATGCTTGCCATAGATGCAGGCGAAACATCAGGAGAGAATGCCTCTAGAACCTACAACAACCCAGTTTTAAAAGGGTTTCCCGAAGGTCATCTAGTCCAGCCCCCATGTTTCCCAGAAAGGTGTTGGGAGTTCAGCCGGTGATTGTTCCAGGATCAGGGAAGTGATGCCAATGAATTTCAAGATGGTAATGGTTTGGTCAACGATATTGATGCAGAGAAGGACCAGGAGACCCCTGTGCAAAGTGTAATTTCCCATGAGAATGTCCCTGAAGGGTGTGGGGATGATAGTGTACTCCCTAAATTGCTACCAGAGTTCCCAAGATTTGGGGCTTGAAAACAACTGGGCACCTGGCCCAGCTGCAAAACCTAATGAGCAAATAGATAGACGAGACAGAATTAGTCAAAGCAGACAGGCCAAACAGTGCCTTCGGTGTTCTGCCAGGATCCAACAGAAAAAGATAAGGGGATCTCAAGTAAAGCAAAATCAATTCCTGAGTTCATGGAATAGCTTAACGAGGGGATAAAAGTTCCAAGTATGGGAAATATAGTCAGATGAAGCATCGTTTGGAATCAAGTGTAGTTCTTGTTCTTGTTTTGGGGCTTGAAAACAACTGCTGCAAAACTTAATGAGCAAATAGATGAGAGGAAATTAGTCATTAACAGACAGGCCGAACAGTGCCTTCGGTGTTCTGCCAGACTCCGACAGAAAAAGATAAGGGGATCTTAAGTAAAGCGAAATCAATTCCTGAGTGCATGGAATAGCTTAACGAGAGGATAAAAGTTGCAAGTATGGGAAATATAGTCAGATGAAGCATCGTTGGAATCCATTATGTACCAAGAGAACATTTCCAGTCAGTTCAGTTCTCTGTTGTGTTCTTTGTGATCCACAAACTATCGTTTTGGATCTGGTAAGTCCTTGATTGGAATATTCTATAATTCAGGGGTCACCGAGATCACCCAAAGATTTTGGGATTTGTTGAGTTGTTTTGGGTTTTTTTGTTTTTGTCTGATGTGGAGTGTGGCATGGGTGAGTTTACTTCCCTTTTCTGGATATTTACTGAGCGAACAAAGGCCAAAGAAGAATCTTTGTGGGGAAGAGCACATCCTCATCCATTGTATCATCATAAGGGACACTCAAACATAGAAGAAACAAATTATTCAGACAGGGAATACGAAGAGTGTGGGGATGATAGTGTACTCCCTGGATTGCTACCAGAGAATTCCCAGGATTTTGGGCTTGAAAACAACTGGGCACCTGGCCCAGCTATGAGACTTAATGAGCAAATAGATAGAAGAGAGGAAATTAGTCAAAACAGACAGGCCGAACAGTGCCTTCGGTGTTCTGCCAGACTCCGACAGAAAATAATAAGGGGATCTTAAGTAAAGCGAAATCAATTCCTGAGTGCATGGAATAGCTTAACAAGGGGATAAACGTTCCAAGTATGGGAAATATAGTCAGATGAAGCATCGTTGGAGTTAAGTGTAGTTCTCGCCCTTGTTTTGTGGAAGCCTTGCTTGGAAGATTCTTGTCTAAGTATTTGTTTCATGGTTTGGATTCTTGGATTGTATGAATGCCTACTCATGCCTTGGATTAATGTTTCCTGTTTTCCTGAATTAGAGAAGTGTGGACTTTATTTTTATGGACTTTGCTGAACTTTACCCTGGACTATTTTTGCTCCTGCTTATCTTCTTACCTAATTGGATTTACTTATTTCTTTAAAGTGCTTTTTACTTGCTGCTTTTTAATTATCTTCAATAAAAGGAGTGTTCAATCAATGGTGTGGTGTTTACAGTCAGAGGGCTTTTCCAGTCCTGGAATGCAACGAAAGGGAGGCACATTTAAAGTCCTCCTGACAGATGGCCTCCCAGAAGGAGACTCTGGCCAATACGAGGCACGGTTGGAAAGTGTTATTGCTGTTTAATTGTGAAATACTTAATTTGAAAGTAGTTGTTGGAAGCAATTGTTCTACTCCAAAATCTATGCTGAATTGGTTGAGACGTTCATTGCAAAACCATAGCAAAATGTACTGCTGAAGGATGTCCCTCCAAAATAAGTCTCGCTTATCCAACCTTCGCTTATCCGACATTTCGGCTTATCCAAGGCTCTTATCTGACACCCCTCTTTTCCTCCAGCATTTCCCCTGGAACAAATTTGGCGCAAATACCCGATACGCCCACATTTGAATACTGGTGGGATGGGTGTGCGTGTGTGTTGATTTTGTCATTTGGGAGTTGTTGCTGGGATTTATAGTTCACCTACAATTAAAGAGCATTCTAAACTCCATCAACAATGGAACTGAACCAAAATTGGCACACGGAACTCCCATGACCAACAGAAAATACTGGGTTTGGTGGGCACTGACCTTGAGCTTGGGAGTTGTAGTTCACCTACATCCAGAGAGCACCGTGGACTCAAAACAATGATGGATCTGGGACAAACTTGGCATGAATGCTCAATATGCCCAAATGTGAACTCTAGTGGAGTCTGGGGAAAATAAACCTTGATATTCGGGAGTTATAGTTGCTGGGATTTATAGTTCACCTACAATCAAAGAGCCCCATAAACAATGGGATTGAACCAAACTTGTCACACAGAACTCCTATGACAAATAGAAAATACTGGAAGGGTTTGGTGGGCACTGACCTTGAGTTTTGGAGTTGTAGTTCACCTATATCCATAGAGCACTGTGGATGTAAACAATGATGGATCTGGACCAAACTTGGCACGGATACTCAATAGGCCCAAATGTGAACACTGGTGGAGTTTGGGGAAAGTAGACCTTGACATTTGGGAGTTGTAGTTACTGGGATTTATAGTTCAACTTCAATCAAAGAGCATTTTGAACCTCACAAATGATAGAGTTGGGCCACACCGAACCCCCATGACCAACAGAAAATACTGTATTTTCTGATGGTCTTTGGCAACCCACTGCAGGGCCCCTGACCCCCAGGTTTAAAATCGCTGCCTTAAAAGTTTCTACACTGCAGAATTAATGGCAGTTCCATACTTTACCTGCCATGGATCAATGGGATTTGTAGTTCAGAAAGGGACCAGAACTCTTTGGCAGAGAAGGCCAGGCTTTAGCACAGCAGGTTAAACCACTAGCTACAGTAAATCTTGTCAGTTGAAAGGCTGCCAATTTGAAGCCCAGGTCAGGGTGAGCTCCTCGCTTTTAGCCCAATCTTCCACTTACCTATCGATTCGAACAAAAATGTGAGTAGATAGATACCGCTTTACTAAAAGCAGGGAGGCCGAGCTTTAGCAAAGCTGGTAAATCACTAGCAATGATAAGATCTACGAACTGAAAAGTTCGAAGCCCTGGGCCGGCATGATCTTCTGACGGTCAGCCCAGCTCACTGTTGACCTACGCAATTCGAAAATAGCTTAGAGCTGTAAGTAGAGGTTTGTGTATAAAACAGCACTGAATATATTCTGTGATCCGCCCTGAGTCTGCTTTGGGGTGAGAAGGGTGGAATATAAATACTGTAAATAAATAAATAAGGCGAAAGACCTTACAAGACTACAACTCCCACGATCCTACAGAACTGAGACATGTTGGTTAAAATGCGTCAAACTGCAGTTGTCCTGCAATGTAGATGCACCTATGTAGGATTATCGTAACACAACACGAGAAAGATAATCACACACCACATTGCTTTCCCCATATGGACCTTTTGGTGCGAGGATACAATACATAGTCAAAAAAAGGCACCCACAAACACACCCACCACACTGACCAGAGTGGGAACACAACCACTGAGTGAACAATGGGCAAGTTGGCATTTCTGGAGATGGGATTCCTTAATAAGGAGACATCTAGAGTCCAAAAGCCCCTCCATTTGCCTCTCTCTTGTTATTCACATTGGTGGCTTTAAAGAATTACAGAGTCCAAAGGCACCCAAGAGGTCATTTAGTCCAGCCTCTGGGCAGGGTCTGTAGCCCAGAATGCAACTCCAGCATGTCAGTTAAATGAGTTGCTTGTTGCTGATATTTATGTTGACTGTTGTCAACATGTTGATTGCTTGCAGTCAAGATGCCTTTGGCTTGTGGCAACTCTAAGCATGAAGGACATCCAAGCCATGCAACAATCAGCTCTTGCAGTCAATGGCTTCATCAGTTGAGCTTCTCCATTTGGAACAGGGTATTCTTATTTTCCTATTGTCTTTACTTTGTTGAAGACCCTCACTTGATGGTATCCTGACTCCATGTGGTTTCCTCAATGGGGTCCATCCATTTGGGATAGGGTCTTCTTCTTCTTCTGCCTTTGACATTACTTTATGATCTGTTGAAGACCCTTCTTGGTCTATCAAAGCACTGGAAACACGGACGGATCCTGACTCCATATGGAATATGGTCTTCTCCTTTACCTACTGCCTCATAACTTACTTTATTGTCTATTGAAGACCCTTCTTGATCTATCATAACTTACTTTATTGTCTGTTGAAGATCCTTCTTGATCTACCAAAGCACCGTTGAAGGACCWTATTTTATTGTCTGTTGAAGGACCTTCTTGAGCTATSAAAGGACTGGAAACATGGATGGATCCTGACTCCATATAGAATATGGTCTTCTTCTATTCCTAATGCCTCATAACTTACTTTATTTTCTGTTGAAGGCCTTTCTTGATCTATCAAAGTACTAGAAACATGGATGGATCCTGACTCCATATAGAATATGGTCGTCTTCTTTTCCTAATGCCTCATAACTTACTTTATTTTCTGTTGAAGGCCTTTCTTGATCTATCAAAGRYCTYGAAACATGGATGGATCTTGACTCCATATGGAATAGGGTCTTCTTTTTCTCCTACTGCCTCATAACTTATTTTATTGTCTGTTGAAGGACCTTCTTGGTCTATCAAAGCACTGGAAACATGAATGGATTCTGAATCCCATATATAATATTGTCTTCTTCTTTTCCTACTGTGTAATAACTTATTTTATTTTATGTTGAAGGACCTTCTTGATCTATCAAAGCACTGGAAACACGGATGACTCCTGACTCCATATGGAATAGGGTCTTCTTCTTTTCCTACTGCCTCATAACTTACTTTATTGTCTGTTGGAGAGACCCCCTTAAATGTGTCCTCACTGCATATGGCTTCTTTAATGGAGTCATGCATCTGGAATAGGGCCTTCTTCTCCTGTCTTCTACGCTACTTTGTCTGGTGAAGACCCTCTTTGACCAAGCAATGGAAACATGGATGGATCCCGACTCCACAAAGCTTTTTCTTCTAGCAACATGGAATGGGAAGATGCCTCCCCATTGATTAACACAGGGTTCCAGGCTTTAGCACCCCCAAAACCTGTCTCTGGGGGCCAAAAAGCATCACCTGACTGGGTAAGTCATGGTCTTTGTCACCTCAAGGTTTCTGTATCCGCAGGCAAGAAATGCAAAGGAGAGTCCTCCCCAGAGATCCTTAAGTCACTACAATCTGGGGTCTCCTTCCAAGCTTCCCAAAGGCTTTGCTAGGAAGAGGGAGGCCCCCCCATTTCCTCGCCAGCCCCTTCCTTGTGGGTTTGGCCCTTGAATGAGCGGCTCTTGCCCTGGATGCTGGGCCTGTCAGTACCAAGGGTCGGCCCGGTGTTGCTGGTTGTAGAGTTGCAACTTGATCTGGTCTCTGATCTGGTTGACCAGCACCTGGGAGAGCAGGATCCCAACCAGCTGCAAAAGGGAAGAAGAAACAATGAAACAAAACCAGGATTTTAAACAACAACAACAACATACATACATACATACATACATACATACATACATACATCACACAGTCCTAGACACTTGGGAAGCGTTCAACTTGTGATCTTGTCATATGAAATCCAGCATATAGATCTCATTTGCTGTGACATACTGTCCTTTTGTGTCAGTAAAATAATAATACTCAAACTTTATTTATATCCTGCCCTACTCCCTGAAAGGACTCAGGGCGATGTCAAACAGATATCGGCAAACATTCAATGCCGTCAGAAGCTGAACAAAGACAAAAATAACCAACCCCCCAAATCCCCCCCCAAAAAATTCACATATACGTCAAAATAATAGCACATTATACTGCAATATTACTAGTAATATTATCTATTTATCTATCTATCTATGTAATAAAAGTGAATGTTTGTATGTGGAGGGAGGGAGGGAGGTGTATGTGGCTGCATTCTGATTGGTTGGCACTGTGGTACAATTTGCATATGGTCTCTGATTGGCCAGCCTCAACATTCCAACATTCTGAGACAGCAGAGAGGGGAAAAAAGGGCGTGAGGCTGTGGCAGCTTTCTGATTCGTTGCCACTGTGGAACAATTTGCATATGATCTCTGATTGGAACAATTTGCATATGATCTCTGATTGGGCTGCTGCAAACTGAGAGGGTTGAAAAGTAATGCCTCCACCTTCGTTACTTGGGTTTGGATGGGAATATTTTAATAAATCAAACGTAGAAATAATCCTTAGAATGTGCTCATTAACTACCACTATTCACTTTTCCACATAATCACCAAACAATTGGATACATTTCTGCCAACGATAAACAAGTTTTCTGAAGCAGTCACGGAAGAAGTCGACAATCTGTTTTCGCAACCAGCATCTCACAGTTCTCTCATCCTGGGTACCAATTGTGCACAGATCTTCCAAAAGCCAAGCAAAGCAATAATGTGACCCACACGTTCTTGTGAAATGCCAATTATGCTTGAAATTTCTCTCTGAGTGATACGACGATCGTCCTGAATCAATCTGTCAACCTTTTGCTTGTGAAACCCAGTGGTTGCTGTCACAGGACGTCCAACTCTTTGTCACGAAAGTCAGATGTTCCAACATCAACATCTTTAAACTTACTTGCCCAACAGCGCACAGTCCTCACATCAACACAATCCCCATAAACAGCTTGCATTCTCCTTCTGCTGTCAAGAATTCAATGACTGCAAGTTGCTTAAGTTGCATTGACCGACTGTCTGCGCAGGGTTCCATACTTTGCACTTTAACAACTCAACCGTTCAATGCTAAGGCTTCCTGCCAAAATGGAACTGTAGAGGAGAGTCTACTGAACAAGCCAGTACCTGCTGCATACCAGTATCGCTATCTGTTGAGTTACAAAGGTGGAGGCATTACTTTTCATTCGTATTATTCTTGAAAAAGTACTCTTGTTGTTGTTGTTGTTGTTTTGTGTGTAGCTTTTGTCTTAATCTGTCTAAACAAAACAATTTAAAAGCAAAGCAAAGCCCTGGTTCGGTCTCCAGGAGGAAGGGGCTCACCTGCGGGATGGCCAGCCCCAGGGCCACTCCACCCAGGAGGAAGAGGTTGCTGTGGATCCAGTTGACCAGCTTGTCGATGCAGCCGTTGGTGTAGATGAACTCGCCGGCCTCCAGGTAGTTGAGGGCCTGCATGCCTTGGCCGCACATGGTGTTGATGACCGACTGCAAGGAGGAAGAGGGCAAAGGCCAGAGATGGTATATTATATAGCATATACATATAGGCACATTATATATGCAGAATCACAAAAACAAAGCACTCATTCATCCACAATCACTACTGCACATTCCCTAATGCAGGCATGGTGTTTAGGACTCCAACTCCCACAATTCCTAATATATAATACTAGCTGTCCCCTGACACACGTTGCTGTGGCCCAGTCTTTGTGTATGTGTTTTGTGTGTGTATATGTATGTATATAATTGTGTATATGTGTTAGTGTATATATGGGGTTTTGCGCATGCATGCTGTGGCCCAGTCTGTATGTATGTGTGTGTGTATATTGTGTATATATGTATGTTAGTGTATATATGTGGTTTTGCGCATGCTTTTGTGGATATGTGTGTATATATCTGTGCATATGTGTATATATGTGTGTTAGTGTATATATGTGGTTTTGCGCATGCATGCTGTGGCCCAGTCTGTGTATATGTGTTTTTGTGGATATGTGTGTATATATCTGTGCATATGTGTATATATGTGTGTTAGTGTATATATGTGGTTTTGCGCATGCATGCTGTGGCCCAGTCTGTGTATATGTGTTTTTGTGGATAT
Source organism: Anolis sagrei ordinatus (assembly GCF_025583915.1). Lineage (NCBI taxonomy): Eukaryota > Metazoa > Chordata > Lepidosauria > Squamata > Anolidae > Anolis > Anolis sagrei. The sequence continues at coordinate 4,696,509 of NW_026847549.1, read as the reverse complement.
GTGTGTATATATCTGTGCATATGTGTATATATGTGTGTTAGTGTATATATGTGGTTTTGCGCATGCATGCTGTGGCCCAGTCTGTGTATATGTGTTTTTGTGGATATGTGTGTATATATCTGTGCATATGTGTATATATGTGTGTTAGTGTATATATGTGGTTTTGCGCATGCATGCTGTGGCCCAGTCTATGTATATGTGTTTTGTGGATATGTGTGTATATATGTAAGTTAGTGTATATATGTGTGTACAGAAGTTGATTATAAATTGTATGACTTTAACTGTATTTGTGTTTAGATTGGCTGCAGTAATGCTGGAGCGGCCTAAGTCAGAGGAGTGCGTTGCCATGGAGACGATGCTGTAGAGAGAGAAGTGGGAGGAGCTTAGAGGGGAGAGTTTGAAAAACGACAGTTTATGTTCAGTTAGGGTTTTGGAGTCGGAGTTAGCAGTTGAGAGAGAGAGAGTGGGAAGTAGAGAAGCAGTGTTTGTGAATAGTCAGAGGTTTCTTCAGTTTAGGAAGGCTGAAGGGGAAACCTAATTAGTTTCATTAGTTAGAGAGGACTAAGAGAAGCTTGTTTAGATCACTAGTTAGGAAAGAACTAGAGATCTGGGGTTTGATCAAGAAAGGATCAAATCAGAAGGCTATTCACCTCAGGAAACATTGTTTAAGAAAGTGTTTCACCACAGTAAAAGTCAATTACAAGTTGTATCATCCAGAAGTGTGAACTGTATTGCAACCAAGTTACATGTAAAGTTCTCAAAGTATTTCCAAGTTTATCAACAGCCTGCAACCATACGCTTTGTTCAAAATAAACTTGTTCTCTTTTGTTTGAAGACTGCCTCATCTCCATTAATTCTGTGTCCAGTGTGCCATATCTCCCAATAATACCTCACATCACACATTGGTGGCACCATTAAGAGTAATAAATAATAAATCGTCCCTCCTCTCTCCTAATTCGTTACAATGTGGTTTTGCGCATACATGCTGTAGCCCAGTCTGTGTATATGTGTTCTGTGGATGTGTGTGTATATATTTGTGTAGATGTGTATATCTGTGTCAGTGTATATATGTGGTTTTGCACATGCATGCTGTGGCCCAGTCTGTGTATATGTGTTCTGTGGATATGTGTGTATATGTATGTTAATGTATATATGTGGCTTTGCGCATGCATGCTGTGGCCCAGTCTGTGCATATGTGTTTTGTGGATATGTGTATATATATTTGTGTATATATATGTTAGTGTATATATGTAGTTTTGCACATGCATGCTGTGGCTCAGTCTGTGTATATGTGTTTTGTGGATATGTGTGTATATATCTGTGTATATTAGTGTATATATGTGGTTTTGCGCATGCATGCTGTGGCCCAGTCTGTGCATATGTGTTCTATGGATATGTGTGTATATATTTGTGTATATGTGCAATACAATATAATATAATTATACAATATAACATACTTATATTAATACTAATAGTATATAATATCAGATTCCTCTCACTTTCTGTTGTCTCGGCTCCATTCTTAACTAGGGGTAGGATGTCTGTAACTTGGGGACACTCTGTAATAACCAAGTAACACCCTTTGTCCTCACTGACCTCGTCCTCGACTTGCAGACAACAAGAATAAGGCACGGAGCAGCGTTCCCGGCTGGGATTATAGGCCGTACAGTTGAAGTACATGTTTCGAGACCAGTCCTTGTAGGAGACGCCTCCGCAGCAGCTGAACTGGAAAGAGGGAAAGCAGAGGCTGAGTCCACACTGGGGAATTCATGCAGATTTGTACTACTTCCAACTGCAATGGCTCAATGCAACAGGATCCTGGAAGTTGCTGTTTGGTGAGACACTGTCACGCTTGGACAGAGAAGGGTAAGGACACTGGGAAACTATATCTCCCAGGATCCCATCACATTGAGTCACGGCTCTTAAAGTGCTGCCAAACTGCATTCATTTGACAGTGTAGATGTAGGGTTGAATGAAAAGTAATGCCTCCACCTTCGTAACTCCTCAACAGGTGGCAGTACTGGTATGCGGTAGGTACTGGCTTGTTCGGTAGACTTTCCTCTACAGTTCCATTTTGGCAGGAAGCCTTAGCATTGAACGGTTGTGTTGTTAAAGTGAAAAGTAAAGCCTCCACCTTCGTAACTCCTCAACAGATGGCAGTACTGGTATGCGGCCTCACTACCTCTGAGGATGCTTGCCATAGATGCAGGCGAAATGTCAGGAGAGAATGCCTCCAGACCATGGCCATAGAGCCCGAAAAAACCTACAAAAACCCAGTGATTCTGGCCATGAAAGCCTTCGACAATACATAGGTACTGGCTTGTTCAGTAGACTCTCCTCTACAGTTCCATTTTGGCAGGAAGCCTTAGCATTGAGCGGTTGTGTTGTTAAAGTGAAAAGTACTGCCTCCACCTTCGTAACTCCTCAACAGATGGCAGTACTGGTGTGCGGCAGGTACTGGCTTGTTCAGTAGACTCTCCTCTACAGTTCCATTTTAGCAGGAAGCCTTAGCATTGAACGGTTGTGTTGTTAAAGTGAAAAGTAATGCCCCCACCTTCGTACCTCCTCAACAGGTGGCAGTACTGGTATGCGGCAGGTACTGGCTTGTTCAGTAGACTCTCCTCTACAGTTCCATTTTGGCGGGAAGCCTTAGCATTGAACGGTTGTGTTGTTAAAGTGAAAAGTAATGCCTCCACCTTCGTAACTCCTCAACAGATGGCAGTACTGGTATGCGGCAGGTACTGGCTTGTTCAGTAGACTCTCCTCTACAGTTCCATTTTGGCGGGAAGCCTTAGCATTGAACGTTTGTGTTGTTAAAGTGCAAAGTATGGAACCCTGCACAGACGGTCGGTCAATGTGACTTAAGCAATGTGCAGTCATCGAGTTCTTGACTGCAGAAGGTGTCACCCCAAAGGATATTCATCAAAGAATGCAAGCTGTTTATGGGGTTTGTGTTGATGTGAGTACTGTGTCACCTCAAAGGAGATTAATCAGAGAATGCAAGCTGTTGATGTTGATTGTGTTGATGTGAGTACTGTGCGTCGTTGGGCGAGTAAGTCTAAAGATGTCGAGGTGAGAACATCTGATTTGCATGACAAACAAAGAGTTGGAAGTCCTGTGATAGCAACCACCGAGTATCACAAGCAAAAGGTTGACAGATTAATTCAGAAAAGGTTGACAGATTAATTCAGAATGATTGTCGTATCACTCAGAGAGAAATTTCAAGCACAATTGGCATTTCGCAAGAACGTGTGGGTCACATTATTGCTTTGCTTGGATATCGGAAGATCTGTGCACGATGGGTACCCAGGATGAGAGACACTGGTTGCGGAAACAGAGTGTTGACGGCTTCAGAAAACTTGTTCATCGTTGGCAGAAATGTATCCAATTGTCTGATGATTATGTAGAAAGGTGAATAGTGGTAGTTAAAGAGCACATTCTAAGGATCAGTTCTGTGTCTGATTTATTAAAATATTCCCATCCAAACCCAAGTAACGAAGGTGGAGGCATTACTTTTCATTCAACCCTCGTAACAACAGTGTTGACGCAAAGGTGCTGCAAGCAGAAAGGGTCAAGACCTTAGCAAACTGCAATTCCCAGGATTCCACAGCATTGGGTTGTGTCAATTCAAGTGGCGTCAAACTGCATTTATTCATTCTACTGTGCAGATATGCCTTTGGTCGGAAGTTAGCAAGGAGATTGGGGGATTTGTAGTATATGCAAACAACCTACCTCTTTCTGACCAAAGTCAATGAGGTTTTGGAGGTCCAAGTCGTCCCGGTAATGCACAATGGCGTTGTTGACAATCTCGCTGACCTTTCCCCGCGCCTGGAAACGAAAATAACGAGGGGGTGTTCTTAAAAATTAATTTAATTTTCATTAAATTTTCAAGAAATTAGAGGGCTGAAGTTTTGGATTAATCTTCCTTGCAAATGAGAGACCTCCTCTGCATGCCCCAGCAACACATTAATCTAATAATATTTATTTATTTATTTATTTATTTATTTACTGTACTTGTTTACCGCTATTTCTCAGCCTAAATGGCGACAATGCGGTTTACAACAAAATACAACAATCAACAGTATACAATTTAAAACCATAAAACACAATACCCATTATTAGCACATCAATAACCATCCAGTGCATCTCCTAACTAAAATCATGATCCAGTTTCGTCGTCCATTTTACCAGTCCTTTAATCATTACATTCAATTGCACCGAATTAACCAAAAGCCTGTTCGAACATCCAGGTTTTTAATCTTCTTCGGAAAACCATCAGCGAGGGGGCTGCTCTTATCTCCATGGGGAGGGCGTTCCATAGCCGAGGGGCCACCACAGAAAAGGCCCTGTCTCTCGTCCCCGCCAGCCGCACCTGTGAACCAGGCGGGATAGAGAGCAAGGCCTCCCCAGAAGATCTTAGGGTCCTGGTGGGCTGATAGGCCGAGATACATTCGGATAGGTAGGTTGGGCCAGAACCGTTTAGGGCTTTAAAGGCCAACGCCAGCACTTTGAATTGAGCCCGGTAGCAAATCGGCAGCCAGTGGAGCTGGTGCAGCAGAGGAGTTGTGCGCTCCCTGCGCTCCGCTCCAGTTAGTATCATGGCTGCCGACGGTTGGACTTTGAAGCTTCTGAGCAGTCTTCAAAGGCAGCCCCACTAGAGAGTGTTGCAGTAGTCTATACGGGATGTAACCAGAGCGTGGACTACCATGGCCAAGTCAGACTTCCCAAGATACAGGTGCAGCTGGCACACAAGTTTTAACTGTGCGAATGCTCCCCTGGTCACCGCCGAAACCTGGGGTTCCAGGCTCAGCGATGAGTCCAGGATCACACCCAAGCTGCGAACCTGCGTCTTCAGGGGGAGTGCGACCCCGTCCAACACAGGCTGTAACCCTATACCCTGTTCGGCCTTCCGACTGACCAGGAGTACCTCTGTCTTGTCTGGATTGAGTTTCAATTTGTTCGCCCTCATCCAGTGTCACAGCGGCCAAGCACCGGTTCAGGACCTCGACAGCCTCCTTAGTAGCAGGTGGAAAGGAGTGACAGAGTTGGACATCATCTGCGTACAGATGATATCGCACTCCGAAACTCCGGATGATCTCACCCAGCGGCTTCATGTAGATGTTGAACAACATGGGAGACAGTATTGAACCCTGAGGAACCCCACAAGACAAAGGTTGTGGGGTTGAACAGGAGTCTCCCAGTAACACCTTCTGAGATTGACCCTCAAGGAATGAGCGGAGCCACTGTAAAACAGTCCCTCCAAGACCCATCCCGCGAGGCGTCCCAGAAGGATACCGTGGTCGACGGTATCGAAGGCCGCTGAGAGGTCCAGCAGCACCAACAGGGACACACTCCCCCTGTCGAGCTCCCGGCGCAGATCATCCACTAAGGCGACCAAGGCTGTCTCGGTACCATGCCCCGGCCTAAAGCCAGACTGTGCCGGATCCAGATAATCCGTGTCTACCAAGAATGCCTGGAGTTGTGAGGCCACCACACGTTCCATGACTTTGCCCAAAAAGGGGAGATTGGAAACAGGCCGATAGTTGACGAATTGAGTGGGGTCCAGTGATGGTTTTTTCAACAGCGGTTTTATCACAGCTTGCTTTAAGCTGGCTGGAATTTTGCCTTCCCGAAGGGAGGCATTAACCACCACCTTCACCCACTCGGCCAATCCCCCTCTGGCCTCCTTCAGAAGCCAGGATGGGCAGGGGTCTAGGATGCATGTGGTAGCTCTCATTCCTCCAAGCACCTTGTCCACATCCTCGGATTGAACCAATTGAAATGAATCCATCAAAACCGGACAAGCAGATGCTCGGGTTACATCCTCAGAGACTGCCGTTAATATGGTATCCAGACCAGAGCGGATCAAAGCGACTTTGTCTGCAAAGAACTGAGCAAAGGCTTCACAGCGAGCTGCCGAGTCATCAGGGCACCCATCCTGAATGGTGGGTTTTAAAAGGCCTCTGACAACTCAGAACAGTTCAGCCGGACGGTTCTTTGCAGACGCAATAGTGGCCGCAAAGAAAGTTTTCTTTGCGGCTTTTATTGCCGCGGCATATGCCCTTAAAAAGGACACAAACCGTGTTCGATTTGGCTCGCTTCGGATCCGAACGCCACACGCCCTCTAGTTCCCTCTTCTTTCGCTTCAACGCTGCCAGCTCCTCAGTAAACCAGGGAGCTGGTTTAGCTCGGCTACTTGAGAGGGGACGTTCTGGAGCGATCGTGTCTATTGCCCTAGTCATCTCCCCATTCCAGAGAGTGACCAGGGCAGGATCACCTACCGAGGTGGCGGGAAATTCCCCAAGAGCCATCAGGAATCCATCCGGATCCATAAGCCTCCTGGGGCGGACCAACTTAATGGGTCCTCCACCTCTGCGGAGGTTATGGGGTGCAGTGAGTCTAAAGCTGACCAGGTGGTGGTCGGTCCATGGCAACGGAGAGATGGATAACTCCTCAACACCGCCACCTTCCTCCCATCCCTGGCAGAAAACCAAGTCCAATGTATGTCCAGCACTGTGGGTGGGGCCAGATACCTGTTGGGACAGCCCCATGGTTGCCATGGCAGACATGAAGTCCTGAGCCGCTCCCGATAAGGCGGCCTTGGCATGGACATTGAAGTCCCCCAGCACAAGCAGCCGTTGGGACTCCAATGCCAGGTCCGAGACCACCCCCGCTAGCTCAGGCAGGGAGACTGTGGTGCAGCGAGGTGGACGGTACACCAACAGAATCCCTAATCTGTCCCGGTCACCCACCCTCAGGTGGACGCATTCAAAATTTGTTGACTGCGGGATGGGGGCCCTGGTCAGAAGAATGGAATCTCTATAGACCACTGCAACTCCGCCTCCCCGCCCTCCGGATCTCGGTTGGTGCTGCACAGAGAAACCTGGTGGGCAAAGCTGGGTCAATTCACTCCTCCAGCTTCATCCAACCAGGTCTCTGTGATGCACGCCAGATCTGCCCGTTCATCCAGGATCAAATCCTGGATGAAAGCTGTTTTACCATTGACAGATCTGGCGTTCAACAGCACCACCTTCAAACCGGAGGGACCGCCATCCTGGTTACACCAACTTACCACATCAGGAGACCGCTTTGGAATTACTAATGTTGATCCACGTTCCCTAGGCCGAATTAAAGGTCTCCCTTTCCCGTGTCTCCCCCTCCCCACCACGACTTCTATGGGGGCTCCCCGGCCGATGGAACACCCTTCCTCCTCCATGACGCAATCCGCATTATAATAACAATAACAACTACCACATTACTAATAATAACAACAACATCACAATAATAACAGCAACAATGATTCCACAATAATATAATAACAGCAAAAATAACAATATCACTACCACAATAACAGTAATAACAGCAACAACAATACACTACCATATTAATAATATCAATAACAATATTACCACAATAACAGCAACAAATATCACTACCACAATAGCACAATAACAGCAACAGCAACAACAATACCGGAGTAACATAATAACAACAGTAGCAACAGTATCACTACCATAACAATAATACCACAATAAAATAACAGCAGTAGCAGCAACAATACCTCTACCACAATAATATAACAAAATAATAACAATATCACCACCACAATAACAGTAATAACAGCAACAATCCACTACCATATTAACAACAGCAACAACAATATTACCATAATAATAATAACAGCAGCAACAACAAATATCACTACCAAATAATAGTACAATAATAACAGAAAAAATAACAATATCACCACCACAACAGTAATAACAGCAACAACAATACACTACCATAGTAACAACAGAAACAGCAATATTACCACAATAATAACAGCAACAACAACAAATATCACTACCACAATAATAGCACAATAATAACAACAGCAATAGCAATACTACTATAACATAATAATAACAACAGTTACAACAGTATCACTATCATAACAATAATACCACAATAAAATAACAGCAGCTGAAGCAATAGTACCACTACCACAATAATAACAGCAACAAAGATACCACAATAATATAATAATAACAGCAAAAATAAAAACATCACCACCACAATAACAGTAATAACAGCAACAACAATACACTACCATATTAACAACAGCAACAATATTACCATAATAATAATAATAATAATAATAATAATAATAATAACAGCTACAACAAATATCACTACCACAATAATAGTACAATAATAATAACAGCAACAATACCACCATAACATAATAACAACAGTCACTACCACAACAATACCACAATAAAATTACAGCAGCAGCAACAATACCACTACCACAATAATAATAGCAACAAAGATAATAATATATTTATAACAGCAAAAATAACAATAATAGCAACAACAATACACTACCATATTAACAATAGCAAAAACAATATTACCACAATAATAATAACAGCAACAACAACAAATATCACTACCACAACAGTACAGTAATAATAGCAGCAACAGCAATACCACCATAACATAATAATAACAAAAGTAACAACAGAATTACTACGATAACAATAATACTGCAATAAAATAACAGTAGGAGCACTATCACCATAATACCACAACAACAATAGCAACAACATTAAAATTACAATAATACCACAACAACAATAACAATAGCAACATAATTAATACCAGCACTACCACCATCATCATAATACCGGAACAATAATATCAGCAACAGAAATAATATCACTACCACAATAAGAGCACAATAATAATAGCAACAAAAAAATGCCACTACCACAATAACAACAGCAACAATAATACCACAATAAAATAATAACAGCGATAATACCACTATCACAATCATATCACAACAATATCAATAGCAAGAATATTAATACCACCACAGTAATAATAATATCACAACAACAACAACAAATACCTTATCTGAGAAGACGAAGCCCAGAACGCCGGACGCCAGCTGCAGCAGGAAAATGATGGTCAAGCAGACTGAGAACTACGGAAAAGAGAAGACCCCATAAAGGGAAGGTCTTGAGGTAAGACAGGAGCATTATTGGAAAGTTGTAGGTTTTTTCAGGCTATATGGCCATGTTCTAGAGGCATTCTCTCCTGACATTTCGCCTATATCTATGGCAAGCATCCTCAGAGGTAGTGAGGTCTGTTGGAAGTAGGAAAAAGGGTTTATATATCTGTGGAATGACCAGGGTGGGACAAAGGACTCTTGTCTGCTGGAGCTAGGTGTGAATGTTTCAACTGACCACCTTGATTAGCATTTAATGGCCTGGCAGTGCCTGGGGCAATCTTTTGTTGAGAGGTGATTAGATGTCCTTGTTTGTTTCCTCTCTGTTGTTGTGCTGTTGTAATTTTAGAGGTTTTTTTAATACTGGTAGCCAGATTTTGTTCATTTTCATGGTTTCCTCCTTTCTGTTGAAATTGTCCACATGCTTGTGGATTTCAGTGGCTTCTCTGTGTGTAGTCTGACATGGTGGTTGTTGGAGTGGTCCAGCATTTCTGTGTTCTCAAATAATATGCTGTGTCCAGGTGGTTCATCATGTGCTCTGCTATGGTTGACTTCTCTGGTTGAAGTAGTCTGCAGTGCTTTTCATGTTCCTTGATTCGTGTTTGGGCGCTGCGTTTGGTGGTCCCTATGTAGACTTGTCCACATCTGCATGGTATACGGTAGACTCCTGCAGAAGTGAGAGGATCCCTCTTGTCCTTTGCTGAACGTAGCATTTGTTGGATTTTCTTGGTGGGTCTGTAGATTGTTTGTATGTTGTGTTTCCTCATCAGCTTCCCTCTGCGGTCAGTGGTTCCCTTGATGTCTGGCAAGAACCCTTTTCCTCTGGGTGGGTCTTCATCTTGACTCTCGTGGCTTCTTCTCGGTTGTCTTGCAGCTCTTCTGATGTCTGAGGTGGAGTCTCCATTGGCCTGGAGAGCCCAGTTGAGGTGGTTCAGTTCATCTTGGAGGAGGTGGGCTTCACAGATTCTTTTTGCACGGTCTGCCAAGGCTTTAATGGGGCTTCTTTTTTGACTTGACAGAGAAGCCATTGAAATCCACAACATGTGGACAATTTCAACAGAAAGGAAGAGACCATGAAAATGAACAAAATCTGGCTACCAGTATTGAAAAATTCAAAAATTACAACAGCAAAACAACAGAGAAGAAACAATCAGGGACAGCTAATCACCTCTCAACAAAAGATTGCCCAGGCACTGCCAGGACATCAAATTCTAATCAAGGTGGCCAGTTGAAATATTAAAAAAAAAAACTCTAAAATTACAACAGCACAACAACAGAGAGGAAACAAACAAGGACATATAATCACCTCTCAACAAAAGATTCCCCCAGGCACTGCCAGGCCATCAAATGCTAATCAAGGTGGTCAGTTGAAACATTCACACCTAGCTCCAGCAGACAAGAGTCCTTTGTCCCACCCTGGTCATTCCACAGATATATAAACCCTTTTTCCTAGTTCCAACAGACCTCACTACTTCTGAGGATGCTTGCCATAGATGCAGGCAAAACGTCAGGAGAGAATGCCTCTAGAACATGGCCATATAGCCCAAAAAAACCTACAACAACCCAGTGATTCTGGCCATGAAAGCCTTCGACAATACAAGGAGCATTCTTGTCAATCAAGGTCCCTCTTTCTGAAATGAAAGCCAATGCCTGGCCTGTTCTGAATTTGCATTATTTAAATTAGGTGGTTTTCTTCCTGGGATCTTTTGCTGAATTAAAAAAAAACAACCCTATTTCCATAGGAAACTGAGTCCCCGGTGACGCAGTTGGTTAAACCGCTGAGCTGCTAAACTTGCTGACCGAAAGGTTGCAGGTTCAAATCTGGAAAGCAGGGAGCTAACAGAGCTCCCACTGTTAGCCCCAGCTTCTGCCAACCAAGCAGTTCGAAAACATGCAAATGTGAATAGATCAATAGATACAGCTCTGGCAGGATGGTAATGGTGCTCCATGCAGTCATGCAGGCCACGTGACCTTGGAGGTGTCTATGGACAAAGCCGATTCTTTGGCTTAGCAATGGAAGATTTATTTATTTATTTATTTATTTATTTACTGCACTTGTAGACCGCCGTTCTCAGCCCTAGGGCGACTCACGGCGGTGTACAACATATAAAAACAGGCACAAGCAATATCACAACAACATTAAACAACATCACTATCAATAATACAATGAACACCAGAGTCCCAGAATTGGACACAACTGGACTTAATGTCAGGGGAAAACCTTTTTTTACCTTCCATAGGAAAGTTTTCAGGTATATCTTTGATTTTATTTCTTTTCGCTTGCATATGTACAGCATCGGTTCGACCACAACAAAGAGCGGGCGTAGGCTACAAATGGTCAACCTGAAACCTGAAGTGTGGGGTGACAGCTGTGTTAGCTTGTCCCCTTTGGCCTCACCGTTTGCAGCAGGCAGATGTTTTCTCGCAGGGAGCCGATGCAGCCGCAAAAGGTGATGCAAAACATCAGGATCCCGACCACCATCAGCAAAATGGCCGGATCCACAGCCAAACAGGCCATGGCTGCCTCTGTGGAAAGAGAGGGGAGAATTAGGAGTTGCAAAGGGGAGGCTAGAGGTGCATCCACACGGCAGAATTAATGCAGTTTGGCACCAGAACGGAGCCATCTTCCATTCCAGAACCCCACTTTTGCACTGCATTCCTCACCAAAAACATACCTTTTGGGGGACTATCCTTCCCAAAATCCCCCACACACCTCTGCCATGATAGTCATCTGTTTTGAAACCTAATGGGATGTGGGACTATTATTTGCATTGTTTCTACCCCGCTCATATCATCCTGAAGGCAACTCAGAGCAGACTACAACTCCCAGCATCCTTCATTCATGGTGGGAATTGCAGACAACAAACCTCAAAAGGTCTCTGGTTCAGAGCAGGATCGACAGGCAACAGGCAGCAATCCGGATCCCATTGCATTGGACATCCCAGCATCCCAATGTGAAGAAATGCTGGGACTTGCATAATTAATATTATTATAGACTAGCCGTGCCCTGCCACGCGTTGCTGTGGCCCAGTCTGTGTATATGTGTTTGTGTGTGTATATATGTGTTTTTATGTGTGTGTATATATTTGTGAATATGTGTATATGTGTGTTGCATAGAATAGAGAGAGATAGAGATAGAAGAGAGAAGAGAGAGAAAGAGAAAGAGAAAGAGAGAGAGAAAGAGAAAGAGAAGAAGAGAGAGAGAAAGAGATAGAGATAGAGAGAGAGAGTAGAGAGAGAGGAGAGAGAAGAGAGAAGAGATAGAGAAGAGAGAGGAAGAAGAGAAAGAAAAGAGAGAGAAAGGAAAGAAAGAAAGAAAAGAGAGAGAGAAGAGAAGAGAGAGAGAGAGAAGAGAGAAGAGAGAGAGAGAAAAGAAAGAGAAAAGAGAGAGAGAAAGAGAAGAAAGAAAGAGAGAGAGAGAGAGAAAGAGATAGAGAATAGAAAGATAGAGAGAGAGAGAGAGAGAGAGAGAGAGAGATAGACAGAGAGAGAGATAGAGAGAGAGAGAGAGAGAGAGAGAGAGATAGATAGAGATAGAGAGAGATAGAGAGAGATAGAGAGAGAGAGAGAGTCAGAGACAGAGAGAGATAGAGATAGAGATAGATAGAGATAGATAGAGATAGATAGAGAGAGAGACAGATAGAGAGATAGATAGATATAGATAGATAGATAGAGAGATCGAGAGAGATAGATAGATAGATAGATAGATAGATAGATAGATGGGTGTATATGTGTATGCATATGTGTATATATTTGTGTATTTCTGTGTTTATATCTCTCTACTCTCTTATTTCGATCTTTCTCGCTCTCTTTTATTTCTATCTCTTTCTGTATTTTTCTTTCTCTCTCGCCTTTATTTTTCTCTTTCATCTTTTTCTTTCCTTTCTGTTTCTTTCTTTCTTTTCTGTCTCTTATTTCTCTTTCTGTATCTTTTTGTTTCTCTTTCATTCTTTCTCTTTTCCATTTCTCTTTCTCACTCTCCCTTTTATTTCTATCTCTTTTATTTCTCTATCTGTCTTTCTCTTTCACGCTTTCTTTCTCCTCCTTTTTCTCTTTCTCTTTCATTTCTCTCTACTCCTCCCTCTTATTTCGATCTTCTTGCTCTCTTTTATTTCTATCTCTTTCTCTCTTTCTGTATTTTTCTTTCTCTCTCCTTTATTTTTGTCTCTTTCATTCTTTTTCTCTTCCTCCTTCTTACTATCTTTCTTTCTCTTTAATTTCTCTCTATTTTTCTCTTTCATTTCTCTCTATTTGTCTCTCTTACTTCAATCTATCTTTCTGTTACTTCCCCTCTTTTATTTCTTTTTCTTTCTATCCCTTTTTCTCTTTCATTTCTATTTCTCTCTTACTTCTATTATCTTTCTTGCTCTTTTCTATCTTTTTTCCCTTTTTATTTCTCTTCCTCTTTGTTTACTGTCTTTCTCTCACTCTATCTTTCTCTTTTCTCTTTTATTTCTCTTTTTGTCTTTCTCTTTTACTCTTTTTCTCTCTTTCTCTTTCATTTCTCTCTACTCCTCTTATTTTGATCTTTCTTGCTCTCTTTTATTTCTATCTCTTTCTCTCTTTCTGTATTTTTTTTCTCTCTCCTTTATTTTTGTCTCTTTCATCCTTTTTTCTCTTCCTCCTTCTTGCTATCTTTCTTTCTCTTTCATTTCTCTCTATTTGTCTCTCTTACTTCAATCTATCTTTCTGTTACTTCCCCTCTTTTATTTCTTTTTCTTTCTATCCCTTTTTCTCTTTCATTTCTATTTCTCTCTTACTTCTATTATCTTTCTTGCTCTTTTCTATCTTTTTTCCCTTTTTATTTGTCTTCCTTTCTTTCTTTACTGTTTCTCTCACTTTCTTTCTCTTCTCTTTTATTTCTCCCCCTCTTTCTCTTTCTCTTATTTCTCTGTCTTTTTTTCACTTTCTTTCTTTTCCTCCTTCCTTCTCTCTTTCATTTATCTCACTTCTCTCTTATTTCTATCTTTCTTGCTCTTTTATTTCTCTCTTTGTCTCTTTCTGTATTTTTCCTTCTCTCTTTTTATTTCATTCTTTTTCTTTTCCTCCTTCTTGCTATCTCTCTTTCTTGCTATCTTTCTTTCTCTTTCATTTCTCTCTATTTGTCTCTCTTACTTCAATCTATCTTTCTGTTACTTCCCCTCTTTTATTTCTTTTTCTTTCTATCCCTTTTTCTCTTTCATTTCTATTTCTCTCTTACTTCTATTATCTTTCTTGCTCTTTTCTATCTTTTTTCCCTTTTTATTTGTCTTCCTTTCTTTCTTTGCTGTTTCTCTCACTTTCTTTCTCTTCTATTTCTCCCCCCTCTTTCTCTTTCTCTTATTTCTCTGTCTTTTTTTCACTTTCTTTCTTTTCCTCCTTCCTTCTCTCTTTCATTTATCTCACTTCTCTCTTATTTCTATCTTTCTTGCTCTTTTATTTCTCTCTTTGTCTCTTTCTGTATTTTTCCTTCTCTCTTTTTATTTCATTCTTTTTCTTTTCCTCCTTCTTGCTATCTCTCTTTCTCTCTCTTTCAATTCTATCTATTACTCTCTCTCTTACTTCGATCTATCTTTCTGGCTCTCTCTCTTTTATTTCTATCTCTCTCCCCCTCTCTCTTTCACTTTTTCTTTCTCTACCTCTCTTTCATTTCTATTTCTCTATCTTATTTCTATTACCGGTATTTTTCTTGCTCTTTTTTATTTTTATCTCTTTTTCTCTCTTTTTCTGTCTCTTTCTTTCTCTTCCTCTCTCTTTCTCTTTCATTCCTATCTCTTTCTCTCTCTTTCTCTCTTTCTTTCTTTCATTCATTCCTTACCTGCGTGCTTCATCAGGCGAGCATAGACCCCGATGGCCACCATCACCATTGAAATCATCTGGGAAAAAAAGAAGCATGAATTGATTCCAAAAATACTCAAATACATTTCAATGCAAAATATATTCCAATTATTTTAAAAAAACTAGGAATTTTAGACCATCAGCTAGAACACTGACATGAGAAGATCCCATCCCTGCATGACACCTACTTCTTTAGATAATATGTACCAAGCTGGGAAAACGAAGAAAAGCCAAAATTGGAAAACAAAGAGCTTTGAGATGGCAGGCACAGATGAATTAAACACGGCTTCTAAAGATTAACAAAAATAATATAAATACACACACACATATATACATATATATAGATCCCTCGGTTATTTATTTATCGTGTCAGTAGCAACCAGACAATTGTATTACATTTTTAACAAATTTTTAACAAACAAAGTTTGCAAGCTTGGTAGTTGATTAAATGTCCTTTGACCAGTATCTGGCCCCTTGAAGTGCTTCTGGTGTTGCTGCAAGAAGGTCCTCCATTGTGCATGTGGCAGGGCTCAGGCTGCATTGCAGCAGGTGGTCAGTGGTTGGCTCTCCTCCCCACTCGCATGTTGAGGATTCCACTTTGTAGCCCCATTTCTGAAGGTTGGCTCTGCATCTCGTGGTGCCAGAACGCAGTCTGTTCAGCGCCTTCCACATCACCCAGTCTTCTGTGTGCCCAGGGGGGAGTCTCTCATTTAGTATCAGCCATTGGTTAAAGTTCTGGGTTTAAGCCTGCCATTTTGGACTCTCGCTTGCTGAGGTGTTCCAGCAAGTGTCTCTGTAGATCTTAGAAAACTATGTCTTGATTTAAGTCGTTGACGTGCTGGCTGATACCCAAACAAGGGATGAGCTGGAGATGTCTCTGCCTTGGTCCTTTCACTATTGGCTGCTACTTCCCGGCGGATGTCAGGTGGTGCAATACCGGCTAAGCAGTGTAATTTCTCCAGTGGTGTAGGGCGCAGACACCCCATGATAATGCGGCATGTCTCATTAAGAGCCACATCCACTGTTTTAACGTGGTGAGATATGTTCCACACTGGGCATGCATACTCAACAGCAGAGTAGTAGAGCGCAAGGGCAGATGCCTTCACTGTGTCTGGTTGTGATCCCCAGGTTGTGCCAGTCACCTTTCGTATGATATTGTTTCTAGCGCCCACTTTTTGCTTGATATCCAGGCAGTGCTTCTTGTAGGTCAGAGAACGGTCCAAAGTGACTCCCAGGTATTTGGGTGTGCTGCAATGCTCCAGTGGGATTCCTTCCTAGGTAATCCTCAGGGCTCAGGATGCTTGTCTGTTCTTAAGGTGAAAAGCACATGTCTGTGTTTTAGATGGATTAGGGATCAGCTGGTTTTCCCTGTAATAGGCAGTAAGAGCACCTAGAGCTTTGGAGAGCTTCTGTTCAACCATCTCAAAGCTCCCTGCTTGAGCGGTAATGGCACGATCATCAGCATAGATGAAGCTCTCTGTCCCTTCTGGCAGTGGCTGGTCATTTGTGTAGATGTTGAACGTGGATGGAGCAAGCACGCTCCCCTGAGGCAGGCCGTTCTTCTGTTTCCGCCATCTGCTTCTCTGGCCCTGGAACAACAATTTATTATGAACCACGCAGTCAAAGGCTTTAGAATAGTCAATGAAACAGAAATATATGTTTTTCTGAACCTCCCTTCCTTTTTCCATTATCCAGCATCCGGATATTGGCAATTGGGTCTCTCGTTCTTCTGTCTTTTCTGAATCCAGCTTGTCCATCTGGCAACTTTCTATGTCTTGCTGGAGTCTTCCTTGCAGGATGTTGAGCATTCCCTTACTGGCATGAGAAATAAAGGCCACTATACGAAAGTTTGAGCAGTCTTTAGCATTTCCTTTTCTTGGTATGGGGATATAAGTTGTTCCCCCCCCCCCCCAATCTGATGGCCATTCTTGTGTTTTCCATATTTGCTGGCACATGGCATGCATCACCTTGACAGCATCATCTTTTAAGATTTTAAACAGTTCAGCTGGGATCCCGTCGTCTCCTGCTGCCTTGTTGTTAGCAATGCTTCTTAAGGCCCATTCAACCTCCCTCTAATTCACTCACCACACCGTCAAAACTATCCTCGATATTATTATCCTCCCTATACAGATCTTCTGTATAGTCTCGCCACCTTCTCTTAATCTCTTCAGCTTTTATTAGGTCCTTGCCATCTTAGTTTTTAAGGCCCATTCAACCTCACTCCTCGGGATGTCTGGTTCTAATTCACTCATCACACTGTCAAAACTATCCTCGATATTATTATCCTTCCTATACAGATCTTCTGTATAGTCTCCCCACCTTCTCTTGATCTCTTCAGCTTCTATTAGGTCCTTGCCATCTTTGTTTTTAAGGCCCATTCAACCTCACTCCTCGGGATGTCTGGTTCTAATTCACTCACCACACCATCAAAACTATCCTCGATATTATTATCCTTCCTATACAGATCTTCTGTATAGTCTCACAACCTTCTCTTGATCTCTTCAGCTTCTATTAGGTCCTTGCTATCTTTGTTTCTAAGGCCCATTCAACCTCACTCCTCAGGATGTCTGGTTCTAACTCACTCACCACACCATCAAAACTATCCTCGATATTATTACTCTTCCTACACAGATCCTCTGTATAGTTTCGCCACCTGTTGAACTGCAACCCAGCTTTTGCCCTTTCTTCTTCCACCTTGATCAGAAGGGTTCCTCCTCAGTTCCTCCTTGCTTTCGGCCATGAAACTGGTATCATCTACATATCTAAGTTTGAGCATTCGTTAACATTTCACTTTTTGGGGATGGGGATATAAGTTTCTTCATACCACCAAGAATTTCTTTATGGAAAATATCTATGGACCAATAAATGAATTAGAAGGAAATCTGCCACAGAAAAGATGACACTTGGAAGGATTCCTAAACTCTTGGATCAAAGTCAAAAAATGCTAATCATCCAAAACTCCAGCTATTAAAACCTGGCAGACTTCCAAACTGAGAAAAGTAATAATCTGATAATTTAATAATTGGATTGTAATTAGAAGGGATCGGTGCAGCACCTTTGTAAACAGCGGCCATCCTTGGTATTTGTACATGCCTAAGCGATTCCAATATTTTCAGGTAGAATCCAAATAATTGATGATCGAAATCCCTAATCAATAATACTTATAAATCTGTGACAAAAGGAAATAATAATATGAATTGAATATCTCTTATCCAATTCGGATACATTCAGAAGTATCAAGCTGCATTAATTTTTGCCATGGGTAGTTGAAACAGTATCAAACTGCATTAAGTCTACAGTGTAGCAGTATCAAGCTGCATTAATTCGGCCATGGCAGTTAAAGCTGTATCAAACCGCATTAAATCTAATGGAGATGCATTAAAGCCATAGGTAATTGCATTGATTTTTCTATGGCATGATTATGACTATTATTATGGTGGCAGTGGAAACAGTATCAAACTGCATTAAATCTACAGTGTAGGTATATTAAAGCAGTCTCAGACTATATTAATTCAGCCATGGCAGCTAAAATGGTATGAAACCACAATAAATCTAGTATTTATTGTGTCAGGAGCAACCAGACAATTGTATTACATTTTTAACAAAACAAACAAACAAACAGACAAAACACAAAGTTTGCAAGCTTGGTAGTTGATTAAATGTCCTTTGACCAGTATCTGGCCACTTGGAGTGCCTCTGGTGTTGCCACAAGAAGGTCCTCCATTGTGCATGTGGCAGGGCTCAGGTTGCATTGCAGCAGGTGGTCAGTGGTTTGCTCTTCTCCCCACTCACATGTCGAGGATTCCACTTTGTGGCCCCATTTCTGAAGGTTGGCTCTGCATCTCGTGGTGCCAGAGCGCAGTCTGTTCAGCGCCTTCCAAGTCGCCCAGTCTTCTGTGTGCCCAGGGGGAGTCTCTCATTTGGTATCAGCCATTGATTGAGGTTCTGGGTTTGAGCCTGCCACTTTTGGACTCTCACTTGCTGAGGTGTTCCAGCGAGTGTCTCTGTAGATCTTAGAAAACTATTTATAGATTTAAGTCGTTGACGTGCTGGCTGATACCCAAACAGAGGGATGAGCTGGAGATGTCTCTGCCTTGGTCCTTTCACTATTGGCTGCTACTTCCCAGCGGATGTCAAGTGGTGCAATACCGGCTAAACAGTGTAATTTCTCCAGTGGTGTAGGGCGCAGACACCCCGTGATAATGCGGCATGTCTCATTAAGAGCCACATCCACTGTTTTAGTGTGGTGAGATGTGTTCCACACTGGGCATGCATACTCAGCAGCAGAATAGCACAGCGCAAGGGCAGATGTCTTCACTGTGTCTGGTTGTGATCCCCAGGTTGTGCCAGTCTTTCGTATGATATTGTTTCTAGCACCCACTTTTTGCTTGATGTTCAGGCAGTGCTTCTTGTAGGTCAGAGCACGGTCCAGAGTGACTCCCAGGTATTTGGGTGTGCTGCAATGCTCCAGTGGGATTCCTTCCCAGGTGATCCTCAGAGCTCGGGATGCTTCTCTGTTCTTGAGATGAAAGGCACATGTCTGTGTTTTGGATGGATTAGGGATCAGCTGGTTTTCCCTGTAATAGGCAGTAAGAGCACCTAGAGCTTCAGAGAGCTTCTGTTCAACCATCTCAAAGCTCCCTGCTTGAGCAGTAATGGCACAATCATCAGCATAGATGAAACTAGCATCAGCATAGATAATTATTATTATTATTATGGCAGTAGAAACAGTATCAAACTGCATTAAATCTACAGTGTAGCTGCATTAAAGCAGTATTAAACCACATTAATTCAGCCATGGCAGTTAAAACGGTATCAAACCACATTAAATATAGTGTAGATGCATTGAAACAGTATGTAAACACATTAATTTAGCCATGACATCACTATTATTATTAGTATTATTATTATTATGGTAGTAGAAACAGTACCAAACTGCATTAAATCTACAGTGTAGATGGCTGCACCCAGAGAGACCATGCCCCAGAGGCAGCCTTAAGGGCCTAGGTGTGTTAACCTTTCTAGACACGTGTATACTAGACACGTGTACTGGCATGCACGTCTGAACCCAACCATGTTGCAAGACTATTAAATCTACAGTGTGGATGGCTGCACCCAGAGAGACCATGCCCCAGAGGCAGCCTTAAAGGCCTAGGTGTGTTAACCTTTCTAGACACGTGTACGCTAGACACGTGTACAGGCATGCACGTCTGAACCCAGCCATGTTGCAAGACTATTAAATCTACAGTGTGGATGGCTGCACCCAGAGAGACCATGCCCCAGAGGCAGCCTTAAAGGCCTAGGTGTGTTAACCTTTCTAGACACGTGTACGCTAGACACGTGTACAGGCATGCACGTCTGAACCCAGCCATGTTGCAAGACTTAAATCTACAGTGTGGATGGCTGCACCCAGAGAGACCATGCCCCAGAGGCAGCCTTAAGGGCCTAGGTGTGTTAACCTTTCTAGACACGTGTATACTAGACACGTGTACTGGCATGCACGTCTGAACCCAACCATGTTGCAAGACTATTAAATCTACAGTGTGGATGGCTGCACCCAGAGAGACCATGCCCCAGAGGCAGCCTTAAAAGCCTAGGCGTGTTAACCTTTCTAGACACGTGTACGGGCATGCACGTCTGAACCCAGTCATGTTGCCAGACTCACCCAGAAGACCATGTTGAAGAAGAAGAGGAGGTATTTCACCAAGGGGCTGACGAAGGAGAAGTCCTCCCCGTGCTGGGGGTTCACCGGCCTCTTCGCCATGACCTGAGACAGGAGGAGGATTCACCTGCAAGCTGCACCAGCGCGAGGTTTTTAACCTGGCAGGGCAAACCCCGCCCCTTTCTTGCCTGGGCGCCCGCTCATTGGCTGAGCTCTCTCCTAAGACGCTTCCTATTGGTTCCTCTCCCCTTCACTCAGCCTCTTCCCCGCCCCTTTCGAACCTTGTTGTATCATTTCTCCAGGCACCACCTGTAAGGAGTCCAAAGGGAGGGGGGAGCTCTTAAAGGGGCCGCGCAGGGAGAGAAGGGAAGGTGAACCAGGTGGAACATTGGTTGCTTTGTTTGTTTATTTAATAATATTGCAGTACAGTGATATAAGTACAATATATATATGTATAATACTAATATTGTGCTATGCTAATTGTATATACATATAATAGGGATAATATTATAATGTAATGTAATATAAAACTATAACATACTACAATCTATATAAATAAAAATGTAATGTTCATCCATAACTCAAAAACCACTGGACGAATTTACACCAAATTTGGACACAAGACACCTATAAGGCCAATGAGTGACCATCACTCATAAAAACACTGAAAAACACAGCAGACAGGGACTAAAAAAGCAAAAAAAAAAAAAACACCCAAAAAGAAGCTACAGCGCATGCACAAAACCACCTATATACACATATCATAGAATCGTAGCGTTGGAAGAGACCTCCTG
This sequence comes from Anolis sagrei ordinatus, assembly GCF_025583915.1. Classification (NCBI taxonomy): domain Eukaryota; kingdom Metazoa; phylum Chordata; class Lepidosauria; order Squamata; family Anolidae; genus Anolis; species Anolis sagrei. The sequence goes on along the minus strand of NW_026847549.1, from coordinate 4,675,238 downwards.
GGCCATCCAGTCCAACCCCATTCTGCCAAGAAGCAGGAATATTGCATTCAAATCACCCCTGACAAATGGCCATCCAGCCTCTGTTTAAGCTTCCAAAGAAGGAGCCTCCACCACACTCCGGGGCAGAGAGTTCCACTGCTGAACGGCTCTCACAGTCAGGAAGTTCTTCCTCATGTTCAGATGGAATCTCCTCTCTTGTAGTTTGAAGCCATTGTTCCTGCGTCCTAGTCTCCAGGGAAGCAGAAAACAAGCTTGCTCCCTCCTCCCTGTGGCTTCCTCTCACATATTTATACATGGCTACCATATCTCCTCTCAGCCTTCTCTTCTTCAGGCTAAACATGCCCAGCTCCTTAAGCCCCTCATAGGGCTTGTTCTCCAGACCCTTGATCATTTTAGTCGCCCTCCTCTGGACACATTCCAGCTTGTCAATATCTCTCTTGAATTGTGGTGCCCAGAATTGGACACAATATTCCAGGTGTGGTCTAACCAAAGCAGAATAGAGCATGGGGAGCATGACTTCCCTAGATCCAGACACTATGCTCCTCTTGATGCAGGCCAAAATCCCATTGGCTTTTTTTGCCGCCACATCACATTGTTGGCTCATGTTTAACTTGTTGTCCACGAGGACTCCAAGATCTTTTTCACACGTACTGCTCTCGAGCCAGGCCTCATCGTTCCCCATTCTGTATCTTTGCCTTTCCTTTTTTCTGCCAAAGTGGAGTATCTTGCATTTGTCACAACTTCATATACACAAATATATACACGTGCATACACACACACACAAAACACATATACACAGACTGGGCCATAGCAACGCATGGCAGGGGACGGCTAGTATACTACAACGTAACTATATATATATATAATAGTATTGTAATATAGTTATATTAATATGTGAAATATAAGTACTACAGATAACATATAAGGTAAAGGTAAAGGTTTTCCCTTGACATTAAGTCCAGTCGTGCCTGACTCTGGGGATTGGTGCTTGTCTCCATTTCTAAGCCGAAGAGCCGGCGTTGTCCATAGACACCTCCAAAGTCATGTGGCTGCTGACATGACTGCATGGAGCGCCATTACCTTCCTGTTGGAATGGTACGTATTGATCTACTCACATTGGCATGTTGTCACACTGCTAGGTTGGCAGGAGCTGGGGCTGACAGTGAGAGCTCACCCCACTCCCTGGATTCCAACCTGAAACCTTTTGGTCAACAAGTTTAACAGCTCAGTGATTTAACCCACTGCGCCACAAGAGGCTCCATAACATATAACAACATAAAATAATATATAGTTATATACTGTTTTATTATTATATATTTTAAGTTGTAATATTGTTGATTCTGAGCTGCTTTGAGTCCTCCCCCCGCCGTGTATGTATGTATGTATGTATGTATATATATATATATATATGTGTGTGTGTGTGTAGATATATATATATATATATATATATATATATATATATATCAATTATAAAGTTCAAAATAATTATTATTTATTATTATTTATTTAAAAGTTTTGTATACCGACCTTCTCACCTCTCTTGAGGGACTCAGACCGGTTTCCAACCATAATATCACATACAGTCAATAAAACATCATACTTCATATTACAGTAAAACATTAAAACAGCAATTACAATCAATAACTACAATGGTCAGTCGTCACACTAAAATCGTTGTTCATCATCCTCCATCCATATCTCAGGGTGTTGGCTCACTCGTCGAATGCCTGTCTCCATAACCACGTCTTTACCTGTTTCCTGAATGTCAGGATAGACGGGGCGGTTCTGATCTCCAGTGGGAGAGAGTTCCAGAGTCGAGGGGCCACCACCGAGAAGGCCCTGTCCCTCGTCCCCACCAGACGCGCTTGCGAGGCCGGTGGGACCGAGAGCAGGGCCTCTCCAGACGATCTTAATAATCTTGATGGTTCATAGGGGAGAATACGTTCGGAGAGGTAAACAGGGCCGGAGTCGTTTAGGGCTTTATAGGTTAACACCAGCACTTTGAATTGTGCTCGGAAGCTAATTGGCAGCCAGTGGAGCTGGTGTAACAGCGGAGTGGTGTGCTCCCTGTACCCAGCACCCGTTAGTAGTCTGGCTGCCGAGCGTTGGACTAGCTGCAGCTTCCGGGCAGTCTTCAGAGGCAACCCCACGTAGAGAGCGTTGCAGTAGTCTAAACGGGATGTAACCAAAGTCGGGACCAAAATAAAGACTTTCAGAGAGTTCTAATGGTCTCTATTCGTGCTTCCATTAAACCAGCTGTGTGTCTGTGTCACAGCTCAGTCAGCCGATGATCTGTTTTAGGCTTTTTAAAAGCGGGCATATGCTGGAGTAGTCTCCAGCAATAATAATAATAATAATAATAATAATAATAATAATAATAATAAATACCTTCAGCCTTGGAAAACTACATCTCCCAGAAGTCCACAGCCATGAGCCGTGTTAGTTCATCAGTTGTCAAACTGCATTCATTCTATATTGTATGTAGATGCACCTTAGGGGCCCTTCCACGCAGACCTATATCCCAGAATACAAAGGCAGAAAATCCCACATTATCGGAGTGTGGACTCAGATAACCCAGTTCAAAGCAGATATTGTGGGATTTTCTGCCTTGATATTCTGGGATATAGGACTGTGGGAAATGGTTAGGGTTTTGTGATTTTTCAAAGAATTACACATGGAGAATGTCAAGGTATTAATGCTAGGTATTTACAAAAGCGGCATCAAACCACCTGTTTCCAGAACGAAATTGTGGAGAATGTGCTTCTTAAAAGCTTTTAATGCATGACTCATTGCTAGCAACCGGGAGCCCATGCGCACACTATGCAATTTGGAGCAGTATGATGCTCATTTAGCTGCCATGGCAACAGCCTATGTAATCCTGGCTTGACAACAGTTCACAGGAAAGGGATCTATGGCTCCTTCTACACTGCCATATAAAATCCAGATTATCATCTCTGCTTTGAACTGGATTACCTGGCAGTGTAGATTTATATAATCCAGTTCAAAGCAGATAATCTGGATTATCTGACTTGATCATAGAGATTATATGGCAATTTAGAAGAGGCCCTAGAGTCCAGAGGAGACTCCTTCTCAGGAGGTTTTTCTTTTTATTTCAAATCTATACATTTATTAATATTTGAAGCTGTTTTGAGTCTCCTTGAGGAGAGAAAAACCAAGATATAAATAAACATGATGATAATTTAATATTATTATTATTATTATTGACACAAATGCACCAATGCCAGCAGACTCTGCTACAACAGATATTGTGGATTATCTCCCCTGATATTCTGTGTTATATGGCTGTGTGTGGCTGGAGACAAAGTTGAAGTCCTTTGGCCACATCATGAGGAAACAGCAAAGCCTAGAGAAGACAATTATGCTGGGGAAAGTGGAAGGTAAAAGGAAGAGGGGCCGACCAAGGGCAAGATGGATGGATGGCATCCTTGAAGTGACTGGACTGACCTTGAAGGAGCTGGGGGTGGTAACGGCCGACAGGGAGCTCTGGCGTGGCTGGTCCATGAGGTCACGAAGAGTCGGAGACGACTGAACGAATGAACAACAACAACAACAACATGGCTGTGTGCAGTGGCCCTTAAACACACAGTGAAAATATTGCTGTAATCCCATCCCTCTATCCTTTTAAACAGTTTCTTCATTCTATCTTAATATCTTAATTTTGTATTCAATCTTCAGTCCTATTTTAGCCACTTTGGTTATTTGTTGAGTTCCAGGGCTAGAGTGTGCTTGCTCCATCAATGTCCAACATGCACACAAATGATCAGCCACTGCTAGAAGGGACAGAGTTTCATCTATGCTGACGATCGTGCCATCACCGCCCAAGCAGGGAGCTTTGAACAGAAGCTCTCCGAAGCTTTAGGTGCTCTTACTGCCTATTACAGGGGAAACCAGCTGATTTCTCATCCATCTAAAATGCAGACATGTGCATTTCACCTTAAGAACAGACGAACATCTCAAGCTCTGAGGATTATTACCTGGGAAGGAACCCCACTGGAAAATTGAAGCGCACCCAAATACTTGGGAGTCACTCTGGACTGTGCTCTGACCTACAAGAAGCACTGACTGAATATCAAGCAAAAAGTGGGTGCTAGAAATAATATCATACAAAAGCTGACTGGCACAACCTGGGGATCACAACCAGATAGTGAAGACATCTGCCCTTGCGCTTGCTACTCTGCTGCTGAGTATGCATGCCCAGTGTGGAACACATCTCACCACACTAAAACAGTGGAGGTGTCTGCGCCCTACACCACTGGAGAAATTACACTGTCTAGCCGGTATTGCACCACCTGACATCCGCCGGGAAGTAGCAGCCAATAGTGAAAGGACCAAGGCAGAGACATCTCCAGCTCATCCCGTTTGGGTATCAGCCAGCACGTCAACGACTTAAATCAAGAAATAGTTTTCTAAGATCTACAGAGACACTCGCTGGAACACCCCAGCAAGCAGAGAGTCCAAAAGTGGCAGGCTCAAACCCAGAACCTCAATCAATGGCTGATATCAAATGAGAAACTCCCCCCTGGGCACACAGAAGACTGGGTGACTTGGAAGGCGCTGAACAGACTGCGCTCTGGCACCATGAGATGCAGAGCCAACCTTCAGAAATGGGGCCACAAAGTGGAATCCACGACATGCGAGTGTGGAGAGGAGCAAACCACTGACCACCTGCTGCAATGCAACCTGAGTCCTGCTACATGCACAATGGAGGACCTTCTTGCGGCAACACCAGAAGCACTCCAAGTGGCCAGATACTGGTCAAAGGACATTTAATCAACTACCAAGTTTGCAAACTTTGTGTTTTGTTTGTTTTGTTAAAAATGTAATACAACTGTCTGGTTGCTCCTGACACGATAAATAAAAAAATAAATAACCGCTGGGGAAATTATACTGTTTAGCTGGTATTGCACCACCCGACATCCACTGCGAAGTAGTAGCCTGTAATGAAATTACCAATTATTATTAATTATAATAGTAGCAGTAGAAGTATTTAGTGGCCCCCTGGTGGCATAGCGGGTTGAACCGCTGAGGTGTTGAACTTGCTGACCAAAAGGTTGGCGGTTTGAACCTGAGGAGCAGGGTGAGCTCCTGTTTTAAGGCCCAGCTTCTGCCAACCTAGCAGTTTGAAAACATGCAAATGCGAGTAGATCTTTTGCAGGAAGGTAATGGTGCTCCATGCTGGACATAAGACCTTGAAGGCGTCTATGGACAATGCAGGCTCTTCGGCTTAAGAGTTGGACACGTCCAACTCCTGGAACGATTCCATCAGCACTGCCTCCGAAAAATCCTGCAAATCTCTTGGAAAGACAAGTGGACAAATGTCAGCGTGCTCGAAGAAGCAAAGACCACCAGCATTGAAGTGATGGTCCTCTGCCATCAACTCCGCTGGACCGGCCACGATGTCTGTATGCCTGACCACCGTCTCCCAAACAGATGCTCTATTCTGAACTCAAGAACGGAAAACGGAATGTTTGTGGGCATTATTACTATTAATAATATTATTACTATTAATAATAACAATAAAAATACTCCGATAACAATAATTGCATAACAATGACTCTGTTATTATTATTATTATATTGGAATTATTATTATTATTATGCATAACAATGGCTCTATTATTATTAGTGATTGTTGTTGTTCATTCGTTCAGTTGTTTCCAACTCTTCGTGACCTCATGGACCAGCCCACGCCAGAGCTCCCTGTCGGCCGTCACCACCCCCAGCTCCTTCAAGGTCAGTCCAGTCACTTCAAGGATGCCATCCATCCATCTTGCCCTTGGTCGGCCCCTCTTCCTTTTGCCTTCCCCTTTCCCCAGCATAACTGTCTTCTCTAAGCTTTCCTTTCTTCTCATGATGTGGCCAAAGGACTTCAACTTTGTCTCTCGTCTCCTTCCCTCCAGTGAGCAGCCGGGCTTTCTTTCCTGGAGGATGGACTGGTTGGATCTTCTCGCAGTCCAAGGCACTCTCAGAACTTTCCTCCAACACCACAGCTCAAAAGCATCTCTCTTCCTTCGCTCAGCCTTCCCTAAGGTCCAGCTCTCACATCCATAGGTTACTACGGGGAATACCATGGCTTTGACTATGCGGACCTTCGTTGCCAGTGTGACGTCTCTACTCTTTACTATTTTATCGAGATATTATTAGTGATAGCAATAATAATATTTGCAATAAAAATATGTGTAAACCGCATTGAGTCGCCTTATCAGGCTGAAAAATGCGGTATAGAAATGAAGCAAATAAATAAATAAATAAATAAATAAATAATAAGAAAGCTTTTGATAATACATTAAACATAATAATAGTGTCTGCCACTTTCCTTCCTTTTGAGGCGTGCAAGAGTTACTTTTTGAGAAAGTAACTTTGGGCCTGAGCCTAATTCCTTTCATCCTTCCTTTTGAGGCCTCCAAGAGTTACTTTTTGAGAAAGTAACTTTGGGCCTGAGCATGAAGCCGCCTCCTTCCTTGCTTTCATCCTTCCTTTTGAGGGTTCCCAGAGTTACTTTTTGAGAAAGTAACTTTGGGCCTGAGCCTGATTCCTTTCATCCTTCCTTTTGAGGCTTCCCAGAGTTACTTTTTGAGAAAGTAACTTTGGGCCTGAGCCTGATTCCTTTCATCCTTCCTTTTGAGGCTTCCCAGAGTTACTCTTTGAGAAAGTAACTTTGGGCCTGAGCATGAGGCCGCCTCCTTCCTTCCTTTTATCCTTCCTTTTGAGGTTACTTTTTGAGAAAGTAACTTTGGGCCTGAGCCTGATTCCTTTCATCCTTCCTTTTGAGGCTTCCCAGAGTTACTTTTTGAGAAAGTAACTTTGGGCCTGAGCATGAGGCTGCCTCCTTCCTTCCTTCCTTTTGAGGCGTCCCAGAGTTACTTTTTGAGAAAGTAACTTTGGGCCTGAGCATGAGGCTGCCTCTTTCCTTCCCTCCATCTTTCCTTTTGAGGCCTCCAAAAGTTTTGAGAAAGTAACTTTGGGCCTGAGCATGAGGCTGCCTCCTTCCTTCCTTCCTTTTGAGGCGTCCCAGAGTTACTTTTTGAGAAAGTAACTTTGGGCCTGAGCATGAGGCTGCCTCTTTCCTTCCCTCCATCTTTCCTTTTCTTTCCTTTAAAATTTTTGAGAAAGTAGCTTTGGGCCTGAGCATGAGGCCGCCTCCTTCCTTCCTTTCATCCTTCCTTTTCAGGCCTCCAAGAGTTACTTTTTGAGAAAGTAACTTTGGGCCTGAGCATGAGTCTGCCTCCTTCCTTCCTTTTGAGGCTTCCCAGAGTTACTTTTTGAGAAAGTTACTTTGGGCCTGAGCATGAGGCCAGCTCCTTCCTTCCTTTTGAGGCTTCCCAGAGTTACTTTTTGAGAAAGTAACTTTGGGCCTGAGCATGAGTCTGCCTCCTTCCTTCATCCTTCCTTTTGAGGCCTCCAAGAGTTACTTTTTGAGAAAGTAACTTTGGGCCTGAACATGGGGCTGCCCCTTTCCTTCCTTTTGTGACTTTCTCAAGTTACTTTTTGAGAAAGTAACTTTGGGCCTGAGCAGGAGGCTGCCTCCTTCCTTCCTTTTGAGGCCTCCAAGAGTTACTTTTTGAGAAAGTAACTTTGGGCCTCCTTCCTTTTGAGGCCTACAAGAGTTATTTTTTGAGAAAGTAACTTCTTCCTTCCTTTTGAGGCTTTCCAGGGTTACTTTTTGAGAAAGTAACTTTGGGCCTGAGCATGAGGCTGCCTCCTTCCTTCCTTTTGAGGCCTCCAAGAGTTACTTTTTGAGAAAGTAACTTTGGGCCTCCTTCTTTTTGAGGCCTACAAGAGTTACTTTTTGAGAAAGTTACTTTGGGCCTCCTTCCTTTTGAGGCCTACAAGAGTTATTTTTTGAGAAAGTAACTTCTTCCTTCCTTTTGAGGCTTTCCAGGGTTACTTTTTGAGAAAGTAACTTTGGGCCTGAGCATGAGGCTGCCTCCTTCCTTCCTTTTATCCTTCCTTTTGAGGCTTCCCAGAGTTAATTTTTGAGAAAGTAACTTTGGGCCTGAGCCTGATTCCTTTCATCCTTCCTTTTGAGGCTTCCCAGAGTTACTTTTTGAGAAAGTAACTTTGGGCCTGAGCCTGATTCCTTTCATCCTTCCTTTTGAGGCTTCCCAGAGTTACTTTTTGAGAAAGTAACTTTGGGCCTGAGCCTGATTCCTTTCATCCTTCCTTTTGAGGCTTCCCAGAGTTACTTTTTGAGAAAGTAACTTTGGGCCTGAGCCTGATTCCTTTCATCCTTCCTTTTGAGGCTTCCCAGAGTTACTTTTTGAGAAAGTAACTTTGGGCCTGAGCCTGATTCCTTTCATCCTTCCTTTTGAGGCTTCCCAGAGTTACTTTTTGAGAAAGTAACTTTGGGCCTGAGCCTGATTCCTTTCATCCTTCCTTTTGAGGCTTCCCAGAGTTACTTTTTGAGAAAGTAACTTTGGGCCTGAGCCTGATTCCTTTCATCCTTCCTTTTGAGGCTTCCCAGAGTTACTTTTTGAGAAAGTAACTTTGGGCCTGAGCATGAGGCTGCCTCCTTCCTTCTTATCCTTCCTTTTGAGGCTTCCCAGAGTTACTTTTTGAGAAAGTAACTTTGGGCCTGAGCCTGATTCCTTTCATCCTTCCTTTTGAGGCTTCCCAGAGTTACTTTTTGAGAAAGTAACTTTGGGCCTGAGCCTGATTCCTTTCATCCTTCCTTTTGAGGCTTCCCAGAGTTACTTTTTGAGAAAGTAACTTTGGGCCTGAGCCTGATTCCTTTCATCCTTCCTTTTGAGGCTTCCCAGAGTTACTTTTTGAGAAAGTAACTTTGGGCCTGAGCCTGATTCCTTTCATCCTTCCTTTTGAGGCTTCCCAGAGTTACTTTTTGAGAAAGTAACTTTGGGCCTGAGCCTGATTCCTTTCATCCTTCCTTTTGAGGCTTCCCAGAGTTACTTTTTGAGAAAGTAACTTTGGGCCTGAGCCTGATTCCTTTCATCCTTCCTTTTGAGGCTTCCCAGAGTTACTTTTTGAGAAAGTAACTTTGGGCCTGAGCCTGATTCCTTTCATCCTTCCTTTTGAGGCTTCCCAGAGTTACTTTTTGAGAAAGTAACTTTGGGCCTGAGCCTGATTCCTTTCATCCTTCCTTTTGAGGCTTCCCAGAGTTACTTTTTGAGAAAGTAACTTTGGGCCTGAGCATGAGTCTGCCTCCTTCCTTCCTTTAATCTTTCCTTTTGAGGCTTCCCAGAGTTACTTTTTGAGAAAGTAACTTTGGGCCTGAGCAGGAGGCTGCCTCCTTCCTTCCTTTTGAGGCTTTCCAGAGTTACTTTTTGAGAAAGTAACTTTGGGTCTGAGTAGGAGGCCGCCTCCTTCCTTCCTTTTGAGGCCTCCAAGAGTTACTTTTTGAGAAAGTTACTTTGGGCCTCCTTCCTTTTGAGGCCTACAAGAGTTATTTTTTGAGAAAGTAACTTCTTCCTTCCTTCCTTTTGAGGCTTTCCAGGGTTACTTTTTGAGAAAGTAACTTTGGGCCTGAGCAGGAGGCTGCCTCCTTCCTTCCTTTTGAGGCTTTCCAGAGTTACTTTTTGAGAAAGTAACTTTGGGTCTGAGTAGGAGGCCGCCTCCTTCCTTCCTTTTGAGGCCTCCAAGAGTTACTTTTTGAGAAAGTAACTTTGGGCCTCCTTCTTTTTGAGGCCTACAAGAGTTATTTTTTGAGAAAGTAACTTCTTCCTTCCTTCCTTTTGAGGCTTTCCAGAGTTACTTTTTGAGAAAGTAACTTTGGGCCTGAGCAGGAGGCTGCCTCCTTCCTTCCTTTTGAGGCTTTCCAGAGTTACTTTTTGAGAAAGTAACTTTGGGTCTGAGTAGGAGGCCGCCTCCTTCCTTCCTTTTGAGGCCTCCAAGAGTTACTTTTTGAGAAAGTAACTTTGGGCCTCCTTCTTTTTGAGGCCTACAAGAGTTATTTTTTGAGAAAGTAACTTCTTCCTTCCTTCCTTTTGAGGCTTTCCAGAGTTACTTTTTGAGAAAGTAACTTTGGGCCTGAGCAGGAGGCTGCCTCCTTCCTTCCTTTTGAGGCTTTCCAGAGTTACTTTTTGAGAAAGTAACTTTGGGTCTGAGTAGGAGGCCGCCTCCTTCCTTCCTTTTGAGGCCTCCAAGAGTTACTTTTTGAGAAAGTAACTTTGGGCCTCCTTCCTTTTGAGGCCTACAAGAGTTATTTTTTGAGAAAGTAACTTCTTCCTTCCTTCCTTTTGAGGCTTTCCAGAGTTACTTTTTGAGAAAGTAACTTTGGGCCTGAGCAGGAGGCTGCCTCCTTCCTTCCTTTTGAGGCCTCCAAGAGTTACTTTTTGAGAAAGTAACTTTGGGCCTCCTTCTTTTTGAGGCCTACAAGAGTTATTTTTTGAGAAAGTAACTTCTCCTTCCTTCCTTTTGAGGCTTCCCAGAGTTACTTTTTGAGAAAGTAACTTTGGGCCTGAGCATGAGGCTGCCTCCTTCCTTCCTTTTGAGGCCTCCAAGAGTTCCTTTTTGAGAAAGTAACTTTGGGCCTGAGCAGGAGGCTGCCTTCTTCCTTCCTTTTGAGGCCTCCAAGAGTTACTTTTTGAGAAAGTAACTTTGGGCCCCCTTCCTTTTGAGGCCTACAAGAGTTATTTTTTGAGAAAGTAACTTCTTCCTTCCTTCCTTTTGAGGCTTTCCAGAGTTACTTTTTGAGAAAGTAACTTTGGGCCTGAGCAGGAGGCTGCCTCCTTCCTTCCTTTTGAGGCTTTCCAGAGTTACTTTTTGAGAAAGTAACTTTGGGCCTGAGCAGGAGGCCGCCTCCTTCCTTCCTTTTGAGGCCTCCAAGAGTTACTTTTTGAGAAAGTAACTTTGGGCCTCCTTCTTTTTGAGGCCTACAAGAGTTATTTTTTGAGAAAGTAACTTCTCCTTCCTTCCTTTTGCGGCTTTCCAGAGTTACTTTTTGAGAAAGTAACTTTGGGCCTGAGCATGAGGCCGCCTCCTTCCTTCCTTTTGAGGCCTCCAAGAGTTACTTTTTGAGAAAGTAACTTTGGGCCTCCTTCTTTTTGAGGCCTACAAGAGTTATTTTTTGAGAAAGTAACTTCTCCTTCCTTCCTTTTGCGGCTTTCCAGTTACTTTTTGAGAAAGTAACTTTGGGCCTGAGCATGAGGCTGCCTCCTTCCTTCTTTTTGAGGCCTCCAAGAGTTCCTTTTTGAGAAAGTAACTTTGGGCCTGAGCCTGAGGCCTCCTCCTTCCTCCTTTCCTCCCTTCCTTCCTCCCTTTTTCCCGCCTCCCGCCCCAAAGCGGCCCACTTCCGGTCTGGGCGCCTGTTTCCCACCCGGCCCCTTTTCGCGGAGGCCCAAAGTCACGACGGCCCTCCTGAGGCGCCGGAAGTGCGTCTCCCGCTGCCGCCGGTTCCCGCGAGGGCGCTTCCCCGCCTCCCTCGCTCGAGGCCCGGCTCCCCTTTCCCTTTGGCAGGCGGTCGGCCTTCTTTCCGCTGCCGAGGGAGGAATCAAGAGCGCGCTGCGGGCGGTTGGGCCGGAACGCGTTGCGCGGGGGCGGGGTTTCCGCGGGGAGCGGCCTGCGTGTTGCACCGTCTTCCTCCTGAAGCGCTTCCTCTCTCTCTCTCTCGGCCGGTGACGGACCAGGGCGGGGAATGGCTCCGGAGGAGGCCTGAGGAGAAGGAAGGAAGGCAGGCAGAGCAGGCCGCGTGCGCCTCAGGCAGGAGCATGGATCCCGGCGGAGGAGGGGGCGGCGGCGGCGGCGGTGGCTGCCCGAGGCCCGGCGCGGGGAACGGAGGCGGCGGCGGTGGAGCGGGGAGCGGGCCCTCCAAGCCGGGCCTCCAGGTGGTCTACCAGGCCGTGCAGGCCCTCTACCACGACCCGGACCCCAGCGGGAAGGAGCGCGCCAGCCTCTGGCTCGGGGAGCTCCAGAGATCGGTAAGCAGGCCGCGGGCCCTCCCTCTACTCCAGGCCCAGGCCTCACTTTCCGGGGAAGGAAGCTAGGCCACACTCCTCGCTTCCTCTCTTCCTTCCTTCCTTCCTTCCTTCCTTCCTTCCTCTTTCTCTCTCATCTTTACATAAGGTTCTCAACCTTCCTGATGCTGTGACCCCTTAATCCAGTCCCTCATGTTGTGGTGACCCCCCAACCATAACACTGTTTTTGTTGCTACTTCATAATGAAAGGGTCAATAACAGTCATTTATTTATTTGTTTATTTATTTGGCAGTTTTGTATACCGGTCTTCTCACTTCCACCGAGGGACTCAGGCCGGTTTCCAACAGTAATATCACAAACAGTCATTAAAAAACATCATATTGCATATTAGACTAAAAACATTAAAATAGCAAAATGCCGTCATATAATTACAATGGTCAGTCGTCACAATAAAATGGTTGTTCGTCATCATCCAGCCCTATCACAGAATATTGACTCACTCGTCAAAAGCCAAACTCCATAGCCAGGTTTTCGCCCGTTTTCTGAATGTCAAGATAGAAGGGGCGGTTCTGATCTCCAGTGGGAGAGAGTTCCAGAGCCGAGGGGCCACCACCGAGAAGGCCCTGTCCCTCGTCCCCCCCAGACGCGCTTGCGAGGCTGGTGGGACCGAGAGCAGGGCCTCTCCAGACGATCTTAACAATCTTGATGGTTCATAGGGGAGAATACGTTCAGAGAGGTAAGCTGGGCCGGAACTATTTATGGCAGTGGTTCTCAACCTTCCTAATGCTGTGACCCCTTAATACAGTCCCTCATGTTGTGGTGACCCCCAACCATAATATTGTTTTCGTTGCTACTTCATAACAGTCATTTTACTACTGTTATAAATCATAATGTAAATATCTGATATGCAAGATGTATTTTCATTCACTGGACCAAACTGGGCACAAATACCCAATGCACCCACATATAAATGCTAGTGGAGTTGGAGGAGGATTGGTTGTGTAATTTGGGAGTTGTAGTTGCTGGGATTTATAGTTCACCTATAATCAAAGAGCATTCTGAACTCCACCAGCTATGGATTTGAACCTAATTTGCCACACAGAACTCCCATGACCAACGGAAAACACTGGAAGGGTTTGGTGATTATTGACCTTGAGTTTGGGAGTTGTAGTTCACCTATATCCAGAGAGCACGGTGGACTCAAACAATGATGGATCTGGACCAAACTTGGCACAAATACTCAATATGCACAAATGTGAACACTGGGGAAAATAGACCTTGACTTTTGGGAGTTGTAGTTGCTGGGATTTATAGTTCATTACAATCAAAGAACATTCTGAACTCCACCAGCTATAGAATTGGCTCAAACTTCCCACATGGAATCCCCATTACCATCAGAAAATACTGTCTATGGCGACCCCTCTGACACCCCTTCGCGACCCCCTCAGGGGTCCCGACCCCCAGGCTGAGAAACACTGACATAAGGGATACGGTCCCGGGAGATGTAGTCCCACCAGGGCCTCAAGCCTTGTTACTGGACAGGGAATGGGCCTCGGCGAACTACAACTCCCAGTGGTGTCAAACGGGATTCTTTTTCTATAGTCTAGAGCAAAGCTTTCCAAACTTTCCATGCAGGCTTTTGAGGCTTGCAGCCATTCACATATACATCTATCTATCATGTTTCATAATAATAATAATAATATACAAACTATTTCAACCAGAGAAGTCAGCCATAGTAGAGCCCCTGATGAACCAACCTGGACACACCATAATATTTGAGAACATAGAAATGCTGGACCACTCTAACAACCACCATGTCAGACTACACAGAGAAGCCATTGAAATCCACAAGCATGTGGACAATTTCAACAGAAAGGAAGAGACCACGAAAATGAACAAAATCTGGCTACCAGTATTAAAAAACTCTAAAATTACAACAGCAAAACAGCAGAGAGGAAACAATCAGGCACATCTAATCACCTCTCAACAAAAGATTGCCCCAGGCACTGCCAGGCCATCAAATGCTAATCAAGGTAGTCAGTTGAAACATTCACACCTAGCTCCAGCAGACAAGAGTTCTTTGTTTTTATTTATTTATTTATTTGATTCACTTGTATACCGCTAATATCTCAGCCTAGAATGGCGACTCATTGCGGTTTACAGCAATTAAAAACAATCTCCAATTTAAAAACATATACACATACAATACAGATTATTGGGCCACCAATAATAATCCCATATATCTCGAATTAAAATCATAATCCAGAATTCGTTGTCCATATTTCCTGTCCTTAGTCATCAAAATTCGATTGCCACAGATTAGCCGAATGCTTGTTTAAACAACCATGTTTTCAATCTCTTCCTAAACACCATCAGCGAAGAGGCTGATCGTACCTCTATAGGGAGGGTGTTCCAAAGCCGGGGGGCCACCACAGAGAAGGCCCTGTCTCTCGTTCCCGCCAGCCGCACTTCTGAAGCTGGAGGAGATAGAGAGAAGGGACTCTCCAGAAGATCTTAGGGTCCTGGTGGGCTGATAGGCTGAGATAAGTTCGGATAGATAAGTTGGGCCAGAACCGTTTAAATAAAAGCTTGTCTCTAGTTCCAACAGACCTCACTACCTCTGAGGATGCTTGCCATAGATGCAAGCGAAAGTCAGGAGAAAATGCCTCTAGAACATGGCCATATAGCCCGGAAAAACCTACAATAACCCAATAATAATAAACTTTATAACCCGCTGCCATCTCCCCGAAGGGGACTCAGGGCGGCTAACATGAGGCCAAACCCAACAATAATACAACATAACAAGACCAAAAACAACACAAATACATCAAACAAAGTATAAAATCACAAATGAAATAAGCAATTTATATAAAATGTAATGTTTGTTTGTGGGATTAACAGAACTCAAAAACCATTGGATGAATTGCAGCCAAATTTGTACACAAGACACCTACTAACCCAAGGAGCGACCATCGCTCAAAAAATTGATTTTGTCATTTGGGAGTTGTAGTTACTGGGATTTATAGTTAACCTACAGTCAAAGAGCATTCTGAACTCCACCAATGATGGAATTGAACCAAACTTGGCACTGACCAACAGAAAATACTGGAAGGGTTTAGTGGGCAGTGTCCTTTGGTTTTGGAGTTGTAGTTCACCTACATCCAGAGAGCACTTTGGACTCAGGCAATGATGGATCTGGACCAAACTTGGCACGGATATTCCATATGCCCAAATATGATCACAGATGGAGTTGGAGGGAAATAGTCTTTATGAAGGACAAGGGGGGCTACTATATAATAAAGGCAACAAACGAATAGATTGAGCTGTCACTCTCCAAAGGCACAAGTCTTTAGCTCTTTCTTGAAGGCTGCTAGGGTAGGGGCTTGCCTGATCTCCCCAGGTTGCGGGTTCCAGAAACAGGGGGCCACTGCGGAGAAAGACCTCTCCTTCATACCCACAAGTTGAGCTTGTGATAGAGGAAGGGGTGAAAGGAGGGTCTCCAGAAGATTGAAGGGATCGTGCAGGTTGCTTAGCAATTGTCCTTGCAAGAAACCTAATATTGCAAACTTGACTGTCACTGTTTGCTATACCACAATATATATAATGCACTGCCAATAGATTATAATATTAGTATTATATA
This sequence comes from Anolis sagrei ordinatus, assembly GCF_025583915.1. Classification (NCBI taxonomy): domain Eukaryota; kingdom Metazoa; phylum Chordata; class Lepidosauria; order Squamata; family Anolidae; genus Anolis; species Anolis sagrei. Next base: position 4,659,708 of record NW_026847549.1, on the reverse strand, counting down.
ATATGTTCTACCATATCATAGGTTGCAGTCTATACAATACACAAATGTTATATTACAACATTATTAGTATTACATGCACTACACCAGAACTATTACATTACAGTGTTATCATTTCTATATATTATATTGTATATCTTGAGGGGCTCCCAAATGATGTTGCAGGAGACACGATGGGGCTGAAAAATGCGGTATAGAAATAAAGCAAATAAATAAATAAATAAATAATAGTCTATACAAATAAAAATGTAATTTTCGTTTAGGGGATTAAATAACTCAAAAACTACTGGCTGAATAGACACCAAGTTTGGACACAAGACACCTATCAGGCCGACAAGTGACCATCACTCATAAAACACTGAAAGACACAGCAGAAGGGACTTAAAAAGCCAAAAAAAGCAAAAAGACACATGTGCAAAAACGACTTCCTCTGACAAACAAAAAACACAATAGCATATCCACTCTCTCTTCTGGACTACAGCTCCCAGCATCCCCTAGACCAGGCCCTTTAGGAGAGGAGGATGATCCAAATGCACTGCTTCAAAGCTGCAAGCTTTCTTCTCCTTGGATTTCTTTGAGAGCCTCCCAATCCCTGCATATTTCCAATTTCCTATTCTTGGACTGCAACTCCCAGTAATCCTCCAGATAGATAAGATAGCGAGATTAGATAGAGATAGATAGGTAGGTAGATAGATAGATTGAAGGGGAAAAAGAGGGAAAGAAAAATGGGGAGAGGGAGAGAAAGGGAAGAGGAAGGAAGGAGAGAAAGAAAAAAGGGAAGGAAGGAAGCAAAGAGGGAAGGAAGGAGAGAAAAAAAGGAGAGAAAGAGAAACGCGTGGTGGGTGCAGCTAGTATGATTATATATATGAACTACAGCTCCTGGGGTTGGCCTATGCCTGCTGTATTAAACTATGACCACCACTCCCTGGGGAGATAGGGCAGGATAAAAATAAATAATACAGCCGTTCTATAATAGGCATGGACACAACTTCAACCTTCCCTCCAGGTGTTTTGGACTCCAACTCCCTCAATTCTTAACAGCCAGTTGGTGTCCAAAACACCTGGAGGGCCGAAGTTGGCCCATGTGATTTTTAGGAACTGTGGGAGTTGGAGTCTAAAACACCTGGAGGGAGAGCAAAGTTGGCCCAGGCCTGTTCTATAAAATTGTGAGGACATCTATATAGAAAGATAGATAGATGTTGTATGAAACTCCTCTAAGGGGTTGGTTCAACTTCCAGGTTTCTAGTAAAACTGAATGATTGTGTCGCACACATACACTTGTGTGTGTGTGTGTGTATAACCATACTATATAAAGTATGGTTTAACCTCCACACACACATTGTATAAAACTCTTATAAGGGGTTAGTCCAAGCTCCAGTTTGCTAGTAAAACTGATGAATGTGTGTACGTGTCTGTCTGTCTGTCTGTCTGTCTCTCTCTCTCTCTGTCTATGAGAACTGCAACACCCAGGGTTTTCCCCATTGCATGGAGCCGAGTGGTGTCGAACAACATTCATTCTACAGTAGACAACTTCAGCCTTCTCTCCAGGTGTTTTGAACTGCAACTCCCACAATTCCTCACAGCTGGTATGCTATTAGAAATTGTAGAAATTGGAGTCCAAAAGACCTGGAGGGCCCAAGTTGGCCCATGCCTGCTCTATAAAACTGTGACCACCACTCCCTGGGGAGATAGGGTGGTATAAAAATAAAGTTTTCTTATAATATATATATGTGTGTGTGTGTATGTGTGTGTGTGTGTGTGTGTGTGTGTGTGTGTGTGTGTGTGTGTATATATATATACATACACACATACATATATGTTCAACCTCCAGTTTGCTAGTAAAACTCATTGACTGTGTCGCATTTGGGTGGAAGTTATAACTCTAACCATAACTACATGTCTGTGTCTTTCTATCTATACATATATAACCACATATGCTCACATATAGCTATAACGACATATAAGTATAATAATGATAACGTTATATCTATTGATATATATAGAAAGACAAACACACACACATGTATATATGTACAGGCAGTCCACTATAACTATAACAACTACATATATATGTGTGTATCTATCGATACATATATACCTATAGCTGTAACCACACACACAGAGACATATAGCTCTAACTGCATGTAAATATAACAATAATTACATATCTCATATATGTATACACACACACAGGCAGTCGACTATAACTATAACTCCACATACAACCTGGCAAAGTGGCATTACCTAGAAGAATCCTCCACCTTGTGCGACTGGAGCAGAACAAACAGCTCAGCGTCTATGCTTGCCTACAGTATCCTGCCTCATGCACAAAGGAAGAACTGTTTAAAGCTACGGACAGTGCAGTCGCTGTTGCCCATTTTTAGTCTAAAACTATGCACACACACACATATATAAATACATACAGGCTGCCCACTATAACTACACATATATAACTTTAACTATAATGAGATATATACTGCACACATATATCTCTATATATATGTACACATGTATACATACATATAGGCAGTCCCTGACTTACAAACATTTGACTACTCAGTTAAGAATGGGGATGAGATTACAAGAAATGAGAGGAATCTTATATTACATTTATTATTATTTGAAACACAACAAGATGAGTCCACAGCAGACATTCTGCTGGCTGTTGAATTGGATAACACGTTGGATTATTATTATTATTATTATTATTATTATTATTATTATATACAGACAGTCCCCAAATTATAAACATTCACTTTATAAACAAATCCTAGTTAAGAACAGGGCTGAGACAACAGGAAGTGAGAGGAATCTACCCCTCGGAAGGAAGGGAAATCTACTCCTGAAAGTTATTATCATGGGAAAAGGGGTCTCCACTGAAGCTTTATCCCCCATCTTTGTTTCCACAACAAGCCAAATTTTCCAAAACCCAGTTCTCACAGGGACAGAAAGTGAGATGAAATCTTTCGAACAGGGACAGAGAAAGAAAAGAAAACACCACAGGGGTGATCAACCTTTCTAGTGTGATCGAAAGCTCTGTGTGCGTGCATGCGTGTGTGTTTATATACACAGCATCTATCTATAGTTAGACTTTTAAAATGACTTAAGAACAAACCTACAGAACCGATATTGTTTGTAACTACGGGACTGCCTGCATATATGTGTGTGTGTATACATCATATAATATTTACTGTTTAAATGAGGTTTGGAACTTTTGCCTTTACACTCCTTATGTCCTACAGTGTCGTTTCCTCTGTAGCTGCTCCATGGGGTTCATCACAAACATCATTCTCAACAGATTTTATTTTCTTAAAAAATTAGAACTGTATCCATTCTAATGGCAATTGCTTCAACTCAATCAAGGGATTGTGCGAATGATAAAAGTTGTAACAGTACCTACACTTGAACGACACAAACCTTTGTTTGTTGAGGTGGGGAGAGAATGGGCAGTGTTTTTTATGCAACACACCTAGGGACTACAGGCAACGTATGTGACTAGTGCAGGCATGGGAAACTTTGGTGGTGCAGTGGGTTAAACCCCTGTGCCGCAGGACTGAAGGCCGACAAGTCGCAGGTTCAAATCCAGCGAGAGCGTGGATGAGCTCCCTCTATCAGCTCCAGCTCCCCATGTGGGGACATGAGAGAAGACTCCCACAAGGGTGGTAAAACATCAAAACATCCGGGCGTCCCTTGGGCAATGTCCTTGCAGACAGCCAATTCTCTCACACCAGAAGTGACTTGCAGTTTCTCAACTTGCTCCTGACACAACAAAAAAAAGGGGGGGGGACTTCGGCCCTCCAGGTGTTTTGGACTTCAACTCCCACAATTCCTAACAGCTGGTAGTTCAGGTGGTCTCAAATTGCATTGATTCAACAGTACATACACACTTTAGGATAAGTAAATAGACTCCAAGAGCTGTGTCCCATCTAAATGCTGTAGTCGAGTGTTGTGTGGATATTCAAATTTGGCTTTGGGCTATTTTTTCTAGAATGCAATTGCCCTGAAGGGCTGTGTGTTTGAACTATTTTTTCCCCACAGCTGCTCTTGTTTCCCAGATGCATGTATATGGTATGATATTGTATTGTATTATGCTGTTTAATATACAGCTGCCTATAGGCTTCTATTAGTCCGTCATGTCAGCTGTTCTTGTCTTGCATGTACATTTATATCGCAAAGGGATACTGGGAACTTAGGGTGCTTCTGTATTGTAGAATGAGTGCATTTTGACCCCACTAGAACTCCCATAGAGCCCCAGGTGGCGCAGTGGGTTAAAGCACTGAGCTGCTGAACATGTTGATCAAAAGGTCGCAGGTTCGATTCCGGGGAGCGGCGTGAGCTTCTGCTGTCAGCCCTAGCTTCTGCCAACCTAGCAGTTCGAAAACATGCAAATGTGAGTAGATCAATAGGTACCGCTCCGGCGGGAAGGTAAGGGCGCTCCATGCAGTATTGCCGGCCACATGACCTTGGAGGTGTCTACGGACAACGCTGGCTCTTCGGCTTAGAAATGGAGATGAGCACCACACCCCAGAGTCAGACATGACTGGACTTAATGTCAGGGGACTACCTTTATTTACCTTTACTAGAACTCCCATGGTTCTGTCCTAGGAAATCCTGAGATTTGTAGTTTGGTGAAGTCCCAGGGCCATTCAGTCCCATCCCATTCTTCCATGCAGGACTACATGACTAAAGCATTGTCGAGAGATGACCATTCAAAATCTTCTGTTTATCTTTTACATGACTTTCCCTTTCCTGACCGCTTGGCTTCAACCCTAGTCCCTTCATTCCTAGGGAACATCAGTCATCACTCATTTCAGTTCAACAAGATGTTGTAGTCAAACCAGCTCTGAAACATAAGAGTTAGGCCATCTAGTCCAATTCCATTCTGCTATACACAGTCCGAGCACTCCTAAAAAATGGCTATCCAGCCTCTGCTTAAACATCTCCAATGAAGGAGACTCCACCAGGCACTCAGGCGACAGTGTATTCCACTCTCGAACAGCTCTTACCATTAGGAAGATCTTCCCAATGTTTAGTTGGAAAGTCCCTTCCTGCAGTTTGAATCCATGGCTCCGTTGGGTCCCTTCCTCCTCTGCAGCAGAACACAAGCCTGTTCAATGTAATGTTGAAGGCTTTCATGGCTGGAATCACTGGGTTGTTGTAGGTTTTTTCGGGCTATATGGCCATGTTCTTGAGACATTCTCTCCTGACGTTTCACCTGCATCTATGGCAAGCATCCTCAGAGGTTGTGAGGTCTGTTCCTTCTTCAACATTGACCTCTTTTCATAGATTTAAACATGGCTGTCATGTCCTCTCTCAATCATTTCTTCTCCAAGTTAAGCATATCCAGGTACCTAAGCCTCTCTTGGTCTTGACTTCCAAGCCAATTTTGGGTTGCCCTTCTCTGGACCCCTTCTAATTTTGAAGTGTGTAGGAAGGGGAGCATCCAGTGTGACTTTGAGTGCAAAGGTCTCCCATGATTTCAAATAGCAGTGTTGAGAAAGTGATAAGCCTTGGTCTACATGTATCTGAGGGGCTTTTCTAAGGAGCAGGCGAAGCTTGGATGTGCGTTGTATGGTAGGAACTGACGGATGGAGAAATGGGGAATTCCAGGTGTCAGTAGATTGCATGAAGGAAATGAGATTCCTCAAGTGAATAAGGAGAGGGGCCTTTTGAGATCATGGGTTGGGATCCTTCAGTTAGAGATATTTTGAATGGGATAGTTGAATGGGAGGTTTGAGAGTATCAAGGAATGGAGTCATGAAGGCAACAGGTGTCAACGTACAAATGCCTAATATGCTCTGTGTTCCTTAAACTTTGATTTTTTTGCGCTGAGTTTCAGGTTTTTCTTCTAAGGCAGTGGTTCTCAACCTGTGGGTCCCCAGGTGTTTTGGCCTACAACTTCCAGAAATCCCAGCCAGTTTACCAGCTGTTAGGATTTCTGGGAGTTGAAGGCCAAAACATCTGGAGACTCACAGGTTGAGAACCACTGTTCTAAAGCCTAGAGCAGTGGTTCTCAACCTGGGGTCCCCAGATGTTTATGGCCTACAACTCCCAGAAATCCCAGCCAGTTTACAAGCTTGAACGGGCAGAATTACTTTTAATATATATGTGTTATGGCGACAGTTTTTATGCTTATATTTTATTTTGTTAATCTTGTGGTTATGTTGTTTTTACTTTGTATGTTTTGTGATGTTACCTGGGAATTGCTCTGAGTCCCCTCGGGGAGATGGAGCAGTATATAAATAAATTATTATTATTATTATTATTATTATTATTATTATTATTATTATTATTAGGATTTCTGGAGTTGAAGGCCGAAAACATCTGGAGACCCCAGGTTGAGAACCACTGGCCTAGAGTAAGGTTGATAAGTGAACACAGGCCTTTTCTTGGTCTAGGGCAGTGGTTCTCAACCTGTGGGTCTCCAGATGTTTTGGCCTTCAACTCCCAGAAATCCTAACAGCTGGTAAACTGGCTGGGATTTCTGGGAGTTGTAGGCCAAAACACCTGGGGGCCCACAGGTTGAGAACTACTAGATCTATCTCTCTTACTTCTAGCAGCACATGTAAACAAACCTGTTCCAGCACATTGCTATGTGCTCTATTTGTGTGTGGGGACCATGGTTCCCATAATTCAGCCCAGCCAACTGTTGTGTGGATTGAGGTGTTGGTCATCATATGCATCTGGATAGGACTGAGTTGGAGCTCGCTACTAGAGCTCGCGCCCTCCAAATGGGAAGTTTAGCCTCACAACTCTGTGTGTTTTATGAGTTCCCCATAAATGCCCTGCTCCTATTTTATCTCATTACAGTCTTTTAATTGTTTTATCCTTTACATGTGGCCCGCTCATTGTCGTTACTGTGATTGTGTTTATTAGAATGTTATTTTATGACTTTTTTTCTTATGTAATTTTGATGTTGTTGTTTGTTGCTTATGCTTTGGTTTTATTGCTGTAATACGTTGTCCGGGCTTGGCCCCATGTAAGCCACTCCGAGTCCCCACTGGGAAGATGGTGGTGGGATATTATTTATTTATTTATTTATTTACAGTATTTCTATTCCGCCCTTCTCACCCCGCAAGGGACTCAGGGCCGATTACAGTGTACACATATATGGCAAACATTCAATGCCAATTGACATACAACATATACAGACATACACAGAGGCTATTTAACTTTTCTGGCTCCCAGGGGAGTTGTCGCTTTTATTGTCCATCTGCGACACTGATGAAGTACTTCCGCATTCCCCGCATGCTTTGCTGGAGTGCTTTTTGCTGGAGTCTTTTTTATGGCCTCATAAATTAGTTAATTTAGCCTCCCCACACTTTAAGGTGATACCTATTTTTCCTACTTGACAGATGCAACTGTCTTTTGGGTTGCAAGGTTGACAACAGGCTACACACAATTGGTTGGAAACCCACTCCAACCCGGGCTAGCTTCGAACTCATGACCTTTTGGTCAGAGCGATCTTAATGCAGCTGACACTCAGCCAGCTGCGCCATAATCCCGGTGCATAAATAAAGTTTATTATTATTTATTAAGTGTTTGGTCCCCAGTCTTGAGGTGCATCCACATTACACAGTTGTTGTGCTTTGATCCCACTTTGAACTGCAATAGCTTTATCCTATGGAATCCTGGGATTTGTAGTTAGATGAGGATCCTCAACTGGAAAACTGCAGCCCTTTGTATGGTGCTACTAGACCCCTCTAGCCTAAAATTTCAGTATCTACTCAAACTAAAACCTCTAAAATCATTTCCCTATGACAGTTAAATGGGTATTATAACTGAGTGAGGCTCATTTTTGTTGGCTTTGGGCAATAACAAGTACAAGAGTGCTGGAGACATAGGCCTGGAGGGTCAGTCTCTCTATGAGTCACTACATTTGAGCGTTGCTCATAGTGTTTCCTTGGTGCGTTGTATGACGCTCAGCCCTCAAGAGTTTGACTAGGCAAGCACTAAGAACAGGTCTCTGCAATTGCTAGTCATTACAACAGTTCATACTGGAAAAGTATGAACTGTTAAATTAAAACTTGTGCGCTAGCTGCGCCCGTACCTCGGGAAGTCGGATCTGGCCACGGTGGTCCACGCTCTTATTACATCCCGATTAGATTACTGCAATGCACTCTACGTGGGGTTGCCTTTGAAGACTGTTCGGAAACTCCAACTAGTCCAGCGGGAGGCAGCCAGAGTACTTACAGGAGCGTCATACAGGGAGCATACCACCCCCCTGTTGTGTCAGCTCCACTGGCTGCCGATCCAATTCCGAGCACAATTCAAAGTGCTGGTTTTGACCTACAAAACCCTATACGGTTCCGGCCCAGCGTATCTGTCCGAACGCATCTCCTTCTACATCCTGCCTCGGAGTTTAAGATCTTCTGGGGAGGCACTGCTCTCGGCCCCACCTCTATCACAAGTGAGATTGGTGGGGACGAGGAGCAGGGGCTTCTCAGTGGTGGCCCCTCACCTGTGGAATTCACTCCCCGGGGAAATCAGATCAGCGACATCCCTCCTTTCCTTTAGGAAAAAATTGAAAACGTGGATTTAGGACCAGGCATTTGGACATTCTGGCAGCTAAAGAAAGGACTTGACGATGGACAGGAATTGACTAAGTGGAATGGAATTATGGAACTCTGAAAGACGAACACTGAGCATGAGATTAGTTTTTATTGATTGTGTTATATACCGACTATTTTAACTGTGATAATTGTTTTAACTGCTGCTTTGTATGTATGTGTATTTTGTGTAGGCATCGAATTGTGCCTTTTTGTAAGCCGCCCTGAGTCCCCCCTCAGGGGTTGAGAAGGGCGGGGTAGAAGTACTTGAAATAAATAATAATAAATAAAAGGAGATTTCGTTCCCAACTGGGTCTTTGAAGCAATGTCTTCTCAGCCCATCCCTTGTTCTGAAGGGTTGGAAATATCGATGCTCCTGCATTCAGATTGTAGTGGTTTCAGCAGATCTCTTGGCATACACCGTGTGTGGATTTGCAGCTCTTGGCACATTTTTACACTGAGCTTTGCAAGGCGCCTGAGTTCTCAGATTGTGACTATCTGTTAAAAACATTAAAAACCAAACCACAGAGTTAAGAGTTGTGATCAAAATACTAGCATAAAAAAGTGATCATTTCTATTTGATTGCATTAAAAAAAGCAAGGTTACTTTTTGACAATGCCAACGATGCAGCCTGTGGCATCAGCCCGGCTTTGGGGTTGTTCCCCTGGGCTCCCTCCTCGGTGCCTTTCTTATCTGTAACTTTGCCTGGGTGCTTTTCTGCTCAGCCGCTCTGGTTAGCGACACCAGGGGATCACATCACTTCCTGCCTCCTTTCCAGCTCCAGCCTTGCATGGCTTATTTTGAAACTGGGCTTGTTTGTGACCTCTTACGCAAGGGCTGTTGAAACTCCAGACTTGCTTCTGGCTGCTGGCACCCTTTCCGCAGACCCGGTCTCTTTAAGGGAGGGAGGGAGGCAGGCAGGCGGAAAGAGGTGTCTCTGTCTTCTTTGGCAAGGCCTTGAGCCTGTCCTTTTGCCCAGTCAGGAAAGGTAGAGAGATGATAAGAGCGGCTGCCTGTACTTTGCCTCCCTCTCCTGGTCTCATGCTCCTTCCTGTTGAAGATGTAAACCACTGGCCCAGGCCAGAGCTGAGGGGTGACCAAAGGGGTGGGTTAGCCACAAAAGCTCATGCAAACATAAATCAGTTGTTCTGAAAACTGCTGCTAGGTTTCTTCTCCTCCCTCCTCTTTTATGATGAAGCAAGAGTAGCATGGTTATTAATGTATTATCGAAGGCTTTCATGGCCAGAACCACTGGGTTGTTGTAGGTTTTTTCGGGCTATATGGCCATGGTCTAGAGGCATTCTTTAAAACTCTTTACGGCCAGGGTCCATCGTACCTTAGGGACCGCCTCTCCTTCTCCCATCATCGGAGGTCGCAACGACCAGCCCAACGTGACTTACTCCATATACCGGGTCCTAGAGAAGTGCCCTTGGAAAGGACCAGGCGCAGATGGGCTTTCTCCATCTCTGCCCCTGCCTTGTGGAATTCCTTGCCGCCCTACATGAGAGCCATGCGTGACTTAGGGCCTTTTACTCTCGCACTTAAGATCTGGCTTTTTACTAGAGCATTCGATCTCTGTTGATTTTTAATTTTTGTATGTATGTATTTTATCTTTTGTAATTTAGCTGTAAATCGCCTTGAGCATTCTCGGATGGAGGGCGATTAATAAGTAATTAAATGATGATGATGATGATGATGATGTTCTAGAGCCTGACGTTTCCTGCATCTATGGCAAGCATCCTCAGAGGTAGTGAGGTCTGTTGGAACTAGGAAAAAGGGTTTATATACCTGTGGAATGACCAGGGTGGGACAAAGGACTCTTGTCTGCTGGAGCTAGGTGTGAATGTTTCAACTGACCACCTTGATTAGCATATAATGGCTTGACAGTGCCTAGAGCAAACTTTTGTTGAGAGGTGATTAGATGTCCTTGTTTGTTTCCTCTCTGTTGTTGTGCTGTCCTAATTTTAGAGTTTTTTAATACTGGTAGCCAGATTTTGTTCATTTTCATGGTTTCCTCCTTTCTGTTGAAATTGTCCACATGCTTGTGGATTTCAATGGCTTCTCTGTGTAGTCTGACATGGTGGTTGTGAGAGTGGTCCAGCATTTCTGTGTTCTCAAATACTATGCTGTGTCCAGGTTGGGTCATCAGCTGCTCTGCTATGGCTGACTTCTCTGGTTGAAGTAGTCTGAAGAACCAACCTGGACACAGTATTTTATTTGAGAACACAGAAATGCTGGACCACTCTCACAGCCACCATGTTAGACTACACAGAGAAGTAAATCCATAGAAGCATTTTCATAATATACAACACTAAAACTATTTCATCTTAAAATACTAAATATGAAACAGACACACTAACCTAAGACGCACCTACATTAATGTACAGAACTGAGAACACACAATTATCAAAAGAATTCAGATTAAATCCATAGAAACAATTACATAATATACAACACTAAAACTATTATATCTTAAAATACGAAATATGAAACAGACACACTAACCTAAGACATACCTACATTAATGTATACAACTGAGAACACAAAGTTATATAAACTATTTTCTGAACCATATATTCATTGTTGATTTTTCCTTCTTATTATCCTCCTTCCTTTACATAATACTCTACAACTTCTACTTTTAATGGCACTCCTGTAATTCATAATTCCAAACATTGACATTTGCCCCCATCGTTGCTATGAAAGAATGATAAACAAGACCAATTTTTAAAGACAGTTCATCAAATTTTTCCTAGATTTGCATCATCAGTTTATCCATTTCAGTTAATTCGTGTATCTTCTTGGGTTGGGATGATTGGTTTTTCATGTCGGCGTCAGGTTGATTCTTGATTTCTCTGAAAATTTCTGTTCAGCTGTGGATGAAACTTTAGGAGAGAATGCTTCCAGAACATGGCCTTACAGCCTGGAAAACTCACAGCAACTCAGTTTCTGTCGAGCTGTTTGAGGGTTTGCACTCAGAACTGATTGATCCATCATTGATCCTTAGTCCTGTGGCTTGAACGCAACTGATAATCTGTGTGGCTTTCAGTATCTGATCCCTCTCTTGCCTGTTCAATGCTCGAAGGTCTCTAGTGAGTTGGGGTGGAGTAAAAAGGTGGAGTATTCTGTGAATTTTGAGAGGAGGAGTACATTCCTTGCAGTCAAAGCCAAGCCTATCAATTGTTGAAAAATGGGTCTGGCTCAGTAACACCTGAGTTGAAGTCTGGCCAATACTTTGGGTGAATACTTCCTGTCTTAGAGCGTCAGAATTGTGTAAGACAAGTCTCTTCCTGTTTATGATTCTTGTGAGCATACTGAACGTGCGCTCCTTAAGTATGCATGAGAAATATAAAATATAAGAAATAACAAAGCAACTGTTAAAAAAAGCCCTAAAATATTTTTAAAATGACTGGTGATCTATATAAATAAAAATATAATGTCCGTTTGTGGGATTAACATAACTCAAAAACCACTATTTGACACCAAATTTGGACACAATACACCGATCAGGCCAACAAGTGTCCTTCACTCATAAAAACACTGGAAAACACAGCGGAAGGGACTTAAAAAGCCAAAAAAGCTAAGAAATGCTACAGCGCATGCGCAAAAACGACACCCCCCAGCAAATAAAACACACAACAGCATATCCATACTAAATTCCAGACTACAGCGGACTATTAGCATATAATGGCCTGACAGTGCCTAGAGCAAACTTTTGGTCGCCACGAGTCGCCCGATGGGCTGAGAGTGGCGGTCTATAAGTGCAAGAAATAAATAATAAATAAATAAATAAATATATGCTAATCAAGGTGGTCAGTTGAAACATTCACACCTAGCTCCAGCAGGCAAGAGTTCTTTGTCTCACCCTGGTCTTTCCACAGATATATAAACCCATTTTCCTAGTTCCAACAGACCTCACTACCTCTGAGGATGCTGCCATAGATGCAGGCGAAACGCCAGGAGAGAATGCCTCTAGACCATGGCCATACAGCCCAAAAAAACCTACAACAACCCAGTGATTCCAGCCATGAAAGCCTTCGACAATACATTGAATTGATGACACTTGCATAAACCCTCCCTGCTTCACTGACCATGCTTTACTTGGAACTAGGACTTGACCTTACTTTTATAGGGTGAATCTCTGAAATTCTTTCTATGGATGGAGCAATCTCTCTTTGGCTTGCCATCAACTGTTCAGGTCCAATCCTTTTCTGGGCTAGAAAGGGAGTATAGATGGTGGGGAATGAGGAGTAGAGGGGACTACCTTACAGACTGAGATTGACAATGGAAGAAGTGTTGGTTTGGGTCCCATTTTGGGAGAAAAGTGGGATATAAGGAGGAGATTCCATCTGAACATGAGGAAGAACTTCCTGACTGTGAGAGCCGTTCAGCAGTGGAACTCTCTGCCCCGGAGTGTGGTGGAGGCTCCTTCTTTGGAAGCTTTTAAACAGAGGCTGGATGGCCATCTGTCAGGGGTGATTTGAATGCAATATTCCTGCTTCTTGGCAGAATGGGGTTGGACTGGATGGCCCAGGAGGTCTCTTCCAACTCTTTGATTCTATGATAAGTAAAGATTTTTTTATTATTTTTATTATTGACACAAAAGCACAGTATGTCACAGCAAACGAGATCTATATGCTGGCTTTTGTGTCACAAAATCACGTCGAACACTTCCCAAGCGTCTAGGACTATGTGATGTATTTTCAAATGCTTCACGCAGATCCAAGTAAGGTGGTCTTTTGCAAGTTGACAGATTGTGATTTTGTCGATGTTTATTGTTTCCAAGAGATCTTTTGGCACGGAACCTAGTGTGCCAATGACCACTGGGACCACCTGTACTGGTATTATTATTATTATTATTATTATTATTATTATTATCCATAACCACACATTGGTATTCTCTCTAGAAACGTCTAGGTCAGGCATGGGCAAACTTTGGCCCTCCTCCAGGTGTTTTGGAGTCCAACTCCCACAATTCCTAATGGCCTTCTGGCTGTTAGGAATTGTAGGAGTTGAAATCCCAAACACCTGGAGGATCAAAGTTTGCCCGAGAGAAATAGTTAATCTCATTTGGAGATCAATTGTCTCCTTTCTCTATATCTCAGGAGGCCAAAGATAAGCAGGACTAGTAGCATTCCTGCCTTCCAAGTTACCGGTTTGTGAAGAAGGTGGAACAGGCCTTATGTCTTTGGAATCTGCATTTTCTTCCCCCAAGCCTTGAATTGGGCAGGTTTGAAATATGCTCTTTGGAGCAGGACCTTTCTGATTTATGCCTGAGGAGGAAGGCGACTTGGCAAGAGATGAGACTGCAGCGTGAAGCGGAGCTGCATCTCATCCAGGCCAGGGCCCTCCTCAAGTGTCACCATTTGATAGCCCTGGCCTTTCTTGAGGTTTCTCCAGCTTTTCTGAGCCGCTTTCTCCATTCACCTTTTGCCTCTTCTCTTTGGCCGTCTTCTTCCAACCAGAGACCCTCTACTCAGGCTCCTTGTCCAGTGTTGTGTTGGAAGCACATGGTTAAAAAGACCACCTAGTTGGAGTTGGTTACCTATAAAACCAGTCCCAATGCTTCCAATCACTATCTTTATATCTGTCATACCAGTTCGTCCTCTGGGCGTTGAAGGCTCTTCGCTTTTGTTTTATGAACAAGCCTCCAGCCCCTATTCTTGGCCAAGACAGTGATTTCAAGATATAGTGGGCGCTTATTTTATTTTATTTATCATGTCATCAGCAACCAGACATTTGTATTACATTTTTAACAAACAAACAAACAAACAAACAGACAAAACACAGAGTTTGCAAGCTTGGTAGTTGATTAAATGTCCTTTGAGCAGTATCTGGCCACTTGGAGTGCCTCTGGTGTTGCCGCAAGGAGGTCCTCCCTTGTGCATGTGGCAGGGCTCAGGTTGCATTGCAGCAGGTGGTCAGTGGTTTGCTCTTCTCCACACTCGCATGTCGTGGATTCCACTTTGTGGCCCCCTTTCTTGAGGTTGGCTCTGCATCTCGTGGTGCCAGAGCCCCATTTCTTAAGGTTGGCTCTGCATCTCTGTGTGCCCAGGGGGGAGTCTCTCATTTGGTATCAGCCATTGATTGAGGTTCTGGGTTTGAGCCTGCCACTTTTGGACTCTCGCTTGCTGAGGTGTTCCAGCAAGTGTCTCTGTAGATCTTAGAAAACTATTTCTTGATTTAAGTCGTTGACGTGCTGGCTGATACCCAAACAAGGGATGAGCTGGAGATGTCACTGCCTTGGTCCTTTCACTATTGGCTACTTCCCGGCGGATGTCAGGTGGTGCAATACCAGCTAAGCAGTGTAATTTCTCCAGTGGTGTAGGGCGCAGACACCCCGTGATAATGCGGCATGTCTCATTAAGAGCCACATCCACTGTTTTAATGTGGTGAGATGTGTTCCACACCGGGCATGCATACTCAGCAGCCGAGTAGCATAGCTCAAGGGCAGATGTCTTCACTGTGTCTGGTTGTGATCCCCAGGTTGTGTCAGCCAGCTTTCGTATGATATTGTTTCTAGTTGGTTCTTAATATCCACAGATTCAAACATCCACAGCTTGACAATAATGTAAAAGACATCCAAAAGGAAATCCTTGATTTTGCTGTTCTATATACTCTATTTATTGAATCTGACACTCACATTTTTGACTATATCACCTTGCCAAATTTAAGGTGCACATTAGATTTGTGTAATAGGGTAATCTTAGTGCTAAGCCAAAGCAAAAGAGGAATCTGTTTCAGGAGCCCCTGGAGCTAATTGAGGGATGCCATCCGTAATTTAATTGTTATAGCTCAATGCTATGTAATCCTGGGATTTGTAGTGTTGGCAGAAAAGGCTCAAGGCCTTGCAAAACGACAGTCCCCAGGACTCCATAGCTAGCATTGAACCAAAGCAGTTAAAGTGGATTCATTCTACAGCAGAGATGCACCGCAAGGTTTTCTTTTCCATTGCTGGAAGCTTTGGAGCGCGATCACTCTTGTTTTTAAAGAAAGAATTCAAAGCTGGCAGCAACGCTAATGGCCAAATGACAGAGGGCACCTGTTGCTGCTTCACATCACATAGAACAGGGGTCCTCACACTTTTTAAACAGAGGGCCAGGTCACAGTCCCTCAAACTGTTGGCGGGCCGGATTATAATCTGAAAAAAGCATGAATGAATTCCTATGCACACTGCACATACTTCTTTGCATGCAAAAACCACTTAAAAACAATACAATAATTAAAATAAAGAACAATTTTAGCAAATATAAACTTATTAGTATTTTGATGGGAAGTGTGGGCCTGTTTTTGGCTGATGGGAAAAGGTTGTTGTTGTTGTTGTTGTTGTGTGCTTTCAAGTCATTTCAGACTCATGTTGACCCTTGGGGAGGGCCGGGTAAATGACCTTGGAGGGCCGTATCTGGCCCTCAGGCTTTAGTTTGAGGACCCCTGACATAGAATCATAAAATAATAGAGTTGGAAGAGACCTTCCATGGGCCTTCTAGTCCAACCCCCTGCCATGCAAATACATTCATCAGCAAATACTTTTTTTGGTTTCAGTTTTGAAAATTGAGGTGTGCATGAGATTCAATGATGCATTCGATTAGACCCGAATGAATATGAGTAAAAGGCACCCTTATATATGATAACGGAACATTCATAGACTTTTGGCATCCCTATATGGTCCTGGAACCAAAATCCCAGTAGGACCAGTAATGATAATAATAAATTACTAGTATTTGGGACCTACCTCTCCTCACAGTGGAGTACAACATAGCCACCTCTCCACCAGAGTCAACATCGACACCAAAATATAACACCGCCTGAGCTCTGCGAGTGCAGCCTTTTTCCGAATGAAGCAGAGAGTGTTTGAAGACCGGGACATCCGTAGGGAGACCAAGGTGCTTGTCTATAAAGCTATTGTCCTCCCAATCCTGCTATATGCCTGCGAAATGTGGACTGTCTACAGGCGTCACATGCAACTCCTGGAACGATTCCATCAGCGCTGCCTCCAGAAAATCTTGCAAATCTCTTGGGAAGACAGGCAGACAAACGTCAGTGTGCTGGAAGAAGCAAAGACCACCAGCATCGAAGTGATGGTCCTCCGACATAAACTTCACTGGCCCGACCACGTTGTCCGGATGCCCAACGACCGTCTCCCAAAGCAGTTGCTCTACTCCGAACTCAAGAACGGAAAAGGGAATGTTGGTGGGCAGGAAAAGAGATTTAAAGATGGGCTCAGAGCCAACCTTAAAAACTTTGGCATAGACACTGAGAACTGGGAAGCCCTGGCCCTTGATCACTCCAGCTGGAGGTCAGCTGTGACCAGCAGTGCTGCAGAATTTGAAGAGGTACGAATGGAGGGCGAAAGGGAGAAATGTGCCAAGAGGAAGGCGCGTCAAGCCAACCCCGATCAAGACCGCCTCCCACCTGGAAACCAATGCCCTCACTGCGGGAGAAGATGCAGGTCAAGAAGAGGGCTCCACGAATCCAATAGGTAGCCCATCATGGAAGACCATCTTACTCGTCCAACGAGGGATTGCCTAAGTAACTAAAGTATCTAGTAGGAGGGTTTTTAAGGAAATGTTGGAAGAACAACCCAACAGATAGTTAAAGTGCTTCTGAGGACATTTTGCAGGGAATTATTTCCTTTATTCAGGGAAGGCAGCCTTACATTTTGAGTAGCTTCAGCAGTGACTCACAGCCTCAGGATACGGTTTACGTGTCTTGGCTGGAGGCTGTTCTCAGGCCTGATAACACATTGCTAGTTTAGTTTGCAGTTCTTATCAGGGCCCTGTGATTGAGTCAGGCCTACCTAAGGAGCTCAGAGTTTGCCTGTTGTCCTGCAAAGAGGAGGCACTCTTCTAGTCAGAGATTTCCTGGCTACTAAGGGCTTTCTTTTCTTGAGCTTTTGTGGGCGTTTGTTGTCTGGCTGCAGTAGTTTGAAGCTTGCTTTGAACTGCATTAAATTGTCAGTGTAGATGAGGACTTAGCTATGAATGTAGAAGATCAACTTTGTTCTCCTGTTTCAGGGGGGAACAGGGCCAGCATTGAGCAACAGCAATGGGCGAATTGTGTTTTTCCTCCCCAAAGTGCTGACCATACAAAATGGAACCTTTGCTTTGTTCCACGTTTCATTCGATTCCGTGGCACGTCCGCTCAGCAAAGAGCTCCTTGATCCCTCTTTTGTCCCGTAACACGCTCAGCCATGGAACTTACGTTTACAAAATGCTGTGGTAAGCATTCGAGGACATGGGAGATGCTAAGTTTGAAAGGCCAAGATGAAAGAGTTGAGAAAGGGGTCTTTCAGGGATGAGTGTCACCTAGAAAAGATCACCATGGTTCTGCAGGGGTTTCCCTCTCTAACTCATTACTTATGGGGTACAATTGTGTTGTGTATTAGCTGAGAGCATTTCCTCATTGGAACCTTGAGATATCTTCCAGATTTTTAGCTCCGTCCTGCTTGGCTCGTGATGGTGCTGGCTGAGAGGTTCTGGGAACTGTTCTCCAAATAAGTAAATCTTCTAAGCTCTAGTTGCAGAGTCATTCTTATCTCCACAGCAGTCCTGTACATGTGTGTGAGAGAGACTTATTATTTCCATATCTATATATATAAATTTGTTAGGGGCATCCAACGAGAAACAAAACTCAAAAACCCCCCAACGAAACTTAACCAAAATTCCCATGCCCATAACACAACCCACAAGGTACAAAAATATCTACTCAAAATGAAAAACAACACAACAACACACTCACAAAACGGCAAAACAACAAAACTCAAAAATCCCCCAACGAAACTTAACCAAAATTCCCATGCCCATAACACAACCCACAAGGTACAAACATATCTACTCAAAATGAAAAACAACACAACAACACACTCACAAAACGGCAAAACAACAAAACTCAAAAATCCCCCAACGAAACTTAACTAAAATCCCCGTGCCCATAACACAACCCACAAGGTACAAACATATCTACTCAAAATGAAAAACAACACAACAACACACTCACAAAACGGCAAAACAAAAAACTCAAAAACCCCCAACGAAACTTAACCAAAATTCCCATGCCCATAACACAACCCACAAGGTACAAACATATCTACTCAAAATGAAAAACAACACAACAACACACTCACAAAACGGCAAAAGAACAAAACTCAAAAAAACCCAACGAAACTTAACCAAAATTCCCATGCCCATAACACAACCCACAAGGTACAAACATATCTACTCAAAATGAAAAACAACACAACACACTCACAAAACGGCAAAACAACTGAGAATGCGCATTGGCGCCCAGCCGCAAGTTCCATCGCGCGCGCACATGGCCTTCCGGCCAACGTTCCCTCTGCGGAAACCATGCCCACTCCAAGCCCCGCCGCGCCGCTTCCCACACACACACACACCCTGCCGCACACACACACGCAACCCCACGCTCCATCACTCCCCCGCCGCCGCACACACACACACAACCAAGCTCCATCACTCCCCCCACCGCGGCACACACACACACAACCCCACGCTCCATCACTCCCCCCGCGCCGCACACACCACGCAACCCCACTCCCCCCCGCCGCACACACACACGCAACCCCACGCTCCACACCCCTCCCCCCGCCGCCGCACACACACATGCAACCCCACGCTCCATCACTCCCCGCCGCCGCACACACACACGCAACCCCACGCTCCATCACTCCCCCCCCCCACCTCCTTTTATTTTTCACCTCCAAACCCCGCCCCGCCCCTTCCCGCCCTGTCAAAATCTAGGAAAGACAGAAGGAAGGAAGAAGGAAGAAGAGAGGGAGGTAAAGAAAAGGGGAAGGAAGGAAAGTAAGAGGAAAGAAAAGGAAAGAAAAGGAAAGGGAAGGAAGAAAAGAGAGAGCAGAAGAGAAAGAAAAGGGGAAGGAAGGAAAGAGATAGAGAAGGAAGGAAGAGAAGGAAAGATGAAGGAAGGAAGGAAGGAAGGAGGGAGAGGAGGGAAAAGAAGGAGAGAAAGAGGAAGGTTGGCCACAGCAACGTGTGGCGGGTAAAGGTTGTTATTTCTATTATTATTATTATGCTATTATTCTTCCTATTAGACCCTTTTAGGGGGAATGGGAGAGGTGTTAGGTCCCAGAGGCAATGCATTGCATTATTGTTATTGTTATGATGGTGGTGAAATAAAAGGAAATAAAAAGAGAAAGAAGGAAGCAAACAGGGAGGGAAGAAAGGCAAAGGAAGAAAGGGGGAGGGAATGAAGGAAAGAGAGAAGGATGAAACCAAGTAGTGAAAGAAAGAAAGAGGTAGAGAAGGAAGAAAGGAGAGAAAGGGGGAGGAAAAGGGGGAAGGAATAGGTAGGGACCTCTCTTTCATAATAGACCAGATATCTACCTCAACTTTGATAAGTTTTACTATAGGCCACAGCAACGCGTGGCAGGGCACAGCTAGTTATAGATAAGGAAGTATCTTCCTTATCTATCTATATAAATAAAATGTAATGTTCGTTTGTGGGATTAACAGAACTCAAAAACCACTGGTTGAATTGGCACCAAATTTGGACACAAGACACCTAACAACCCAATGTATGTCCTTCACTAAAAAAAATTGATTTTGTCATTTGGAACTTGTACTTGCTGGGATTTATAGTTCACCTACAATCAAATAGCATTCTGAACACCAATGATGGAATTGAACCAAACTTGGCACACAGAACTCCCATGACCAACAGAAAATACTGGAAGGGTTTGGTGGGCATTGACCTTGAGTTTGGGAGTTGTAGTTCACCTACATCCAGAGAGCACTGTGGACTCAATGATGGATCTGGACCAAACTTGGCACAAGCACTCAGTACGCCCAAATATGAACACAGATGGAGTTTGGGGGAAATAGACCTTGACATTTGGGAGTTGTAGTCACTGGGATTCACAGTTCACCTACAATCAAAGAGCATTCTGAACCGCACGACAGAATTGGGCAAACTTCCCACACAGAACCCCCTGACCAACAGAATATATTTAAGGCCATCCAGTCCAACTCCCATCATCAGGGCAAGAAAACGTAATGTGTTCTCCTGACAAAGAGCCATCCAGCCATAGATATAGATAGATATGATTTCCACACACAGAGATATGTTTCATAGATTTGAAAGGCACCCCTAAAGAAGGACAATGATATGTTGCATGTTCCAGAGTAGGCAAACCAGACACTCTCCACATCAACACTGACAAAGAAACAGCAAGAAATACTGTTTACCCACAAGCATAAAGAAATTACATATATTAGAAACCAACACTTTCTCATTACTTTATTTTCCAGATCAACTGGGCCACAGCAACGCGTGGCAGGGGACAGCTATTGTAATATAATAGAGAGATGCCTGCCCATGGCTGTAAGCGAAGATGTATCCACATTGCAGAATTATAGCCCTTTGACACCATTTTTCACTGCTATGGGTCATCTGAGTAGGATTCTGGGGCTTCTAGCTTTGTGTGACATTTAGCCTTCTCTGTGGGAAAGACCTGGTGCCACTACAAATTACAAATCCCAGAGTTATATGGCATGGAGCCATGGCAGTTATGCTCCTATCATTCTGCAGTCATGCAATCCTTAGAGCAGGAGTCCTCAAACTAAGGCTGGGGGCCGGACATATGGCCCTTCAAGGTCATTTACCCTGCCCTCGCTCAGGGTCAACCTAAGTCCGAAATGACTTGAAAGCACACAACTACAACCTTAGCTCATCAGCCAAAAGTAGGCCACATGTCCCATTGAAATACTAATAAGTTTATATTTGTTAAAATTGTTCTTCATTTTAATTATTGTATTGTTTTAAAGTGTTTTTTGCACTACAAATAAGATATGTGCAGTGTGCATAGGAATTCATTCATGTTTTTTTTTTCAAATTATAATCCGGCCCTCCAACAGTTTGAGGGACTGTGACCTGGCCCTCTGTTTAAAACATTTGAGGACCCCTGCCTTAGAGTCTCATTTCCCTTTTCTTCAGGAAAATCTCTTTTTGAAAAAAAAGTTATCCCGTATTTGTTAAAAGCTTTCAGAGCCCTCATTATGAGATGCACAGTGTGTCGCCTCCATTGGCAGACAATGCATCGGGGTGAAGTAGAAAGAAAGGAGCAGAAATGCAAAAGGTAGGAGACGGCTGATGTTGTGGCTGAGGAACACTTTTTGAGAGGTAGCAAGGACTGCCTAGCATAAATTAAGCAAATTTTCATGTGTATGGAACTGAAAGGTCCTTTGTTCAATGTTAAGTCTAGCAACAGCTGAACAGGAGAATTCATGTCACTTGAGATCCCAATTTGTGACAGAAGGTGGGATATAAATTCAATCTATCGGTTAAACTATAGAGTTTTTTAACATTTAGGATTTGTATTAGAACAAAGGGTTTTCCTCACTATGTATATAGAGGTCTGCATTCTCTGACACACACCCCCCCCCCCAAATTGTTCGTTGTGTAATTATCATTTAACAACTTTTTCCATCTGTAAATTATGAATTTCTGTTCCTTTTACACTTTTTCATTTGAATGTCCCACTTGCTTCATCTCTTGCTTGGCTTGATCTTCCAGGTGTCACAAATGTCTTGATCTGTAAACACGATGCTTTACAAAAGGAATTGGTCCCTGCCTTGATAGTATCAAAACCACAAGGATCAAAATTTAGGTCCATCCATACAATATTTTTGGTTTCTGTGTAAGGTAGTGGTTCTCAACCTGTGGGTCCCCAGGTGTTTTGGCCTTCAACTCCCAGATATCCCATCCAGTTTACCAGCTGTTAGGATTTATGGGAGTTGAAGGCCAAAACATTTGGGGACCCATAGGTTGAGAACCACTGGTGTAAGGGTTCCTGGTGTAAGAAAATCCTACAAAATTTATGGGGTTATTAATGTGAAAGATGAACCGTGGGGAGAACTGACAAGAAGAAAACCTACAGACGTGAAAGGTGGTGCTGGAATAGAGTTCAGTGGGTATCATGGCTTCCCTGGCTTTGAGAACAAGTTAAGCCCGAGTTATAAAGCGGAGACCATACCATTTTGTCCTTTGAGGGTGTCATGGGAGGACAGGGCTCACCAGAAAGGACAACAATGCTCATTCACGTAGAAAGCAATAGAAAAATAGCAAGATAGCATTGTTGCTGTTGTTCATTCGTTCAGTCGTTTCCGACTCTTCTGACCTCACGGACCAGCCCACGCCAGCGCTTCCTGTTGGTCGTCACCACCCCCAGCTCCTTCAAGGTCAATCCAGTCACTTCAAGGATGCCATCCATCCACCTTGCCCTTGGTCGGCCCCTCTTCCTTTTTGCTTCCATTTTCCCCAGCATCATTGTCTTCTCTAAGCTTTCCTGTTTCCTCATGATGTGGCCAAAGTACTTCAACTTTGTCTCTAATATCCTTCCCTCCAATGAGCAGTCGGGCTTTATTTCTTGAAGTATGGACTGGTTGGATCTTTTCGCAGTCCAAGGTACTCTCAGAACTTTCCTCCAGCACCACAGTTCAAAAGCATCTATCATCCTTCGCTCAGCCTTCCTTACGGTCCAGCTCTCACATCCGTAGGTGACTACGGGGAATACCATTGCTTTAACTATGCAGATCTTTGTTGCCAGTATGATGTCTCTACTCTTCACTATTTTATCGAGATTGGACATTGCTCTCCTCCCAAGAAGGAAGCGTTTCCTGATTTCCTGGCTACATTACAAGTGGGTTAAGCCCATTAAGGAAGGCCTGAGTTTGCAAGACCTGAGTAGGGCTGTTAGTGGTCAAGGCTCTTGGGTTGGCATAAGTCAGAGATGGCTTGAGGACACAAAGCCTCCTTAAACGTGGGAGATGTACAGTTCCTTTGGACATGTCTTTTGCTGTGTTTGAAGCTCAGGTGCATGAGGAATCCTAGAGTTGGAAGGGACCATTCCAAGGGCCATCACAGCCCAACCCCATTCTCCCATGCAGGAGCACACAATCAAAGCCCTCAGGACAGATGCCATCCAGCCTCTGGTTAAAAACCAGAGAAGGAGACTCCGCTGGACTCCCAGGCAGCACCTTCCATGGTTGGAGAGGTCTTCCTAATTTTTTCTATGTTCTTACTAATGGCAGCACCTTCCATGGTTGGAGAGGTCTTGCCGTCAGGACGTTCTTCCTAATATTTTGGTGGAATCTTTTTTCTTGCTATTTGAGCTCATTGCTCCATTGCGTCCTGGCCTCCAGAGCAGCCAAAAACAATCTTGCCCTCTTCTCCTCAATGGGACATCATTCAAAATATTAAACATGGCTGTCGTGTCCCCTTCTCTCAACCTTCCCTTCTCAAAGCTAAACAAAATCCTCAGAGGGATTTTGAACAGGGGTTCATGGCTTTCAGACCTTTGGCCATTTTTGTCACCCTCCTTTGGACATCTTGCAGCTTGTCAATGTCCTCTTTGAATTGTTTTGCCCAAAACAGGACACAGGGTTCTTTGGGATTTGACCGAAGCAGAAAAGAGTGGGACAGCAAATTCCCTTCATGTGGACACTAGACCCTGTTTCTTTGCAAAAGCTGTCTCCTGGTCCAGGGGAGCCAAGCCAGAGGGCTGGCAAGGCCCCTGACCTCCTTGACGGATCCTGTTTCCATTTATAGGGAAACATGACCCTCCTTTGGCTTGGCAGACCAGAACTTTTATTTCCGTGGTTTCCTGTATTTGCTTGCAAGCATAGCCCTGGGGTCACAGAGGCTTCTCCTGAGTGTATGGTGGCCTTTTGCTCCCAAACCAAGTCTCCCACCCTGCCCCAGACTCTGGACTTATGCATTTGCCTAAAGAACTAATTTGTTTGAACACAAACATGTCCAACCCAAGAGGATGAAATTCCTTTCTCGTCCCAGGACTTGAGGTCCTTTCACACCTCTGTATATTTATAAGGCTCTTAATCTTCTGAGGGGCGCATGCCTGCAGGATCTGGTTTCAGTTGTGGCTCCAGCATCCACACCAGGGACATAATTAGTATTTAACAGGCTGTAAAGCTTTCAACCTTCCCATCCTCAGAGTGGAGCAGGCAAGAGAAGGCTAAACAAGTCTCCATGAAGAACATCCTGGCTTTATAGTGGTCATCCTACGTTCTCTCTAGAGCAGGCATGGTCCAACAACAGGCATGGTCCAACAGCTCTTAAGAATTGTGGGAGTTGAAGGGTTCAATGGCCTGCATTCTATTATTGTTCCACCCATTGATTCAGAAAGATGTACCCATGTAGTGACCCACTGCCCAACCATTGCCACATTGGGTCTGTGTTAGTTGCAGTGAGTAGTAAGGTTCAAGCTGCTATTCGAACCATTAGCTTGGTACCTGGACATGCAGGTAGTCCTTCATTTCATCTCTGAAACTGTCCAAATGCTACACTTCATTTTTGTGGTGTGCCTTCAAAGTATTTTAACTTATGGCAACCCTATCATATGTTGTCGAAGACTTTCATGGCTAGAATCACTGGATTGCTGTGAGTTTTCCACGCTGTCTGGTCATGTTCAGAAGCATTCTCTCCTGACATTTCACCCACATCTATGACAGGCATCCTTGGAGGTTGTGTGGTCTGGGTTGTTGTAAGTTTTTTCAGGCTATACGGCCATGTTCTAGAGGCATTCTATCCTGACGTTTCACCTGCATCTATGGCAAGCATCCTCAGAGGTTGTGAGGACTCAAAACCTCTGAGGATGCTTGCCATAGATGCAGGCGAAACGTCAGGAGAGAATGCCTCTTGAACAGGGATCCTCAAACTTTTTAAACAGAGGGCCAGGTCACAGTCCATCAAAATGTTGGAGGACCGGATTATAATTTGAAAAAAATGAATTAATTCCTATGCACACTGCACATATCTTATTTGTGGTGCAAAACAATACAAAAACAATACAATAATTAAAATGAAGAACAATTTTAGCAAATATAAACTTATTATATTTCAATGGGAAGTGTGGGCCTGCTTTTGGCTGATGAGATAGGATTGTTTTAAGTCATTTCAGACAGGTTGACCCTGAGCGAGGGCCAGGTAAATTACCTTGGAGGGCCACATCAGGTCCCTGGGCCTTAGTTTGAGGACCCCTGCTCTAGAACATGGCCTTATAGCCCGAAAAAACCTACAACAACCCAGTGATTCCGGCCATGAAAGCCTTCAACAATATGTTGTGAGGTCTGTTGGAATCCTCTGAGGATGCCTGCCATAGATGTGGGTGAAATGTCAGGGGAGAATGGAACATGGCCATACAGTCCGGAAAACTTACAGCAACCGAACCATATCATAGGTTGTTCTTAGCAAGAATTGTTAAGATTTTTAGTGATACGTACTCTCTTTGTTCTTTTACCAATTTTTAAAATTTATTTCTGATTTGAAATTAGTCTTAAAAAGTAGTTTTTTGGCAGAATTACCCCGAGGAAGGGGATAGAAGAAGGCTGAAGAAAATATATATTTTTGGTGGTGGATTGAGAGGAATTCATACAAAGTGAGCTCAATCCAATAAGCAAAGGCTGAGCTGGGAAATTGGGACTATGCTCTTCCCACTTGAGTTGTATTTGCCTGCCGACAAAAGGCAAAGTGAACAGCAGCTGCCTGCAGAATCTGTTACAGTGGCTATGTCAACAGCAAAATAGAGAGAAAAAGGGCAAACAGATAAACAGAACTCACCAGTCTGTTGAAAATGCATAAATCAAACAACCCAACCTAACAACGCCTGGAAGACCCCCGCATTGCCCCTGCCTGTTAGCTTTAAAACACATGCAAATATATGTTGCTAAAGTTGCTCTGTGGGTTTTGTAAATATGCTAAACAGCACAGTTTTGCATGCTAAGTTACCGATGAGTCATCTCATGTTGCTAAAGCAGCCAAATAATACTGGGCTTGATAAGAATATAAATATTATATATACATATCACTCCTGCCTCCCCCATGTTTTGTGGGTTTTTAAAAAAGAAGCACCCTCCTCCCCCTCAGGCACCACAATTTCCAGAAATGTCTCTGCGGAAGAGATTAAAAATCAGATGGAGTTGCCCAGGGAGGGAGGAAAGCTCAGGAAAACAAAACAGAATAGAAAAGAGGAATAAAGAGGAAGGAAACGAAACCAGAAATAAAATAGTGTCTCCTTGCTTCACAGAGAGGACATAAGTGTTATCTTAGGTTAGAGAGTTGGGCCAAAACTGGCAAAATGAACTTCCAACAGGGTGAAATGTAGGGTACTACACTTTGTAAATACAAGTGAAATGCACAGGTATAGAATGGGGGACACCTAGCTTGGAAATGGTCCACATGAAAGGGATCTTCTTAGATCACTAGCTGAATATGTGTCAAGAATGTGGTGCAACAGCTAAAAAGGCCAATGTGATTCTAGGCTGCATCCGTTGGAGTCTAGTGTCGAGATCAAGGGAAGTCATAGTCCCACACTCTTTTGCTTTAGTCAGGCCTGTCTTGGAAGAGTAACCCTGTGTCCAGTTCCAGGCAAAGCCATTCAAGAAGGAGATGAATCACATGGAAGGTGTTCAGGGAAGGGCCACCAGGGAAGGGTTCCCGCTACGAACTACCTAGGACCTTAAGACCGTCCGGGGAGGCCCTGCTCGCTGTCCCCCCACTATCTCAATCGCAGTTGGTGGCGACTGTTGGAGCTGTTTGTAATTTGTAATGTAGATCTCAAAGTATGTATG
Source organism: Anolis sagrei ordinatus (assembly GCF_025583915.1). Classification (NCBI taxonomy): domain Eukaryota; kingdom Metazoa; phylum Chordata; class Lepidosauria; order Squamata; family Anolidae; genus Anolis; species Anolis sagrei. The sequence continues at coordinate 4,632,542 of NW_026847549.1, read as the reverse complement.
TATGATTAACAATGTGCCAAGTATATTCCTGTGTGGAAAGAGTTAACTGAACCATGGAGGGAACAGCATTCCTAGAGAGGTCATAAATCAGGTGTATAGAGCAAATGGACAAAGCTTCGTAAATCAGCTGTCACTCTGGAATGCAGGAGGTGTGGACTTGTACTGATAACTGTTCGAGATGTTACAATCAAACGATCAAATGGGATGGAAGCAAGTTTTACGGTGTGCTTAGTGTTAGGTAGCTTCTAATGTATATAGCTGTAAATAAAGTAGTTTATAGCCTTCTCTGTGGTGACCCCTCAGCTATGGAATTCCCTTCCTAAGTGAAATCAGATCCGCTCCTTCCCTCCTGACCTTCTGGAAAATGGTGAAATCCTGGCTTTGGGATCAAGCCTTTGCGGACTAGACCAACGTGATGTTAGAGCTATGTTTTAATGGACTCTGATGGACCCGAATGGACTGTGTGTAGGACAACAATTTAATTCTGGCGATTGTTCTAATGTTTTACAGTTTTAATGATGTTTTTATAAAGTTTTATACTGTTTTTACTTAAGATGTATATTTATGCTTTTGTTGTCAGCTGCCCTGAGTCCCTCTGCGGAGGTTGAGATAGGATGGGATATAAATGCCCTAAATAAATAAATAAATAAATAAATAAATAAGCAGCCAAAGAGGTGGAAACCAAGACCTCTAAGGAATAGCTTAGGAAACTGCAAATGTTTAGTTTGGGGAAAAGAAGGCTGAGAGAAAGGGAGATATGAGCCATGTTTACATACTTGAAAGGGGGTCATCTTGAAGAGCGGGGGGGGGGGGGGGGAGCTTGGTTTCTGTTGCTCCAGATACCACCACACAACAGAGCCAAGGATTCAAATTGCAGGAAAAGAGATTTCTCCAAATCTTCCTGACAGTAAAAGCTATTTGAAGGTGGGATTTTCTGCCTAGCTGTGAGGTGGAGGTTTTAAAACAGAGTTTAGATGGCCATCCGTCGGGAGGGGTTGGTTGTGCCTTCCTGCCTGGCGGAATTGAGGATGAACTGAATGTCCCTTGGTGTCTCTAAGATTCTAAAAAGAAAAAAAAATCACCTTCCAAGTTGCCAAACCTGTTTGGAAGCCGCTCATTTGCACCAAAGCAGAGCACCAGCTACAGCCTTGGCACCCCTTCTGCAGGCGGCACACCTCGAAAGGCCTGTTGCAGCAGGAAGGCTGCAGGGATGCCTCCGTGCATGCCGGGCCAAGTTGGGGCATCTCTCCTGCTCTTTGGCAGTGCATAGTCCTGGTGCGGTTCATTGCAGGCTGGTGCTCTTCCTGAAAGTGTATCTATACTGTGGAATTAATCCAGTTTGACACCTCTTTAGTGGCTCTGGAGCAGTGCTGTGGAATCCTGGGAGGTGCAGTTTCCTCTGCTGAGGAGTGCTGGTGCCTCATCCAACTTACTTACTTACTTAGGCGATCCCTTGTTTTCTGAGGATGATTGTCTTCCAGTGTTCTTGTGGGTCCGTATGTGGCTGTGGAGCCCTATTCTTGCTCTGCATCTTCTTCCGCAGTGAGGGCATTGGTTACCAGGTGGAAGGCAGTCTCGGTCGGGGTTGGCTTGACGTGTCTTCCTCTTGGCACGATTCTCCCTTTCGCCCTCCATTCCTGCCTCTTCAAATTCTGCAGCATTGCTGGTCACAGCTGACCTCCAGCTGGAGCGCTCAAGGGCCAGGGCTTCCCAGTTCTTAGTGTCTATGCCAGAGTTTTTAAGGTTGGCTTTGAGACCATCTTTAAATCTCTTTTCCTGCCCACCAATATTCCGTTTTCCGTTCCTGACTTCGGAGTAGAGCAACTGCTTTGGGAAACGGTGGTCGGGCATCCTGACAACGTGGCCGGTCCAGCGGAGTTGATGGCGGAGGACCATCGCTTCAATGCTGGCGGTCTTTGCTTCTTCCAGTATGCTGACGTTTGTCTGCCTGTCTTCCCAAGAGATCCAACTACAACCCCCAGGATTCCATAGCTTTGAGGAATGGCAGTGAAAGTGGTATCAAACTGCATTAATGCTACAGCAGTGGTTCTCAACCTGTGGGTCCCCAGATGTTTTGGCCTTCAACTCCCATAAATCCTAACATCTGGTAAACTGGCTGGGATTTCTGGGAGTTGTAGGCCAAAACACCTGGGGACCCACAGATTGAGAACCACTGTGCTACAGTGTAGAAGCACCCTTCATGGGAAGGAAGCAACCTTTTTTACGTGTATACTGGGTGCATCTAGAATTAAAAATGATATTTTTTTGTGTGTGGTTTTTATTTGCGGTGTCTTTCACAGGGTCTTCAATCCCTAACGTCAGTGGGTGCATCCAAAGTACAGACTCTCAGTTTGGCTTCTAGTGAACATTTAGGCCTGTTTTGCTCTTGGATTGATTTGTCTTTTTTTACCGTCTTGTGGGGTCCACAAAAGATAAACATTCACATAGTTCTGATTAACTCACATTCTTTGAATGGTTCGGTTGATTTCAGGAGGAGACCTCGCTCAATCCCACCTTGTAAAACTGATCCATAATGCAAGCTCTCTGAAGCTTGAAGTGACTCACAAAACCCTCAACCCTGCTGTTTTAGAGCCTGATCTCTCTCTTTCCCTCTGCAGGTCCACGCGTGGGAGATCTCTGACCAGTTGCTGCAGATCCGACAGGATGTGGAGTCGTGCTACTTCGCCGCCCAGACCATGAAGATGAAAATCCAGACCTCGTTCTATGAGCTCCCCACGGACTCCCATGTCTCCCTGCGGGACTCCCTTCTCTCCCACATCCAGAACTTGAAAGACATGTCCCACGTCATTGTCACACAGGTAAACACCAAGCCAAAGCAGGTGTGTGGGCAAGCAAGCAAGAACTGTTTCTAAAGACCCGAGAAGCCTCTCGCTTGGATTTCTGGAGATGGTTGCTGAGTTGGGGCACAATTGAGCTGATCCAGCAGGTCAAAATATGTATATACTGCTTTTCTTTTCACTAGGGCCCCCGAGGGTTCCTTAGTTAAATCAGGGTTGATGTAGGGTGGAGTTTCTGGCAGAATGCCACTGTGCCCCCTGCTTTTTAAACCTTATCTCTTGCATTTTGGAAGGTTTGAATATGCCGCCCATGTTCCTATTACTATTGTTATTGTTATCGCTGTCATCATCATCCCACTTCCTCTTAAATAAGACTCAAAGCAGCTTGCAACACTAAAAACAGTACAAACGTCAGTTTACAACCATTTGTTTATTTATGTTTATTACCGTATATACTTGAGTATAAGCCAACCCGAATATAAGCCAAGGCACATAATTTTACCACAAAAAACTGGGAAAACTTATTGACTCGAGTATAAGCCGAGGGTGAGAAATGCAGGAGTTACTGATAAATTTCAAAATAAAAATAGATATCAACAAAARTACATTAATTGAGGCATCAGTAGGTTAAATGTTTTTGAATATTTACATAAAACTGTAATTTAAGATAAGACTGTCCAGCTCTGATTAAATAATTATTCTAATCTTCAGTGTAAATGTGCTTATGTATCCTTCCAATAATAATAAAGATAGTAAAATAATAATAATAATAATAATAATAATAATAATAATAATAATGAAATCCAGCATATATACCACGTTTGCTGTGTCATACTGTGTTTGTGAGTCAGGATGATAATAATAATAATAATAATAATAATAATAATAATAGAGTAAAATAATGGAAATGTAATAACTGTGATAACAGAGTAAAAT